>CAXKVY010000736.1:0-483033 GCA_964058915.1 Tetropium fuscum
AAACAGAAGGAAAAATAGTCACTTTCAAATCCATGTGGATACATTGTACATGTACTCTCCTACAGGTATGGAGGGAAACACTTCTTCAATTAAAAATATCCTCTTGTATCAGAAAGTAGAACCATACTATTAACATAAAGAACAGAAGCGACATCGGTACAAGTATGACCAGAAATCTTATCACTCAATTCATATGATTCAACTTCCCTTTATCTGGGAATGCATTGATATACGTAATCGATGTGAATCGCCACTTGAAGACGTGAGTTATCTGCAACAATTATATCCTTTAATAATACCTTTTATTTACTATAATAGCCAGATGACAGGAAAATAGTTCTCAGAATTTAAAATGACAAAAGAAATTTTTATCGAGACAAAATCGTCTGCCTAGAAATGGTATCGATGCTACCATCACACACAATAAAATATACGATTAGTTACTGACCTGCAGAACATTTTTGATATTATGTATCGAAATGTCTAAGGGTGAATAGTCACTTATTTTAATAAATAAATTTATATTAAATAAGGAATCTACATGTATTTTTTAAGCACTGTCGAGTGAAATACCGAATACAGAATATTTAAGTCATTTCGCACGTCGCCGTCGCACATCGCATCAAAAAACCCACTCCTAAAGTGCCATTCGGTAGTTTCTTGCGTTTTTCTGGACAACCGTTTGTCCTACAAAAAAAATATAAACTTGCAAAAAATGTTCCCAGTAAAATTCCCAGTGTAATATTTAGCGACCTTCTGTATGTAATTTGAAATTATCTCATCTCATTCTATCCAGAAATTGTATTTATCGCACATTAACTTACTAACATGTCAACACTAAAAAATGTTTTTTGAAAGTTTAAACGAGTCCATTAGTATTTGCAGCGATAGCTTAATGTGTTAATGTCCTAATAGTCTGTTATTTTGAAATAATCACCCTATTTTGAGATCCAATAGATGAGAATTAATGCCCTTGGGCGTTATGAATGTCCATAACGCCCTTGGGTATTAAAAATTTATAATCATGGAAATAAATCAATTCTGAAATAGAAATTACAAATAATCTTTATTACCGTCAATAAAAATTAAATGCGTTGCTATGTAATGCGTGTCTATAAAAAAGTTTGATTTTTACTCTATTTTAAATCAAATCGTTCTGAACATACCTAATAGATGTCAAATTAATAAATCGTAAGTGTCAAAAAAATCGCATTAAATAACAGACTAATAGGACATTTAACGTTGAAGGTTATAGGGTAATGAAGCCCTTGGTAGATGTACATTCCAATCGGGACACTGCCGACCTCTGTGGGTTTTTATCCATATATTTAATCCCTTGGTACATTAATTACTATTACAAAACCTGTTTTTCCCATTTTTCATAGTAAAAAATAAATTTTACGAATTTAAAATATATGTTGATATACATTCCCAAATATTCAATTCATATTTAAAACATGCCTGTTATATTTCTTTTGTTTGTTCGCTGAATACAGCAATTGTTTGAAATTTTGAATAGACATTAATATGGTTGTTGGATCTGTGATTTAAAATGAACAAGCATTATTTTTTTAAATTACCAACAATTGTTCAAACGTTTGTTGAATTGATTTTGAAGGGCTACATGTAGAATTCATTATTGGTTTGTTAATATACCATTAAAAAGTGTTTTGCCTAGGTGAGAGATTAACAATTTTTAGCATTTTAACATAAGCATAACAACGATTCTGCTCCCACCCCGGCAAAAGTACAAAAATATCAATATTTTCAAGCAAAACTAGATAAATCCAAGCTTAAATATTTTAAAAAAAAATAAAGGTGTGCGTTTTTAAATCCATAAGTATGCCATATTTATGTTGTTATCACGAATACTAATTAATTACAACAGAAGTATTTTAGATTTTCTAGCGGATTATGAGTTACAAGTTTTTTGTGCTTATCTCGGAATCACTTTCTATGGATATATCTGGATTTGCATGCTTTCTCCTCATATGTATTCCTAATTCACGTGTGAGAAAAAATGCGCATCATTTCAATAATTGGTAAACACATCCAGACCACAAAGACTTTTATCTGCGATGTACAAGTATGATATCTACTCGCTTTATCTACATAAAACGCAGCTATATTCAAATCCCCTTCTACATAAGAATTCGGTAACAAAGACACTAATTCTGAAAAATACATAAATTGATCTCTCGCCAGGTTTCGCAACAGTTGAATTGCATCAAAGATGAAGCAGAGCAAATATTTTGTTTGCGTGTTAAGCGTAGTTCACTGTGCTCATGGCATATTGTATCCAAGACAGTCAACAATACGGGAGCAAATTTCCTTGGATGGCTTGTGGACGTTTTCCGCTTTGTCCAATGGAAATAGTTCAGACGTAAGTAAAAGTAGTTAGTAAAACAATGTACATTTAACATTTAGGGCTCATCAGAAACCTAATGCCACTTGTATTTGCTCCACGTGGTCCAAAATTATGGGCAAATAACCGACCTGTTTCCTCAGATGGAAAAAGTACCCAAACTATTCACCAGAATTTTTTTGGCGACAGAACATTGGGAAATAACCAAAATTTTATATTTTCCACCTAATTTTCGGAATCATGTGTAAAATGTCTGCCAACCATCTTTTCCTGCTGATTGGATCCATAAACAGCGGTGAAAAACAATCGACAGACAATTTCATTCCTTACATAATTTTTGGCCACTCTTCAAAAATTTCTAAAATGGGTAAATTTTTTAAAAAGCAAAATAAAGTGTCTATTTATCTGCAGTGATCTCTGTGCTGGAGCAATTTTCATTAATATGTTGACCCAAACCAGAAAAATCTAAAAAAATCTGCAGCCCTAACCGCCTCAGGGTTTGCAAATTCTGTTGTAATTTATAATGGCTAATCTGTCAATGAAACATAAAACAAATCATTCCGCCTTGTATAAAGTCTTTCTTCTCTAGTCTTCACAAATCGGACAGAAAAATTTCAAAAAGATAGCACTGGGAATCCGATGAGACCTAGAATGTAATTTTTCAGTCGACAGACAGGTTCAACATTTCGTCCATTTGGAGTGACCTTCCAGATGTCATAAATTCTACAGATCACAACCAAAAGCTAAACTGAGTGGTTTAGGGATACCTCCCGCACCATATATCAAACCGACAGACGTCCACGGCATCTGGGGCTTTTACCATTACAGCTCCATGGCGCTATTAAGACCTATACCAATTTTCAGCTTTTGTGAATTTTTGCGAAGTAAAAACTTGTCCATTTCACAGGTATATAGCGAGGATTTAGAGCTGATGCCAGTACCAGCAAGTTACAACGACATATCAACTAGTGCAGATGTTAGAGACCACGTGGGGATTGTTCGGTACCAACGACAGTTTGCGGTGCCGAAATCTTGGAGGGAGAAGCTGGTTTGGTTAAGGTTCGGTTCAGTTTGTCACGCAGCCGAAGTGGTAAATTGTTTACTCAGTTTTGTGTTTATTTAGTTCTGTTTGTATTTAATTTCATATCTCAGTCGATAAATGGAAAGGAGGTGCTATCTCACGATATTGGCCACTTACCTTTTGAACGGGAAATATCTGGCTTCTTGAATTTTGACCAGGAAAACGACATCGTCGTCCTCGTGGATAATACCCTCACAAATACAACAATTCCGCAAGGATTCCTCGAGATATTACCCGGGTAAGTACACCTGAAAGTAATGAAAACAATATTAGAAAACGATTTTTTAATTTTTGTTTGTTTTGAAACTAACAATTGTAGTGAATGGGAAAGGCATCTAATCAATAGTCACGTCACGTCCCAGAAGTTTTATTAAATTTACATGGTAGTTTAAAACTGTTATAAACGAGACATTTTGACTTTTATTACCCAAAAAAAATATGGTTTCCCATTTCACCAACTTTGTATCTATTGTGGTTTACGAGATCTTTGTTAACGATTACTAGTTAAAGATAATATCCTTAAATGGATCAAAAATTATTTTCCACTTCATAAAATACAGCTCTTGAATTTTTGTTGCAACGGTGTTCCACATTGTCTTCACAACTAGTTCTTTGTAATTTTCACCGTTTTCTTTCTTCATATTCAACGCCCAATCTTTCAGGATTAGGTTTAGATGCTCTAAACTTGTAGTTTCCAAAAGCTCGTATTCCTTTGCCTTGCAGAATTCCGTAAACTGTTTCATATTGACGTATGGGTTTTAACGGTATTGTACGGGGTACACTTTTCTCAATCGCAAGAACAATATTAGTCATAGAATCACTTCCAAAGCGAATGATGTTCACTACATAAGCTGACTAGCACTGTCCAAAAACATTGGTGGAAATTAAGACGAGGGAAATAGTCATCATAAATGTTATATGACTGTATGTCTTCGTATTTTCCAGCAATAATAGACTCAAGCAAGAGTACACGTTCGATTTTTTCAACTACGCTGGAATTGACAGACCGGTGGTTTTGTACACCACTTCAGAAACCTATGTGGATGATATAACACTCACTACTAGAATCAATGGAACATCAGGTAATGTACAGTCGGCGTCATAAAAGCGGGTCAAGGGGTAGGAATTTTTATTTTTAATTTCTCAAATTTTTTTATTACTTCATACGAATTTATTTGTATAATCATATACGAAGTTCTTTAAAAGTACTAACAAATTTTTCTACAATGAGTTATTTTTATTCACATTAATCATTCAAATATATAAAATAAGCGATAAAAACAAAATTACATTAACTTTTAAAACAAATGTAATTAATTAATTAAAAATTAATTAATTAATAATCGAAAAATAAATAAAATAATTTGATACTTTACCATTCCACCATTTGTAGCAATCACTAGCTGTAAACGCGTCGGCATAGAATAAATTAAATTGGAAATATTATAAAATATTCGTCCAAATTGTTCTATTGCTCTTGAATACATTCAAGCAATTGATTGTAATTTCTGGGGTAGAAATTGTGTCTACCCATCTTTCTAACCATTAAACCCCATACATTTCAGTCGGGTTTAAGTATGGACTTCGTGAAGGTTACCTGTCTTACAGACAAACCTCAAAAAAAAATACGTTTCCTACCCCTTGACCTGTACAAATAATACTAGACTAGAAATCTCGATGTTGTATACCTTTCGATTCCTTTAATTTAAAACCTGCGCAGAAACCATCCATGATAGGTTAGATAATCTAAATCATAATTTTCCAGCTATTGTCACCTACGATTTGCTGATTCAAGGAAATAGCTCGACCAGGTGGATACTGACAATTATTGATAAACACGGCAATGCGGTCCCAATGACGGGTGGTTTTGACAGCAGTCCCAAAGGGACCATAGAGATCCCCAACGCTAAATTATGGTGGCCTTACCTAATGCATGATCAGCCAGGATACATGTATACTTTTAGAGTATGAAAATTGTTGGTAATAAGCATGTCTCCAAATTACCAGTTGTATTTTTAAGGTTGATGTACTGGACAAAGATGATGTCTTACTAGATCGTTATGACCAACCCTTCGGTGTAAGGGAATTATCTTGGGACTCTAACAGTTTCAAGATCAACGGCAAGAACATATACCTGCGCGGTTTCGGAAGGCATGAGGATTCAGATATACGAGGGAAAGGTTTAGACTTGCCCTTAATAATAAGAGACCATAACTTAATCAGATGGATTGGGGCGAATGCTTATAGGACTTCCCACTATCCCTACGCCGAGGAAATAATGGACTTGGCGGATAGCATGGGGATCATGATAATTGACGAAGTCCCTGCAGTTAACACTGAGTACGTAGCCTGACCATCGTCATTATATAAGTGACATTAAACCGAAGTTGAAATAATATAAATTTACATATGTGACGTAACATGCGTGTGAGTTTGGTGACCACTGACATTGACGTGTTGTATTTTGTAAACACGCCAATGTCAGTGGTCAATTGTTTTATATAACCATAAGCACCAATTTTAAAATTTTTGTTTTCAAAAGTAACGATATATATTATACACTAGAGTAGTTCAAATAAATATAGAAACTGCACTGAGCGCCTAAAGAAGCAATTGCTGTTGTCACATCTAATTCTTAAAATTTTTTTTGTATAAGAAAAATAAAAAACCAAAAATTTGGTTATTTGAATTTTTCACTTAAATTTTGAGGTTATGTAAAAAAGTGTAAACACAAAAGTTGTAGATCTTTTTATTACCTACAACTTTGCTATTTAACTTTTTCCATAGGACTTGTAGTTTTGCCGGAAATCTACTATTATTTTTTTTCACTTTTTACCATTTTCCAAGGCTTCAGCCCTGCTCTACTTGGAATGAAGCGCTGTCGGTCTTTCATTTGGTCTATCACAGTCCGTAAATCTGGTAAACATTCATTTGCTTTTATTTACCCAGCATTGGCGGGTTGGCGCGATTTGTTGTGATCTTTAATTTACCGCACTGCCAAACAAATTAAAATCGGTAAAAAATATCCGAAATTTCTGCATAATTTTTCCGCGGGAAACTCAATTTCCAACAGTCATTACCATCTGGCAATTTTTCAGCGTAATTTTCTCAAGAAAACCTTTAATTATCTTGCCAGACACAAAGAGAACGTGGAAAATTGAACATTTTTCTTGCAAGTTAACCCCCATCTCCACCTTTTCGACCATTGAAAACCGTCTGGCATTTTTTATTGCTGAATTATTTATCAATGTCAATCTTTTATTCAAGTGCCAGACAATATAAGACCATAAGAAAATAAAAAGTTTCATGTACATGCAAATGGATTTTCCGAATTTTCGAACGGGGGACAGGCATTAAAACCACCCTTATTTTCATCAGCCAACTAGCCACATCAGCCCTCAAAATGCCAAACAAAAAAAATTACTTGCTTCAATAGTACGCTATCTCACGGTCTATATTTAATCACAATAACCTATTTGGGACTTTTAACTCTTTGCGAGGAAGGCATCAGACAGACAGACGGAAGGTTATTATATTATTTCAACTGTATGCCTTTAGGAACTACAATGACGAGCTGTTGGCCAACCACAAGCAATCCCTAACAGAGCTAGTCAAAAGGGACAAAAACAGACCAAGCGTTGTGATATGGTCGGCTGCTAATGAACCCAGAACGCAGTTAGATGCATCAGAGTCATATTACAAGTACTTATATATCCCACTCCGTGATTGAAAGCTACTGTTCTACTAAAAATGTATAATTTTAGGGAAGTAATAGCGCACCTGAAGACATTAGATACAACCAGGCCTGTGACGGTAGTCAACAATGTGAAATCCGCTCTTGATCATTCGGTAAAAAAACAATTTCTGTCTTCCAGAAAAAGATAATTTACAATATATGTTATATTCTAGGCTCAATTTGTGGACATCGTAAGTTTCAATCTATACGTGGCTTGGTACGAAAATCCTGGGGACCTGGATGTAATTATACCTACTGTTACTAAAAATGCTGAAGCATGGCATACGAAACATAACAAACCGGTAATAATTGCAGAGTATGGGGCAGACACCTTAGAGGGATTGCATCTTGTAAGTACATATTAAAGAGAGGCGAGGAATATTTATGACTAGTCTTCTTCAGCTTCCTACGTACGTGTGGTCGGAGGAATACCAAACCACCCTGATCGCGCGCCACTTCGAAGCTTTCGATCAACTGAGGGAGGAGGGATGGTTTATAGGAGAAATGATATGGAATTTCGCAGACTTTAAGACCTCGCAGCGTAAGTAAAAGCTTCTTAAATACGCTTTAGGAGATTTAATAGGAATGTTCACAAAGTTTTATTTTCTAGAGTACACTCGAGTAGGGGGTAACAAAAAAGGGATATTCAATAGACAACGGCAACCGAAATCGAGTGCACATCTACTGAGGAGACGATATTGGGCATTAGCTGAACTTTTAGACAGTGCAGTTCCACCTACGGATCTAGACGATTACATTTTACGGCGATAATTAACACTGAACTTTAAGCCTATCTAGTAGAATATTCTGTGCATAGTTTTAGTAGTAAATTATATTTATTCAAAATATATTAGAGTTTTCTTGCAAATGCATAATTCATTATGAGATTAATTGAGCGTCAGCGTAATGTTAAAAACATTCATCCGTATGCTACTTAATGCTAGAAGCAAATAGTTTTTTTTGTTTTGTTTTCTGGCCCCTCTGGAACATGAAACAAGCTGATGGATATCTACAAATTGTGACCAATTCGTGGAATGCCCCATGATCATAATTAAGCTTGTAATGGAAGATGCAGTGAAATGAGCGAAATTACAAACTTTTCGACTCCTGAAATAATAACCCTTCTGATTTCAAAAAAAAATCACCTACCCCTCCTGGCTTTTATGCCATATCCGGAGCATAGAGACAGATACCGGGCAGTTTTTAAAAAAAAAAGGGAAACTATCTTGCTGGGAGATATGCGGTCACGTGCCGAATGATTATGTTAGTAGTTGAAAATCTTGGTGAAGCTAAAGAAATCAGTAGGTATATTATTTCAGGAGTCAAAATGTGTTTGCCAGTTGTATTTACCACAGACCATGCTTAAAGATATAGGTAATATTCCCCAACTACAGTTCATTCAATATGTATGTATAGTTAACTGACCCCATATAAGATACCGCGCAGTTGCCACATGTAATTCTACTACTACTTACGTACGTCTACTTTAAATATGACAACCACGTAAACATCTATTTTTATAGTTAAAAGCGGCAACGCCGATCCACGACCTCTCCAATAACGAATATTCAAGCGGTATATCTCTTTTTAACTTATTGGAATCGTATCTCTCGGATCGGGATCGGATTCTCGGATCGAATAGGATCAGGTTTGCATATCTCTCAGTGGCGTGTTCGAGGGAATTGCTAATATATTATTTATATACCTACCTATGTAGGTATACATCGAAGAAATGGCGCGCCGTCTGTGTTTAGTGAACGGAGTAGCAAATGTCCCCTCTCTTACAAGGATCCATGGGTTATACGCTCGTAAATTGTAACGGTCATTCGCAATAGAGTAGTGCGTTGGTTAAGATATTCGCGTGTATATATATATAGTGCTGTTTTAATGTGATTTGTGATACAATATAATATCGGCGAAGGATGGAAAATATTCCAAAACGTAGGCAGTACCGATCGGTAGGTGAGAAAAGAATAATTTTACGAGTATTTTACTGCAAACAGAGAGATCGCGACAAGGATGAATTGATGGATATGTGTTCGGATTATACAGAAGAAAAGGTACATGGAACTGTGCAGCCACCGAAACCAAAAAGCGGTCGAAATAAGATTGTAGTGGACGATGATGCAAAAAATGCGATACGTAGAACGGTCCACGGTTTCTTTAGAAATAACGAATTGCCCACTTTAGATAAGGTGCTGCAAGGTATAAGTGAAAATGATATTATACCTAAAATGTGCAGGCAATGAGACATGAATTTTACGACATGAATTTTACGTATGGAAAAGTAGACAGAAAGAGTATTCTCATAGAAAGATATGAAATAGTTGCTTGGCAGATGGATTATCTTTCGAAAAATAAAAAAGTTTCGAAACGAGGGGCGGAAAATTTTTTACACTCACGAAACGTGGGTCAACGAAGGACATACTATGAAGAGAGTCTGGCAGGATAGAAAAGTGAAAATGCACGGCAAGCTGCGATTGAAGGACAACTTGTTTAAAAATGCCGTTTGAAAAGGTCGCCGTTTAATATTAATTTTGTTTCTTGTGGGAAATATGGCTACTGGCGAACCACCCACTAAAAAATGGTAACGCGCTGAAAGCAATACTTCATGAGTGGTGTGGAAACTTGCATTCAATATCAGCTGTGGTGTTGAAAATCTACATATAAAAACCTACTACTTTAACCCCCTGTAAGTAGTTTAACCCCTTTACTTAACCCCTTGTAAGTAGGTACCAGGTTCATTGACTTTATTTTTTTGTAGGTACTTACCATCCTAGATCACCTTCTACTTTCACCCCCCTAAGAAAAAAAATGTCTACGTCAATGAAAAACATTGTCTAGGTCAGGGTTGCCGGTCGTTCAACTATACATACATATTGTACGCCGTATAGAGAAACACTAGAACCCGCAATTCTTCGAGCACACTATCAAGCCATGGATAAAACGACGAAAATGCCTGTAACAAAGTGAAGAAGAGGACAAAATTCCTCACTAGACACAGTTTTTAGTCTAATATTGACGAGTTACAGCGGCGAGAAGATTTTCCCAGAAAACAGCAAAAAAACCACATAGCCCTCACTACGATAATAATATTATGTCTGCAGTGTTTCAAAACATGGGCATTGCTAAACATTTAGTATACGAATAGTAATAAAACTAACATGATAGTATACGTTCTTCTAAATTATTCATGTATCCATTTTACACAAATTAGAGAGCATCTTTAGTTAAATATATTTTGATTTGGGAAATATTGATAAAATGGCACAAAAAAAATCATTTTGCTAAAGCAATTAAGTTTTTAGACAAGTTAAGTTATTTATTTTAGAAAACACGAGGGCATCGAATATATATTTTTAAATGCCACATAAATGCTCTAAGTAATCGTTTTATTATAGAATTTTAGAATGTGAGATTTTTGACGATAAATTTAGTAAGAGTTTATCTCTTTAATTAGCGAAGAAAAGAACAGGACCAAAGAAAACGGATCGAGAAGACACCAAAATGGCCCAATCCAGTGGACGGCAAGGCCGACTGCCTTGACAAACACACCGGTACCTTACATGACGTTGAGCCGACAAGCTGACAGCTAATCAGCTCGCGAGCTCCGTGATTCTGAGCTACAATGCTCATCCGCCCATACCAACCCGAGTGTTGCGCAGCTGGACTCTTACAAAGCCCGGCGAGAGGCAAAAGGATCCCTCAAACACCCGACATGATACCCCCTGGGGTAATAGGCTGCGCAGCTTCTCGTGAGACTAATCACATTTGTGGGAAGAATCTCGTGAAACGCGCGGCGTGCCCCTTACGACGCGGTCTCGGCCTACATAGATATTAGGGGTAAAGAGCGATGGTACCGCTCGGCCCCCTTATCGAGGTCACATCTATAGCCAAGAATATTGGCGAGCGTCCCTTTAATTAAAGAAGGCTTGGCACGTGTGGCCGCATTTCAGTACGTTGCTAGCTGCATTAGACTAAAAACTATTTACGTGGGGAAATCATATCCACCACCATCCAGTGCAATAATGAGAGAAGTCTGGAAAACCTAATTAGTTACGTCTTCGGGTACATCTACTTCCAGACAGCGGGGACCGAACCCACTGAAACAAGGTGACAGAATTGAATAGCAAGCACGCTAGACCGTTCCACCCATGTATTTTTTCCGTTTCTTTCTTTCGTAACTTTCAACGGAACATGCCGTCAACCGCATTATATATTTTGATGGTTTCTGTCCGATATTTTTCTATCTCCCAAAACTAATTCCGCTTCACTACACTTGGAGGCAAATATGTGGATTATGAGGAAATGTTCTATCATCTACTACTCCTTCTAATACGTTTATTTGAAGTGATCCACCGAGAATAAAAAGGAAATATACAGCGAGATTAAATTCCTCAAAACGCATGCAAGCAAAGAGTGAGTACGATATAACTATATTCAGGTGTTACTACAAGCATTTCAGTGGTAAGTACAGAAGCACACTGAATGCTGATATCGATAAACTAACTAAACATATCTACTCGAGATTAAATACCTACAAACGCATGTAAGTAAAGAGTGAGTACAAAATAAGTATTTTCGTGGCACAGAAACTTAATGATATTGATAAATTAACAAAACTGACCTACTCGTATAATAATATCTCTACCCCTCATTCCTAGTGTGCAGCATATTATGATTTATCGAACAGCATATATAACATGCGCCCAAGATCCACTTAGGTTGGTAAATTCTAACCGCCATTCAGTGCAGGAACTATCTAAGGTTTAACATAATAAATTAAGACAACAAACAAGCTATAAATTATTTCCGATTACTATTTGATTTTAAACCCGAACTGAATGTATGAAAACCCGCCGGAATCTGAATAATAAGATTGTCGATCTAGCCCTCGTTGGGAGGGAAAAGGATGACCTTTCATCGCGCCCAACCTACTACCACCTACCCAAACTAATACCACTTACCGGGAGTAAAATCTCAACCAATAATACTGGATCTACTTTCCCTTCACATAATCTCAGAAAACTATTCCCGTACGCTACTGACATCTGGTCACAAAATAAGAACTAAACATTTTACACGACATGGATAAATAATATCAATATTTTTGGTGTTTCATTGTGGGGGCCGTTATATACACATATGAAGAGAAAACCCCACAGAAAAACTCTTCTTAGGCTTAGATCCTTCAGTCTTCGAAACAATACAATGACATTTCTGAGATACTGAATATTAATATACTGCGATCAGCAACCTCGAAAACCCCCGGGTGAAGTTTTCCAGCTATTTTTGCCAAAAATTCCAAAACTCTCTAATTATTCCAGCTTTTCTACTATTATTTTATGACATTCATAAATAATATATACAACTTTTATATAGTATGTAGAATTTGATATTTTAATTGAATATTGAGAAATTTGAGAATTACATTTGCAAATTGTATATTTATTAGAACTACTGTAAGTAGGCAGCTTCGAAAAGCAGTAACAATGAACATCAAAGTCTCACTAATTAACTGGCCTTACCTACAACGGACCCGTTGCAATAATTCCTTTGGTATGAAATACTTGCCAAATAAAGTTTCCTAAATCATGTATCGAGATAAAACCGATCCAACTACTTTGATCGTGATTAGTGTTCAATAAACAGGTACTTACTATCACACCAGTTAGGCATGTCATTACGAAAACCACTTGATATAAGTTGGTATAAATTAATAATTTGGCTACAGATTGAGGTGGCAAGCTGACAAGACAAGTGCTGCTGAAAAATGAAAGGCATATTAATCACTTCGATCCTTCTAACACTATATGTACAATGCCATTGTGGTATTCTCTTCCCAAGAACGTCGAAAATTAGAGAACAGATATCCTTGGATGGCTTGTGGAAGTTTTCCTTAGTGTCGTATAACAGTACCACCACCACGTATGGGTTAGAGGTAAGTACCAAAGATTTTTTAAAACTCTTCAAATGTTTCATATGCAAACGCAATAAGATTTGCACCTAAACCAGTCATGGCCAACCTCTTTTTATAATGAATGATTATGGAATGAATCCGTTGTACTTCTAATCACAAAGATGGATCTCAGTAAGCCCTTTGTATTTATCTACCTATTGGTCTTCCACGTATGGCTTGGAGATAAAATTCTCCAAATCTTTCATATACAAACCATTTTTTCCCAAAAATTCTAAAACTAGCCACGTATTCTAGTTTTTGGGCATATAATTGGTCAATTGTCGGCCAGTAACTGTGGAAATAAAAATTCTGAATTCAGAATCAGTGACCTCCCGAGTGGAGTTTTCGACTTAGCGTTACTGCTCAACTTTGTTCAGAAACGATTTCTAAAAATAGGTCCATTGGTAGATTCCATTTTGGTGTAGACCTTTCACACTTTTCACGTCTAACTTGACCCGATTATAAGCAAAAGTCATTAATGTTATCCGTGTTTGCTATAGTTACATGATAATTAGTTTTCAATGCTCTTAGAGCTAAGATTTAGGATCTATGAAGATTAGATATCGGTAATAAGTATCCTTTATGATAATGTTCAACAAAGAATTGTTGGCAAATCCTGGAAGGAGATGAAAAAAGGAGAAACATATGATACTCTACAAACTACGATGCTCTAGAATCGTTCCACAAACGTATATTCCCTAAGCATTATTCACGTTTAAAAACTGACAGGCTCCGTTTCTCATTCAGGAAGATGACGAAGACGTAGAATTGATGCCAGTCCCTGCAAGTTACAACGACATATCGACCAATTCCAAAGTACGAGACCACGTTGGGGAAGTAAAGTACCAACGAAGCTTTGTGGTACCAAGTTCTTGGGAGGGGAAAAAGCTCTGGTTACGGTTTGGGTCTGCGGTGTATTCGGCTAAAGTGGTGAGTTAATTTAAATTGCAACAATATGGATTGTTATAAAATGTGGCCCATAATGTAGACACATTTTGAAGTCTAATAAACAAAAATTTCTCAAAAATTCAGGTTCTACCAATAGTGCAGTCTGCCTATTTTGGACCTATGTTTTTTTGGTTTTCTTTTGAAAACTGAATATTTATCTTTTACAAAAAGCCGCTCAGCCGCTTGTAAATGACCCCGGTAAGAAAAGCATTCCTTCAATTGTACTGTAATTGTATCACATAACTTCTTTGGCAATAACACTTCGAAAATTATCATCCATTCGCCTTCTTTTAGATGTTGGATATTCTGAGTCAACAATGTTTTTAAGAGAATCAGTTTGATTTCTAATGTTTTCAATATTTTCGTGAACAAAATTAACTGTGCGAATATTATAATTCCATCTAGTTATCATCGCCCGTGGTAATGTTTTATTTATTATCTTTTACACAACTCATCTCATCTCATCATAACGATGAGATGAGTTTGAAAAAAAAACAGGTATGACCGACAGATTATTGAAAATCACGCGTACTTTTGCATTTTGTGATGCCGATTTCTGCATAATGAGGTTTAATGGATGGGCATAGCAATGAATGCATCATACGTTTGAGCTATTAATTTTTGGGGAGTTTTTAAAATTGGGGGTCAATTTCATTTTCAATGCATGTTTTTAACCCATCGGCTGTTAATAAAACCCCAAAAATATTTATTTACTTTATATTTTTTTTATTAATCAAAACGGAAAATAGCAAATTATATTTTAACAAAAGATATTCTTATAATAAATATACAATAATAAAATACACAGTAATTAAATTAACAAACAAAAATTCAAGATACCTACTTTATCTACTATGAAAATCAGGTATAGTTTCAGGCAAAAAAACTGGTAGGTACAATAAACTATTTGCTACAGCAAAAATACAAGCTTACCTTATTAGTTAGATCCATTGGAATCCTAACAAAGCTTTTCTTGACAGTACTATATTATGTTTTACTTTAACAATGTTGTGCTACACAAACTACGCCTCGCTTTTTTGAGTCACTCATTGCAAACAGGCGACTATACCAGAGTCCGTCTCTGTACTAAACTATACCAAAATGGCGGATTTACGTCATCGGTTCATATTTGTACAGATATATGGAAAGTGGTGGGAGGTTTGTGTTACGCTGTGGTAATCTGGTAATGTACAGTTCGTACAATATGTATGTATAGTTGAACGACCGGCAACCCTGACCTACACAATGTTTTTCATTGGCGTAGACATTCTTAGGGGGGGGGAAGTAGAAGGTTTCTATATGCTTATTTTCAACACCACAGCTGATATTGAATGCAAGTTTCCACACCACTCATGAAGTATTGCTTTCAGCGCGTTACCATTTTTTAGTGGGTGGTTCGCCAGTAGCCATATTTCCCACAAGTAACAAAAATAAATATGTACGAAACAGCTAAGTAGTCGAGAAAAATAAACTTTAAAACGGAAAATAAAATAAATATACTTGCGATTGAAATACAATCATATTTATTGTGTAAGTAGGTACCTACCTAATCTACCAAATCGTTAACACTCAACAAAGACAAAGATTATTAACAGACAAGCTTTGAAAAAGATCAGAGCTTGTTTGTTAATAGGTACAGTGCCGTTCAATTGAAAGTAAACGACTCTTATGAGAAATTTTGGAAATTTTCCCATTGTGAAGCAGGCTTTTGTAAACAGATCACATTCAAAATTATTTTAGGTTGAAGTATCTGTCAGTTATAGGGTGACAGCATTTTATATACAGTATTTATTAAGGAAAATCTATATGAAAATCTATATGGTAAGGACGTCTCTTGTAAAAATTAATATTTGGTCCAAGCACCATTCGCGTTTATAACTTTTTCAAGCCTATTTCTCATAGACAATATTAGTGTCTTGGTGTAATCCTCGCCAATATTTTCCCAGGCATTTTCCAATATTTTCCCAGGCATTTTCAATTGCCAACCACAGTTCTTCTACGTTCGCTGGTCGGAAATTTCTGCTATACATGTCTATACATTTGTGCCCATACATTTTCTATCGGATTTAAATCCGGCGACTTAGAGGGCCCAGGCAGAGTGTTAATATGGTGTGTATTCAGCCATTCAGTAACAACTCGTGATTTGTGAATAGAGGAATTATCCTGAAATATAAATTCAATTGAAATATGGAAAAAGGAAAGAGGAAATAAAAATATTTTCCTGCTGGAAAGCGAAGTTCTCGGGATATAAAATGGAAACGGAAGGTAACATAACATATTCCAAAATGCGAGTGTAGCTTTGACCAGTAAGACACTCTCTGATTCTTCAAGTAACACCTGCTCCTTGGCAACATATCCATGCCCACACGTTAATAGAAAAGCGACCACTACGAGCTGTAGGATTCATATAGCGCTCTTCATATCGACAATTTCTTGGACGGTATACACGCACAGAGCCATCATAGCACGATTGAAAAACTTTTTCGTCTGAAAAAATTGTGTTGTCCCAAAAGTCCTGTGGCACACCGACAATTTGTCGGTGTGCCACACACTTTTTACAGCCAATCGAAATTAGAAACTGACCTTGAGGTATTTTACAGTCATTGATTATTTTCCTTTCTTTTGTGGCTAGGTAGGTAGGTACACGGTTATAATTTTATAAACAGTCTATAGAACTTTTAATTTTGCCCACTGATGTAAATTATTAATTTGTGATCTAGGATGGTAGGTACCTACATAAAAATAAAGTCAATGGACAATAGGTACCTACTTATGTAATAAACCAGAGAGCGTTTTCAGTTTTGTAAATCCCAAACTTATATCGTTGCATTTAGCATTTATAACATAGCGGCCTCAAGCACTGGAATATTTTTTGGATAAAATTATTTGAGAAATGTGGAGGATGTCAGTACCTACTTCGAGCAGCAAATAATATTTTCCTTAAATTTTTTTAACATGCCTATTCGATCCGAGAATCCGATCCCGATCCGAGAGATACGATTCCAATAAGTTAAAAAGAGATATACTGCTCGAATATTCGTTATTGGAAAGGTCGTGGATCGCCGTTGCCGCTTTTAACTATAAAAATAGATGTTTACGTAATTGTCATATTTAAAGTAGACGAAAATAAATGTAAAAACGTAACATCTTGGCCTATAATATATTATTGTGTGCACAATTATTATTTAATAACATTCATAAATAATATATACAACTTTAATATAGTATTGTGGAATTTGATATTTTAATTGAATACTGAGAAAATTGAGGATTACATGTGGCAACTGCGCGGTATCTTATATGGGGTCAGTTAACTATACATACATATTGAATGAACTGTAAGACAAACAATACAGTGGGTGACATCGTCTGAAAATTGTTAGGTTATGGCACAGTTTCTTCGCTCGATGACTTGACACTTGACATAACATAACCATAACCATATATTTTTAACACTTATTTTTATTGGGACTTGAGAGCACGGTACCTTAATGTTTGCATTTCCAAGGCCGGAGCCAAATATGTACCAACGAACATTTGTGAATGTTTTTTTTTTGTTTTTTGTTTATGTGTAAACAAAAATAATTTTTACGTTACACTAACGTTCCGATGCATACGTTATCATCAGAGATAAAATTACCTATAAGATAGCTACTATGAACAGGCGTGGACAATCAACTGAATGAATAGGTACTTATAAATCACGCTAAAAGCTTCATAATATAAACAAAATATCTACTTATATGTGATGGTATCTAGAAAACAATCATTGCAGATTATATAAATAAGGACGCACGTGTTAATATCTATATAATCAACATATGCATTATCAACAAATGTATTACAATGTTTGTAATTAACACCTGGACAGAAATTTAAAAGTGCCACATATCTTACTAGGCCTAATACCCGTCGAATAGGTATCAATAGATGTACAGTAAACAGTACAGGATACACATCAACAACGTGTTTTCTTTCAGTACATAAATGGAGAACTAGCGCTGTCCCATGACATTGGACATTTACCTTTTGTTGGAGATGTGACTACCTTTATAAATTTTGACTCCGAAAATGATATTACAGTGCTAGTAGACAATATCCTATCAGAGTCGACTGTACCTCAGGGATCTCTGTCAACGTTACCCAGGTCAGTTAAATCCCAACTAATCCTATTACCATTCTTTAACTTTATATTCTCAGCGGTCGTGTTAGAATAGACTACACTTTCGACTTCTTCCATTACGCTGGTATCGACAGACCTGTAGTTATGTATATCACAGCGGAAACATACGTGGACGATATCACTCTACATACAACAATTGCTGGAACAACAGGTACGTTAAAAAAATTAAATGAAACGCGTGGACAGTACGCAACAATTATTTTGCAGGCGTCGTTGCTTACGACGTCACCGTCGAAGGAAGTGACGACTTCACGCAAAGAGTGTCCATAGTGGATCGGGAAGGCAACGAAGTAGTAGCGAACGACGACGCACTCAGTGGGACCTTAGAAATACCAAACGCCAATCTGTGGTGGCCGTACCTCATGAGTGACAATCCGGGGTACCAGTACACATTCAAGGTAGACATATGAGTCAATTATTGTTAATCAATGTTAATTTTTCACCTCGGATATACAGTAAACAAAAATATCTAGTGTCTAGTAGGAAAAAAATATAGTGTGCGGTGCGCTGAGTCTGTCAGGGTTTCGTGGGGTCCAGGTACACAATAATCAAGCTCGACAGTTCCAATATTAAACAATATTTAATAAAACTAGTATTAAGACATAGAGAAATTCTTACAAGTTACAACAAGTTGCATTTGCATAAAACTTAAATAAAATATATATACCTGGCCAGGTTTCAACGTATTTATAATTCCCCTCGCAGCGCTAGCAATAACACCAAGAATCAAGGCAACACCCTTGAATCGTTGTCCTCTACGTTGGTGGCAGCTTCCACATAATACAACAGCTCCCTCGTTCACGGCACTAAGACCGTTTCACCAAGCTCCAAAAACTGGTAGGTATTCACGAAGGTTTATTTACAAACAATACGGCTAGGAACCACGCCACTACATGACCTCCGTACTGCCCAGTCTCATCTGATCATCCCGGTCCCGCTTCGGCCGGCACTACCCCTGACCCCTCCTACGCACTCACACACCTGTTAATAAAGGCGGCCACGCACTATACGTTCTAACAATGTAGGGGTAGGCGCATTACAAGTGTCGCTATATTTTAATATTAAGTGCTGAAATTTACAGTTTGTAGTTAAATACTTGTATTTTACATAAAAAAATACAACAATGACATATTCGCTCTCTATTCTTTGGAAATTTAATCGCAAGTGGAGCACCCAGTATCTTGTCAATTGTCAATTTGAAAACAACAGTGGGTAGGTATTTACATTCAACTGTATAAAAATCGCGCCTAAAATCATGTTGGCGAGAAATACGGCACTAATCTGCTTCCCACGTACAGCTCGGATCAGCTGATTCCAGAGGAATTCGTTAAAACGATAGCCTGCAGATGCGGATGTAAAACGAAGATATCTGTAGCTGCAGGCGACATGGTGTTCAATCATGTGCTTGACATGCGATCAAGAAAATTGCACTAATATAAAAATAACTACGATGGCGGCAGATGCTCTTGATGATGACTTGGACGAAGATGTATTTAATGAGTCTTGCGTGGTGATGGATGAACCAAAACCAATGTCCATGATGATGATGAGATCGAAAGCCGACTCTTCCGTACTCGCTGCATACAGCGAAGAACGTACCAGTGACAAAAGAAAGAGAAGAAAAAAAATACCAGCTATTCAATGCTGCTGACAAAAAAGGAAAAATATATTTTTTTCTTATACCGGAATCCAATTGGCAAAAGTAACTTGTAAAACAAATTAGGGAAACAATTATTGATCCTTATATTTAATCTATAGTAATGAGTAAATATTGTCGTAATGTGGTGACGCTCTAAACTTTTGCGTGTTATTTCCTGCCACAGGTGGAGGTATTTGGTCCCGATAATCAACTAGTTGATCGCTATGACCAACCTTTTGGTGTCCGAGAGCTGTTCTGGGATAGCACAAGTTTCAAAATCAACGGCAAACCGATCTACCTGCGTGGCTTCGGGCGACACGAAGATGCTGACATAAGAGGCAAAGGTCTGGACTTGCCTCTGGTGATAAGAGACTATAATTTAATCAAATGGATCGGTGCCAACTGCTACAGGACATCTCACTATCCTTATGCGGAGGAAATTCTAGATCTGGCAGACAGCTTAGGTATAATGATCATAGACGAAGTGCCAGCAGTGAACACTGAGTAAGTTCCAAAAAGAAAACCTGATATCCATATGTATATGTAGAGGAATGTTCCTCAAGGGTCCATCCTTGGGCCTCTGTTACCCACTATGTATGCTCGAAATCAAATACCGCTGCTTTTCACATTGTACTATAATTTCTACGGCTGCATTTAGACAATTGATGAATAACACATCTTTGTAGCAACTACAACGACGAGCTGAGAGAGAACCACAAGAGGTCCATCACCGAACTGATCAGGAGAGACAAGAACAGGCCAAGTGTCATCATGTGGTCCATAGCAAATGAGCCCAGAACTGCACAGGCTTCCGCAGGCCCGTATTACAGGTATGCATAAGGTTTTGTTAATATTTGCGGTTTTTCAGTTGCGTTTGTTATAGCCACGTTTCAGCACACACTAAGGCTTTTGATACCTCCAGACCGGTGACGCTTGTAATGATCGTGGAAGCATACAACGATTACGCTGTAAGTGTAGACAATGTGATCAGTCTAACCGATTTGACGGATTGTTGCTTTAGGGCCAGTACGCTGATATTTTGGGCATGAACAAGTACGCGGCCTGGTACGAATACGCTGGAGACCTAGACGTTGTTAATCCCAAAGTAGTTGACGAGGCACATGCGTGGCACGAGAGATACAACATACCTGTCATGATCACGGAATACGGGGCCGATACCATAGAAGGCCAACACAATGTAAGTAAGCCTTTTCGCAATAAAACGGTTTTTATCAATCCGCCAAATTCGATCCAAATAGTATCATTATAAACTTTGTGAACGTCGTTAACTAGCAAAACATCTGTATCATCTAGCATCAAAAATATATCAAAAAGACCATCAGCAGTATCAAAAGACCATCAAATGTAGAAGTAAATTGTTTATCAAAATTTTAAAAATTAACACGACGATTTAACATGATCAATTAACAAGATAATGATAAAAAAATAATCAGATATAAAGAATAATGAGAAACTGTCCCATATACACATGCCCATGAAAAGGAAAAACAATTGGTACCTTTGTGCGACTTTGCCACTATTTGTTTACTAAAATGATAAGCTCATGCTTTTGAACTGAAGCAGAGGGAAATTATCATTCCTCATAATATCTCGAAGGCATTAAAGCAAACATTCGCGATCATATGCGATTCACGCAACCAAAACCATCGCCTCGACTATTATTTACACATATTTGCTACAAGATTTTTATAATAAAATGCGATTTTATTGTATTTAGATTATCGATTACTATTTGAACTGTTTACGGTTGTTTTTAATTAGCCACAAAATGGCGGCACGGGCGTGACCTTCTCCTATCGTCGCCACTGTCTCTATATAGTCGCTGTAAAGTTCATAATTCACCAGCGCCACCTCAAACAAGACCCGTGAACTACTAAAACATTCCAAAAACTCAAAGCAATCTGTAATAACGAAATTAAGACTGTCCACCACACGACAGTTGATCAACAACGTATGTATAGTTATGGCAGTAGGGCATATTCGCCTTTCGGAAAAATTCAGAAATGGGAATTTTCCCAACGCGTGAATAAATTCCCAGTTTGCGGGAATTTATTAATATGCTTGTACACAAATAATTATTATAGATATAGAATTCAACGAAGTAGAAACATGTTTTATTAAAGTAACAATGTTTTGTAGTGGTTTTGAAATATTAAATCATAATAAATATTGTTACGGAATCGTCTAGATATATTGAAAATTCCCTAGATCTAGGGAAAAACTGCACAATCTGGCAACACCGCACCCGACGATGTGGCAACACCGCATCTGAGGGCGCTAGATATAACGACGAGATACGTCCCTGGTTTAAAAATTACTTTTAATAAAAAAATACCAATTTTTAAAGTTGCCACATAAATGATGGGTTCGGAGGTAACAAAAAAAAAATAAAAGGCGAATTGACAACCTCCTCTTTTCTTGAAGTCTGTTAAAAATAATATATAGACAATGTCTCGTGTGGCAGACTTTATATTATCTCTGAAGTTCAACCGCATCTATTCTCATGTCACTTTTATTTATCATCCAGCTGCCAACGTTTGTTTGGGGTGAGGAATTCCAAACTACCCTCATGGCTAGACACTTTGAGGCCTTCGACGAGCTGAGGAGCGAAGGGTGGTTCATGGGAGAGATGATTTGGAATTTTGCGGACTTTAAAACGGCCCAAGGTAAGCGAGCGCATATTTTCTTACCAAATACACCATTTAACGCACGTATATTTTAGCCGTTAATAGAGCAGGGGGTAACAAGAAAGGTATATTCACGAGACAGAGACAACCGAAATCCAGCGCGCACCTGATGAGACGAAGATACTGGGGGCTAGGGCAGGAGTTGGACAACGCTACTCAGCCTACTGATTTGGACGACTACATCGTTCGAAAGGCAGTTAAAGTCAGGGATGAGTTTTAGTACTATACAAAAACATGTTTCCCAATATCTGTGAGAGTAAAACGAATAAAAATAAACTATTAGATAAGTACCATGATGAATTAGAAACCTTTTTTTTTGTTTTATATAACACACAACCCGCTTTTTAAAACTATCTGCCTCAGTTTTTTTTTAATAATAATTTGATGCAACATTCACTTCTGCTTGCAAACACTATAAATAAAACCTAAATTACCAAAAAAAGTAATATAATACGTACATACATTTACGGTTACACATCGTGTTACATTACAGCTACCTATCTACCATATTCCGATATATCACAAGAAAAGGCAATGCTACTGTCTACATTGCACATCAAGAGATTATATAAAAAATAAGATACATTTTAGATCAGTCTTATTAGGTGTCCTCGTCCGTTGGAGGTTCAACGACCTTTAAACAAACGTCAGCAAACTCCACGAAAATCGGTTCCTGCATAGCTTTTTGCATTATCTCCTCCGCATTGTCCGCCTTGTCGATTATCACCAACAAGTTCCTCAAATGGCTATTCGTTAACATCTTCTTAACGTCGTCACTACCCTCTAAAACAAAACAAAATGTAAAAGTGAAAAACAAAACGCTTACTAACTCACTTAACATCTCCAACTTCTCGTCTGGTACCGATGATGAATCACAGTCCAGCTTCCTTTTCTTCTCGACTATTTCCTCATCGTCATCCTCGTCCCTTTTGCTGGGCTTCGCCACTTCGCATTTATTTTCTCTGTGCTTTTTACAGCAAGCGACTGAGCAGCTAGAAAAGTAAGGTTAGAATCCTCCGTCACAATTATCAATGATAGTACAAACTTACTAATATATCAGACAGGTAGGACACTTATATTTCCCTTCCTTGTGGCAAATATCACACGTTTTGTTCATTGTTATCACAGGTAAAAGCCCAAATCGCGAAAAAAGTCACACAAAACCACATTCAATTAAAATCACCATGAAAATGATATGCCATAAACCACAGAATAATTGCTTTTTCTGTAAAACCAAACACATTACATGAAACAGAAATCTACAAGGCACAAAATTCACGGAAAATTATTAATGTTTTGCGGCAGAGCCATCTATTAAAATTCGGGGAAGTTTGAAAGATTTCAGATATGCAGCAAATTTGACAAGTTAGTTTATGTCTAATACAGACAGATGTCAGGACTACTCTTGCAGCCAACATACCCATAAATTTTTAAGTTGCACTTGTAATTATGTAATTCGGTATATGCTTCTGAGTTTATATAAGCTAAATTCAATCAACGGTCAAAGGTCAATAATCGTGTGGCATAATGGTTCACAATTGGTTTTAAAATAAGCTCTCGAAACCATATATTGCACAGTTACAGTGTATTATTTAACTACATCTAGGATGTGTTTATTAAAATACAGAGCAAAATCTGCAATCTATTTTCTATTTATGGTACATTTTTTTGCCAAGACAAATAAAGATAATGTCCAAGGCCTAAGAATGATATTTATCTAGTACTGGATGTGCAGTATGCAATTCGGAAGTGGAAAAAAATTAGATATTGTAGGCGTCATTTATCACAGTTGTACCGAGTGTCCCAAAGTTACGATCCTTTAACAAATACTTGTTATTTTACTAGGTAACTGAATCGCATTTATTTTGATGTAGGGTAACAATAATGCTGATGATGTATAACTACGAAACGAAGGATATTCGCGAACTGTGACTGAATGTCTTTGGTCGGAATCCAACTTTGCTCTGAATCAGCTAACACATAGTATATAAATCATCAACTGTGCCAAATTTCATCGACTTGCAAAGGGATTCAAGGGGTCGCGGGGAGCCCGGAAAATTTAAAAAAGTTATAACTCGGGAAGTAAGTCATCCTATAAATTCGCTTTAAGGGAATATTTATGAGATTGTTATCAACAACTGTGCTAAATTTCATCGACTTGCAAAGAGATTCAAGGCGTCACGGGGAACCCGGAAAAATTAAAAACATTATAACTCGGGAAGTAAGCGTCATCCTCTAAATTCGCTGCCAGAGGATGTTTATAAGATTGGTATCGACAACTGTGCCAAATTTCATCGACTTGCAAAGGGATTCAACGGGTCGCGGGGAGTCCGGAAAATTTAAAAAAAGCTAACTCGGGAAGTAAGCGTTGGTTCATAAATTCGTTTTCAGGGAATATTTAAAATATTGTTATTAATAACTGTGCCAAATTTCATAGACTTGCAAAGTGAATCAGGGGGTCGTAGGGAGCCCAGAAAATTTGAAAAAATTATAACTCGGAAAGTAAGTCTTGGCTCAAAAAATCACTTTCAGTGAGTGTTTATAATATTGTTATCAATAACTGTGTCAAATTTCGTCCACTTGCAAAGGGATTCAAGGGGTCATAGAGAGCCCGGTAAATTATTAATTAAGGGGATGCTAAAGCTTATTTTCTGCTACACTATACTATATATAACGACATACTGACAATGGATCTCTCGTATTTGCTAGTATTTACCAGTGCAATCGATCGATCGGTGACGTCACTGACGCTTCATACAAATAGAAGAATTTTTCTGTAATTTTTTAAGTGTCGTTAATGACCGGCTGGCCGCCCAGGATGCAGCCATTGTCTGAGACGCCTTGTAGCGTCAAGAGAGAGAAGTGCATTGACCCACCGGAAGGGACCCCGCCCACACGCGACTTCCGTTTTGGGCGCCAAGCATTGCCATTTCTCCGCTTTCCACACAGGACAGGATTCACCTAGGGTATGATTCACGTGCATGCATTGTGCCTTTGATTGATTTATTTATAAATTTAATAACGTTAATGTCAGTGTCCCTCCGCTACGTGATTAATGCTTTTTTCCAGAAGTTGACAAAGAAATTATTGTATCTAAACATTGCGACAGCGTATCCTCATAAATCATAAAAAAAAGGTGACCGATTAGGCTATCAACGGAACTGGCAATGACTTGGTTCACTTGTCAACAATCTATGTAATTACTTGCTGCATTTTTGGTGATAGGGTAATATCTCACATAGGTACCTAAATCAAGATAGGTATGCAACTAATTTTTAGTATAAATATCTTTTTTACATATATCTAAGGTCCATCATATATATATATATATAGGTATTTCAAGGAACGAGATCTACATTATAGGACTTTAAAATAATGTTAATATTGTTACTAATGTTTTGAGTGTTTATTTTAAAACATCAAGCCACTTTCTCGGGAGCAAACAGCGTACGAGCTACACTATCATTACGAGATTATCTGAACACGTAAGGAGATTATAAATTAGATGGTTTCTATGCGAAATATACAACCATGCTCCAGACACAAATTGTCAGCTACAATGTGGCTATCATCAGTGGCGGCGCGTGGTCTTTTGATTCGAGGAGGCTAAAAATTTTTGAATTTTTTATGGTTAGTTGTCTAAAATGATACGTAGGAATACGAGATACTTACTGTTTGTAACATCGAAATATGAGACGTACAAAATTTTCAAAGGATATCCACAATTGCCGCAATGCGAGATCGGGGCAGTACCTATAACTTTCCTTACAGCAAGCTAAAATCGTCCACCCTGCCTGTATATACCAAAATTGGAGATGTAATAAACTTTTTGTGGGATTTGTAGAGTTTTAATATTTAAATGTTATCAAGCCGGTTTTCACCCTGCCTTCCCCTGTTTTTTTATGAGTCTGTTTCATTTTCTTGTTAAGGGCATAAATTAAAATGTAAATACCAAAATTGGTGATGTAACAAACTTTTTTGTGTGATTTGGAGAATTTTTAAATTTCAATATTATTACCCAAGTAACATTAACGCTCTTATTCCGATCTTCAAGATCGCTTTAAAACTACACAATAAAATTTCGGATAAAATCAAAAGATCCTCAAGACAGCCCTCAGACCATCATAAAGCAGCTTCTAGTCAAAAAGGGCCCATCCTAAAAAGGTTCTCAAGACTAAATTTTAAAACTGTATTAAAGCCATTAAGTTTTAATTTTATATTCTTCAATATTTGTTACGTTCACTTTTAGTAGTTAACCATTTTGTAATCCGAAATGTGTTGTAGATATATTTGACGGATTTTGAACAGTGACTACTCGTACCCTTTTGCATGTGTTTAATTCAGGTCCGCATATTCATTGCTTTCATTATTCTATTGTCTATAGTCTATTGCATTTCGTTCATATTGCCACAGCGCATTTTCTGGGTCGTTACCAGAAATATCAGTCCACCACCAACCAGTGTGTTAAAAATTATTTTTAGTGGTTTCCCAATTAAATAACGTCGTTGTACGTTCCGATATATCGGGATATATTAGGGGAAGTAAGTCACTATTCATGTATTGAGATTTTAGATCTGTACATGCCACCATTCGTGGGATAAATAATAAACTTTAAATTAACACGTTGAGGTAAGCCATTTTGTCTTTCTTGAAACCGCGTGGTCACATTTTATTTTGCCTCTTTTGTGTTCTTTAGAACCTGCGTTACATCGAACTGGCGATAGTTAGCTGAAGAGCACAGCGAGATTATCTCTTCGAAGTCGTTCGTCCAACAATTTGAGTAAGTGTTACCCGATATAGAGTAACTTAATCTAACTTTTTTTATTTTCAAACAAAACTTATCGGACTATATTACAGGCTTGTGTCGTCGGCATTGTGTGTAAAGTCACTCCACCTTTTCTACCTTTTTCATCTTTTAGAACACCTTTAACAACCGTTAAGAACGTCTGTTTTACACCACTTTCCTTTTAAACTACCTTCTGGAGTCCATCGGCCCCCTGCACCGGAGCATAGTTAGTTACAAGACCACCGACTGGACAAGTTACTGCATAATAACACAGATAAGCTTAGCCTTAAGTATGTTAACAGGAGACACCGCCTGTCTGTTTGATTTAACATTGTTATTGCGTACCTACCATGGTAGGTTATAAAATATTTAACGAATACCTATATCAGTTCACCTAATTACTTCTGTTTGATCAACCTATTTGGTTAGGCATTGTTCCATACCCCTTTATTTCTTTTGTGTATACTGTTTGCGGATTGCGGAACTCATAGTGCACTTTGACAAACCGTTTATCTTTTTTTTTGTTGTATAAACTATATGTATTATTGTACTTATTTGCTGCGCCTCGCAAGTATACGTACCACATTTTGGTAATTAATAATTTTTAATTTTGATAAGTAATTTTGATAAATAATTTTGTACAGTAATAATTTTTTGTATGAAATTTTAAACTTTAAAATTTTTGTTTGTATAACCAAATTTGTATATTGAATCTAGTGGTAAGTTATTGTGTGTGTTATTTTTTTCTTAGGCAATTAAGAGTGGCAATATTTTAAACCGCATACGTATACCAAGCATATCATAAAATAATATTCGAAAGCAAGCTTATTTAACTAATTATTTTGCATCTAAGCATCTAAATGCATTTTTTTTCATTAAATGGCATATTTCGACACACCGTTCTTCAGTTTTTTAAGAAGATCCGAGACGCAATTATTGAATAATAATATTCTTTTCGTTTACTATTGAAAATGTTCAAAATGGCGGAGTCTTTATTGCAGTAAAACATGGCGTGATCTAGATTAAAACTAATTGTTCATTTATTAAATGTTATAAATCTCACAAGATTTAAAACAGCGTTTTATTTAAGTACTTAAAATATTTTTAAGAAAGTAATAAAAATTTAAATTTTATGCGCTATCAAAATTAATTAGTCTTAGCCTCCCATGCCTCCTCTGAGGAGCCGCCACTGGCTGTCATGCAAAATGAATATTATGCTTGTATTTTTAGCAATACCCTCTACATAACAATACCCTCTTATTTTTAGTGAGATGCTAGTAATGGAAACATTTATGATAAAATCTGACATATTTATACTTGTCGCTCGGAAACTATACAGAGCACTTTATTTCATCGTTTCAAATGTGAATTCTACTGCTGGGAAAATAATTATACCAAAGTAGAAATGCCTCTCTTACTGCAGTATACTAGAACATTAGAAGAATCGGCCTTCATTTACTAATAAAAAGACAAAAGCTATCCAGACAATGCACTTAAAATGCGGAAACTAAAAGATATTACCCAGTGGCCTATAAATAATTAAAATTACCATATTTGCGACAACAAAAGCAAATAAACGTTTCCCTTGTACTACAACGCTATTAATAGACAATAACAAATGTACTCGATTTGATCAGCAACGCATTATCTGATGGACGGTCGATTTTATATGAGCTATAATAGAGAAAATAAAGTACCGGTTGTTCAGAGTCGCAGGTTAAGTTTAGCAGAACTAAGTTTATCTACTAAGTTAATAAAGTTCTTGGTGTTGATCATTTATCAGTATTTGTGTCCCTAGTTTCTTAACTTTTGTACTTTTCTCTGCTATATCTTTTTCCTCACTGTATTCAGGTTCTTACTAATAATTTTTGGGCACTGAGTTGGTTGATCTTCCTTGTATTTAATTTCGTTTTTGTTTTGTATTTGCCCAGTTAATTGTAGACACTCTTACATATGAAAAGTGCAACAAAAGTGTCTCGAAATGATGTTATCTTATGATATTTCATACAAGATGTTATCTTATGATATTTCATAGAAGATGCACGTTTGTTGTCTCAATACCTTGCGGAATGCATTTCAAAGTCCATATTTTACGTCATAGCAACATTTCTTCAATTATACACACAATGGCCATGAAAGCACATCAAATGCATGATACAGTTAGCGTTTACGATAAGTGATGAAGTAATTCCTATATTGACTTCCGTGCCATTTTTATAAATAGGATCTCCATAGGCGGACCAATAAGAAATATAATGCAGTACAAAAAGAATAAATAAGGCACTAATTGTGCTATATAGCCTTAAATCCATTGGCAGCCCTTCGGAGAGCTCTAAATTGTTTAGATAGACTTCTAGACTTTTGTCTTATTAATAAATTAATTAAATTAATAAATATTTTGTCATATTATTTATTAGAGCAATATTTTTTTCAAGTTAAAAAATCATTTGCAGCGTATTTTTAATATTTTAGCAAAAAAATGCCTATCCCCCCAAATCGACCCCGAAAAGCCCGGGACAAATACTCAAAAAATCCAAAGTAAGTGCCAGCCGTGGCGAGTGGGTCGCATCTTGATTTAAAACAATCAACAAATCGGAAACCGCTATTATCGCGACAAATCCGATTAAAAAATTTGTTGCTTTACCGTTTCCGATATTTTTATTTTTTTTAACCAAGATCGTCACGACCCTCTCGCGACGGGCGCTACCGACTTGGAATTTTTTTAGTAATTTTCCGCGCATCTCCGCGGTCGATTTCGGGGGAAACAATTTCTAAAATGATATAAACTTTGCAAATGAGACCTAATTAAAAAAATATAAAAAATATTGCTTCGAAAAAGTTTGCCCCACTCCCCCAATCGATAACATTCACGACAAAAGTCATAAGGGACAAAATTGTAGCGAAACTAGTTCATTTCATCTGCTGATCATTTCTGTTATGTTAAATAGCGTACAGATTTCTGTGATTAATTATCATTTGCCACAAGTCATCATAAAAAAATATAGAAATGATCCAAGGAAGAAATAATCTTTTTTTCCGTACGTTCATCCCTCTGACGATTTCTGACGTCTGAAGACCATATTGACGATTATGCGAGACTACCAGGTATCTCACATAATCGTCAATGTGGTCTGGTTTTTCCAATGGCTCCATGAGAATTAGGATTTTCGTAAGTAATTTTCGAGTATCTTCGTCCCATATAATAAAACCATTGCGTAACATTCTTCCAATTTTAACGAAGCAGGGCCCGATTTCTTTTTATTGGCGCACATCTGCAAATTCCTTCGTTTCGCATTACGAGCTTCCCTACTAGACTTAAAGATAATATCTTTAAATGGATCAAAAATTATTTTCCACTTCATAAAATACATCTCCTGCATTTTTTTTTTGCAACAACTACGTTGTCTTCACAACTAGCTCTTTGTAATTTTAACCGTTTTCTTTCCTCATATTCCACGCCTAATCTTTCAGGATTAGGTTTAGTTACTTTAAATTTGTAGTTTCCAAAAGCTCGTATTTCTTTGCCTTGCAGAATTCCGTAAACTATTTCCATATTGACGTATGGGTTTTAACGGTATTGTACCGTACACTTTTCTCAATCGCCAGATCAATATTAGTCACAAAATCACTTCCAAAGCGACTCATTTTCACTACAGAAGCTGACTAGCACTGTTATTAAGGTGCATATCGCCTGGGCACTATTTGGTTGCTCTGCTGTATGCTAATTGCAGTAAAACTTAGTCCGTTTTCACTTGTACGTCTTTTCTATCGTGTAGGAGATATCTACGTATGAAGGAGCGTTCAAGATCACAACTCTAGGTGCTGTATGCGAACGCTAAAATAGGATAGTTACATTGGTAAGACATTAGTTACAAAAACAATAATACAAAATTTATTGACAATAAAGCAGAGACATTGTTTAGCGTCGTTTTCTGGTGTCCTAGGAGACCAGAAAACATAGGAGATGGTGACATAATTACTTGTTATCAAAGGTATTGTAATTTTTGGTGATAACAGCTGTCATCTGTTTCTCCATCTAGAAACCATTTTTAATTCAAAATTGCGCGTTTCTGATTGGTGGAAATTAAGACGAGTGAAATAGTCATAAATATTTTTTTGCAGTAAATGATGCTATTATAAAGATATGCTATTATACCATTGATCTTTCAAAAGAACGGTACTGTTTATAAGGTTATGTAATAACACAAAACACAGGAGAAAACTTTTTATTTTTCCTCACCGTCCTTTAGAAGGACAGTGGGTGAATAAGCACGCATCTGCTAATGGTTTTGTACAAAAAAAGATGAATTTAACGCTTGTATCGCAAAGTAAATTTTATAAAAGTTATTTTCTCTATACATTTAAAATCTCTACATATTCTTAGAGCGCAATTGCTCTGCATGTAAATGACCTGCCTACGCCTGTGCCTATTTCGTAATTCATTCATCGTTCCTAGACCCGCAGACAAGATCTAACAGGCGCCACCTCGTAAGTACGGTAATCAGTACTTTTATTGCAACTGCCAAATCTGTGCAGTGAACATCCCAGCGTGGGCATATCATGTCCATCACCTTTGGTCTACCCAATCGTGGATGTTCGGTGATTCATGCGTTTTTTAATAAAACAATAACAAATTGTTCATTAGCACACGGCGCGGTTACGGTGAAATATCAGACAAGGTCCACCGCGCTCCAGGAAGTAGCGTTTCTTCAGGTGACACGTATATGTATATGATGCGTCATAGGTGGAGGATAAGGTACATATTTGGCGTTTTTGTCTTGTAAAACACTTGGAAATTAACTAACTGTTCTTGATAGATGATAGATATTTTATTACAGTCTTTCTAATAAACATCTGTAGTTGACTGACCGCGTATAGGAAAAAACGCAGTTGCCACATGTAATTCTCAAATTTCTCAATATTCAATGAAAATATCAAATTCCACAATACTATATAAAATTTGTATATATTATTTATCAATGTCATAAAATAATTATTGAGCATACAATAATATATTATAGGCCAAGATGTTAGCCATTTTTACATTTATTTTCGTTTACTTTAATTATGGAATATGCCAGCAGTATATCTCCTTTTAACTTATTGGAATGACGCGCCGTCTGTGTTTAGTTAAAACAGTCGCAAACGTTCGCCTCTCTTGCATGGGCGGGTTTGCGGGAATTTCGCGCGTATTCTATAATTTGTATCGGTCATTCGCGAAAGAGTATCTTATTTCGTCTGCTTATTTTTTCGTCTGAGTATCTTATTTCGCGAAGAATACCTTATTTCGTCTGCTGAAATTAGCTGGGCCCAGTTTCTTCTTATTTCTCGGTGGCAGCAGGAAACACAGGTAAAAAGAGGAACCAGCGACGAGAAACACAGGTAAGAATGAGGAACAGCGACGAATTGTAATTAATGGCAAGTATTATATCGACAGCGGTTTACGATTCGTCGCTATTCGTAGCTATTTAATTGGGGTAACGTGGTACCTGTACACGATAAAACACAGTTTAGCGCCCTTTTCCTGCAAATCACGTGACCCACGGTCTTTTCCGATCTCCACTCGTAGCTATCTAATTGGAGTAACGTGGTAACTGTACACGATAAAGCACAGTTTGCCGCCCGTGACATGCACACTAAAGAAAGACAGCGTCACAATGTTAAAATTTAAAAATATAATTTGATTGGATTGGATGTTCACATTTATTGGTATTCGTCGAGGGCCTCATAGATGTAAGAAGTAAGTTTATTTCCTCTGGCTAATTTATGGGTCCGCTGTCATAACGGCGACATTGAAAACAAATACAAACAAAGAAAAACAACCCATATTAATGACAATGTCCGAGTAGGTGCTCTGATCAAGATGTCACGATAAGTTAGATACCTGAAACAAAGCAACAGTCTGACCCATTAAGATAAAGGCGATAGAAAACATATACACAGGCCAGGCAAAGAAAGATGCTGGCGGGCACATTTTTGTAAACAAACGCGCGAAGCCAATTTGCCCTACAAGGGTCGATATATTTTAGTGTGTGGCTTTGTTTGTGTATGCAACTAAAAATTGAATAGTGCCCAATCGTGCCCTGTGAATTTGTTTATATCTGGATATTTACAACTGGTGAGTTTATTCACTGAGCATTCCACTTTCTCTCAGATATCATAATTGTTATGTCATTGTCTGATTTTATCTGACATTATTCTTCATCTGACTTTACATTTAATTATTTAAGTAGCTCATTGATTTATACAGGTAGTTAAAATATAGCCGAGCTACGTAGGTAATCCTTTGTTCCTATTTATCACTATTACGGAGTGCTTGAGCCGTTTAGTGTGTACCTAAGGTTTGCGGAGTGCTTGAGCCGCTGTTATAACCTTTTACCTATATACCTGACGGAGTGCTTGAGCCGTTCAGGTGAATGTGGAGTGTTTGAGCCACAAGTTTGTCCTATTCTCTTATCACTTCCTTGGTGAACCACTGTATAAATATTTGCACAGCTCAGCATAGTCTTGATATTGTGCTTGTGGGTGACAGACACAAGTGCATTCTAAAGATAAATTGTATTTTTGATAATAATATAACTTTTTGGGAATATTAATATATATACATATATATAAATACATATACGAATTGGTTGCTCAGACTGTTGTTTTGTTTCAGGTATCTAACTTATCGTGACACCTTGATCAGGAGCACCTACTCGGACATTGTCATTAATATGGGTTGTTTTTCTTTGTTTGTATTTGTTTTCAAATATTTAATTATAATTTGTTTAATTTTATTAACGTTATGATTTATTGCCCCGGCTATTACCTGACTAAGTATCACATAGATTATTTAGTATCGTTCGTGAACCCTAGCGACGGCGACGTTTACATTCAATTGTTTTGAGTAGCGAGCAGAGAATTTTGAGTAGTGTGATGAAAAACTTAAATTGTTTTTATTACTTCTTATATATCCGAGATGTACTGTACACTAGAACTTTCAAGACACTATATTGAAATAATTATTAATTTCGTCTTCGTTGCAGTAAACGATATTCTTGACTGCAGTTTCCAGAATTTAACAAATTCTGTATTTATCCGCCATATATCTGCACCAAAATGTACCCGGGCATGTAATTAGTCAAATAAATCGTCAAGGTTCCTGAAAACTAATTTAAGAAAATTTATAGGCACTTAATAAAAGGCGAGTGACTGCACAAGTATTTCTTTGTTGGCCTCTGCATGTGTTGTATCTAAGAATTAATACCCCGTATTCATGTTTTGAAACTTTACTGCCTTCCCTAAAAGGAACAAATACGTTCCCTCTCGCTCTCTTAAGACGAGCACAACACCGCTATTGAGGCGGTTTCCTTGTGTTGCGACAGCCGCATTTTTATCGTGCATTCGTTCCGTTGCGTTATGTTTGTCCAAAAGTATTTCGAAAGAGAAATAGTTTACTAGCAAAATCGTATAATTCTCTAGCACTTTGATCTAATTATATAACAAAGAACATACTGTATGCAATGCAGAAATAGCTTCATATAGTCATACAGTGCTGCAAGTCTAATGAAAAACTTATTACAAGGAATTCAAAATTTGGTGAAAGTTGTTGCTACAGGTAATGCAAAGTCACGGCAAGTGAGGATACACAGAACATTTTCTAAATTAAATAATATTTATCTATTATACAATTATAATATTCGAGGTACCTACAATTAAAATATTTGATTACTCGGATACATGGACACAATTTCATATATCGGAAGTGGGACAAGATCATTATCAATACATCGTTAATATTATAATGTATAATTATCAAGTATAATTTGGGTACCTATACCTATCAGTACTATTAAACCTGCGAATAAGTGTGTCTACCTATTGTCTGTTGGATATTTTTTTTGATTGGTTTCCCAGTATAAAAGTTAGAACCTTGAACTTAAAAATTAAGTGAGCCACTTTCTTTAGTGAGCCCCTTTTCTATAATATTATACGCACAGGTGTAAGTCGCCATAGGTCGCAAAGCAGTCGAGGTTCAAATTTCATAAGAGATAATGCGTGGAGAATTTAATTACACACATTTTTTTTATATTGTATTTTCCCATCTGATGCACCGATTTCGAGAAATTTGAATTTTACACAAAAAATTGTCGAAAAAACGCGCTTCCGAACGATGGGAACATATTTTTTGTTACTGCAAACTCACCCATAAAGTATTTTTATAGGAAAACAGTCCAGAAACCACTTGCGCTCGCGATCTCGAGTTAAAATAAGAATTGCCAACTCCATATATGTAACGTCACAACAAAAATAAAAACGAGAATACAGTCCCTTTGCCTCAAGTCAATCGTACGTTGCCTCCGGATTCAATAAAAAGAAACTGGTAACACATTGATCGTAATAGCGAGTCCGCGATCTCTTAATGGCATTTGAAAGAAGCTGGAAAGACCCGGTTGTTTACTTGGATGGAATAACTTGCGTTTTAAAGAGACGTTATCATATGATCGAATGCATTGGATATTGCTATGTGAGTTATTCTAGTCTATGAGATTAAATGCTTTGCAATTTCTACTCCCTTTCCACAGTCTGAAATAACTGACACCGTAATATAATGACTGGTTATCAAGAGAAGCATGCCCTCTTAATTTTAGAGCCACTAATTTCATTAGATCCTAATCGTCCAAATGTGACAGCATGCTTAATTAATTAGGTTAAATAATGTCTGTTTATATGTTGATGGTAATGTGATGCCTGTTGGACCACATAAGTCGTTTATGTCTAGGTCTATGTCTTCATGAATGTGCGCTGTATGTTACGATATCTAATTCAGTAGTTTATTAATGAGTTTTATTTTTAATGGAGTTAATGACTGAGATTTGAACGTTGCGTGTGGTGATGTAATGCGATATAATATAAATATGCAGTAATGATAAATATACTCGAATGTTACCTCTTTGGCTTCTTTTTTAAATTATGCCTCCGAAACCGTAAACTTTATTGAAAATATATCCTCGTAAACATTCGATAAAGAAATCAACTGAAGAGGCAATATATCATTTGACATATAATGCTCCCCCAAGATGGAAATCTAAATCCTGGAAATCTAATCCTCACCTTGCTACCATTTTCTTTTCAATTTAAATATGCAACTTTTGCTATGTTTGAAAAGGTTGGCAATAGCACTTAAAGACCACCCAGCATTAATAATTTACGATGAGTGTATTTTCCAGTGTAAATTCTAGTGTTTTCTAGTATAAATAAATAAATAAATAAAAATCGTAAAAGTGTAAATTCCTCCATTTCCACATCACGTTGAATCTATTATGTTATATGCCACGTATTGTTCTTAAAATACCCGGAGGAATCGGATGACGTTTTACATCGATTCTGACAAGAAAACCCGATCCGAGATTAAACTTGACCCGTTCCCCTCATATTTATGTACGTTTGGCGCAGCAATGGTAAAATATTTAAATTAAAATCACGTGTCCCTTCCGTCTTACGGACTTCTCACCGATATGCGCCACGTGCAATATTCTGCAGCTACCATGGTTGTCTCTGCCTAGGACATTTGTTGAATATTTTGTCGCTTGAACTAACGGGTGTTGTTAAGGTTGGGATTTTATGGAGTGAGAGGTAAATAGATGCATTTATTTTGGTTAAGTATACATAATTAAAAACCTGCTTAAGATCTGATAATCTGATCTGTTAAAATCACATTATTTTCATGGATTTTGATAAGCAACTGTAACAATGAGTGGCTCTAAAAATATTTGCTAATAGTTCACTTGAACCATGACGCTGTGATTATGCTGATGGGCCAGAAGTAAAAGCTTGAACAAATCAAGTTTTTAGTAGAATTTATATAAATACTAAAGGTTGATAATGATGCGGTACGTAATTTTAGAAATTTGCGTACGGTTTTATTCGAATTGTGATTCTGATTTTAATTTAAGCTAATAGATATGAGAGAATTTATATTCTCGTTATACATCCCTTTAATTCTGGCAATGTATAGTCACTTCTTATCAATTTTTGACCTCTTGAAATTAACATTAGACATTTTATTGCATATAAAATAAAGTATGTAAGTACTTAGAATGACTCCGTCCATCTATTTTACGTTGGTGATCTCATTAACTGTGTTTTTGCATTATAGAATTACCAGGCCAATGCTTTTACATACATCTAATAAATACATATAAACACTACTGATAGTAAAAAGAATAATTATTACCGTACTTACATACAAGATGGCCTTCCAATCAAAATTCCATCATAACTAAACATATAAAATTACTTCCCTTCAAGACAACCGAACTACCACCATGTATTAGATCTGACAAAAATTCAAATAAAAAACATATTACTGATTATAGTGGTTGAATTTCTCTACAAATAAATTGACATCTGAAAGGGACAAAAATTCTAGTTGTTGTTTAGAAATAGTTGTATACTGATCGCGCGGAATTAGAAATCTTGTTTTCTTTTGAAGTACACGTTTTATTACAACGTTACGCTATGTTTTCTAGTATTATTTTTATATTTAAAATTTTAGTCATGTTCCCTATTGCGGGTGTTTAACTGAAAAATACCAAATTAATAGCTGCTTCTAATTTTCTATCGAACGCTGTCATCTTTCTCACATTAAATCAATCCACCGCGTTCACACATAAATAACATGTTGAATATATGATTTATCGAGAAGGCTGGGCAATGGTATTTTTTACGCTTAATATCAGCCTTGTGTTCTCTGTACGCTCGGGTCGGTGCATTGTGCATTTTGTACGCGTCATTTTATGTAATTCTCCCTTATAAGGCTAAATTAAAGGTCACTTTCATTTTTCACGTCCAGTTTTACATACCGATACAAGTTATATCTTTACCGAGATATAACTAATTCAGGCTCATTATAATGTTTCTGCATACTTTCATATTAGTTATGATACAAGGGTGTGCAGTGTGCATTAGTCACGTCTCAGGTCCTGGGTTGGGAAATCCGGGCGTGACCGGCGTCTCTGAAGATGGCGTTTTATTTTTATCCTGCCGTATATCCTCTTTTATTTTTATTACCACATTTGGTGATTGTTTACCTGCCGACTTTTACCGTTGCTCCAAATTTTTTGCACAAACAACAAGAAAACACTCCTGCGCGCATGGACGTAGTCAGGAGGGGGGCAGGAGGCAGCTGCCCCCCCCCCTATAGCCTAGGACAAATTTACTGATATCCCGTCGTTTCTATAATTTCGTCGTTTAATATAATTTATTTATTCCAATTTATTTACACATTGAGAAATTTGTTAGTAAATATTATTTCTATTTGGGATTCTAAAAAATTTGGAACTAAAATAGCTAATACTGTAAAAATTAATACTTCTCTTGCCCTTAAATTTTATGGTTTACCAAAACTACATGAACCAAATATTCCATTAAGATTGTTTCATATGTTCAAAGACCATTTTATAATTTAGCTAAGTTCTTATCAAATATTCTTAACAATTTTGTTAGAAAAACAACCATTATATAAAAGATTCTTGGACATTCAAAACACTTATTGGTACAATAAAACTTAACAGCCAAGAAAAACTTTTCTCTTCAGATATAATTTCTCTATTACCAATAGACCTTGTAAAAAATATATCAAATAAACGTTGGAACGAAATAAAAAAATTATACTTCATTACCAATAGAAGAGTTGTTTTATGCCTTGGAACTCACATTTCTTCAATGTAATTACAAACGAACATACGGCTGTGCAATGGGTTCACCAATATCTTGTACAATTGCAGAATTAGTAGTAGAATATTTAGAAAAAAACATAATTCCAACATTTAAACTATAAAATACCATTTTTCAAACGTCACTACAATACTACAATCCTCAACCAACACTAATCAATACAACTAATACTCATAAAACACATAGGTATTGCTTTACCATATATACCACAACTATCAGAAAATATTTCAAACATTTTAAAAACATGTGATATTCACACAACACACAAAAATTCAAACAAATTAAAATTCCTTTACACAACATTTAAAGAACGATTAACGAGAAGAATGTTTAAAAAGTCACAAATATTCAGCTAATATTACAGCTCTAAAAAAACATTCTAATGAAACATGTCATAATTTTTTATAATCTATATAAATAAGTAGATCACTTTTACTCGACAAATTAGATGTAGTAAAAAAAGATATGGGTAAAAGACACTTTGTTTATAGTGGACAGATTGGACAAAGATTGTATAATAATTTGCCTACTAATATGTTTTAAAAATTGCAAAAATGTATTTATATTTAAGAAATTGATTATGAAATGGTTTAGAGATAATGGAAGGTCTTTTATTGAAAGACTGGAATAGGTAGCATAAGACACTAAATTTTATGGACACTACTACTTTCTCTTTTTTTTTCTCTTTTGTTGTCTCTTCTTTTTTTGTTTACTAGTTAATTTAATTGAATTGCATTTAGATGTATCCATCTATTCGCAAGTTTTTAACTTAAAATGGATGTAAATCTATATTTATTTTGTAAATAAAAACATAAAATTAAGATTAACTTCTTATTGTTACTCCTTGTAATTATACAAAATAAATATATTATTATTATTATGCTTGTTGTTCAAGTATGTCTTATTATGCTGAGAGTTAATTATTACTCTTTTGTCAGTTGGGCTTTTTTTCTAAATAAAAAATAAATACAATTGCTATATTCTTGCCCAAAAAACTTTTTTTTTTAAATAAGAGAAAGTTTCTTAAAAATAGCAATTTACAGAAGATATTTCCAATATTCTAAATTCTTAGCCCGCACTGTATGTGATGAATCTAAGCAAAAATATGTATAGCAATGGACAATGAACATACAGAATGCACAGTATATTAGGATTTTGACATCGCTATTTATCTCTTATCCTGCTAAAACACCGAAAGCGCCCGCGATATTGTCGTCCCGGTTTCGACGGAGAGGGCAGAATAACGCACTGCTTAACATCTACACCCTACCCATCGCACACTCCGTTTTCTGTATTAGTTCGTCCGTCCGCGAAGTAGGCGACGTCTGTCGCTGCAAAGCCTACTATAATAATACTTACCACACGTAGTTTTACCGCACTTTGCAATTGACACCATTTTCATCCCGTCCGGATTAGGAAAGCATGTCCAAGGCGAGATGTGGAAGTGCAATAGTAAATTCTGTTTGTTCGCGCGCTTGTGTCATAGGTGGTGCTTAAGTGTTTTTGTTATACTAGTGTTTTGTTTGAGTTGCAATGTGATCGGTAAACCTCTGGACAGGATAAAACGGGAGGCCCTGGACGAGAGCGTGGTAAGTGAATTTTTCGAATTCGGAATTTCCAGCGCCGAAGACATCGAAGTTTGCAGTCGATCATATTCTGAACTCTTCTGCAGATTTGGAAGATCTTTTGTTTCTATATATAGGCTGACCCCTCGGAAAAGCCACTACTAAATATTAACATGCTAATATCATTAGTCTATACGATAACAAATAATGGTCCCAGATGGGAGCCTTGAGGAACATCCGCTGTTCCTGAAGGGTCCCCGACCTGGTTATTATTGAGAAATATTTCGTTAATTGTCACATGTAAACCATGAAAATATCACTGTTAATTTTGATCTGTTCTTTACAAAATCATGCTGAAACCTAATATTGACAACAACAAATTGTAGATTTGAATCCGATCAAATGCTTCGTTGAGTTTTTGTAGAAGATATCTCGAGGAGTTAATCAATTCTTCTCAAATTTACAACACTTCGCCATGAAGATACATAAAATGTGGTGTAATGAATGTTGTATATGCACCACAGAGATGTAGAAGGTAGTTAGACCCATTTATCATATTTAACTTGGTGCCAATTTTTTTTCAGCAATGATATTTTCTGTTCCTCATGCAAATATGAATCAAGAGTTCTTAATAGTTATATTTTTTCGATATCTCGGTTAACTCTCGTCGAGGGCATAATTTTATACGTTCAGTGACTTCATGAAAGTTTGGGTGTTAGTATACGATTTATAACTATATACAGATGATGTGAATAACTATACACACTGAAAATATATGATAACTATACACATCTAATACTATCTATCGATAACTATACACATCTGAAAATATATGATAGTTTCATTGTCTTCAAATGTCGCCGAAATATCAGAAATAAAGAATGTAATTTATATATTTATTTAAATGTAAGTTTAAAGAAGGGTTAGACTCGTAGATTTTTAAACTTATCCCTTTTATAAATTTAAAGAAAAATGAAAATATTAAAATAAAAAAAAATATTTTAATTTACATGGAACAAATAGGTACTTCATAATACTAGAGACCGATATTTCTGTCTTATAATAAAGAAAATTATAAATATACTTTACTCATACGTTAGAAAGAAAATATTTTCCCGCTATATATACTCGTAGGTTTCGGTTTATTTTGATGTCTGCTAAATACATGAACCACAATACTTCTTATAACTATTATTCTCTGATAGACAATGCTTTTGCACTAATAATAATAATAATATACAGGGTGGACCGGATTTAATTTAAAACCGCAAGAGATACTTGCTTAATATGACTCATCATATGACTGCTATATGCTTTATTAAATCTCGTATACTTGGTGCTTTGTTAGGGCGGCGGTTAGTGTGTAATATAAAATAAAACAATTTTTTATTAATTATATTTATGTAAAAACCGCATCACGTTACCTCATACGAGATGTTTACACATCAGTCTCGAGTACTAGCAGACTCGCTCATTTTTTTTAACCTTAATTTTTGACATGAGAAATAATGTGCAATATTCAGAGATAAGTGTTTAATTGCAGTTTTAATTTCTATGACGTAACTAAGTAATAATAGAGAAATCACTAGATATATATATGTTATATATGTATATATAAATCCTAATATCAACAGCAATGACCGACACGAAGCAGTGCCGCCAACTTACAAGACAGCGTACCCGACTTACAGACGGAATACCCTGAAAATCACTACATTTTCCGCACTATTTTAATTTGCGCTTAGTGATGACGTCACATGATTTAATTTTTTTTTCAGCTTGTTTTAGAACTAAACAAAATTTACTTTCTGCTGCCATTGCTGCAAAAAAAACTCATTATAATACCCCATTACAGATATGAGGTTAAGGTAGGTTGCGGTTGGTAAGAATTGGAGGTACGTGATGAATATTCAAAGCGCATTTTTTTAAAAGCACAAAACCACAACGAAGGCCAATTATGTTACAGCATTCTTTCTGACCGCTGGCTAAATATTTTGAATTTTCAAAAAATCGTCTGATCTGAAAAGTAGCATAGAATAGTGGAAACTGTAGAGCAAGTATTTGTCAAAGTATCTCTGGCATTAACATTAATGCATCGATAAGAATTAGCTGAAATTTTAAAGTTCCCACAAATGCTCAATGGGGTTGAGATCTGCCGACTATTTACCGACTAGAATAAAGTTACCTCATGCAAAGTACCTACTGTTGCACTACATGAGCGACATGTGTTCTTGCATGTTAATTTTTTTTTATTTGAAATTGATAATGCACCTAATCTTTAGATTAATAAGCATTTTGTTCTTGACTTAAATTACTAGTTACTTGTGTCCCGATATTCCCAAAGGCCCATCCTTGTTTGTAATATGTTTTGCTCACCTTTTTTATGTGGCTGTTTACTGTTAATTTTTATGCGAAGTGTACCTAGCTGTTTCCTGCTTTCTAATATTACAATAATATCTAATGTACACTGTTTTGATTATATAATGAAAACACCTCGCAGCCACATAACTACACCTAATTTCCCAGTTGGTAATAATATATCGAGATCGAGTGGACCACAAAAATCTCAGATCAACTAAAACTTCATATCTTTTGATTGTAACCAGAACATTGAAACAAACATGCAATGGTGTATTTTTAATTAAAACTAATTATTGTTTATTTGAACTTTAGAGTTATGAAAATAGATTTCTGCTTAAGATTGAAGTTATCTGGACCGCCTTGTTTATATATTTACCCACCTACAAGATATTCCGGCGATAATCTTCGTAGAGCTTTGCATATTTTTATAGCCGCCTTACAATCAATTTTCCTGTTTGTTCAGAACTGTTTTTTTCTTTCAAAATATGTGCTTTTTCGGTCGCCATCACCTACATTCGATTCCATATTCTAACGGATGCAAATCGGATTCAATGTTCTAACGTATTAGGTGGACAGTTGACAGTAGGGGGGGGGGAGTGGGGCACGATCAATTAAAATCATGGGAAAATCGTTTTTAATGCATATCTCGGCGGTTTTTGACTTTATAAAAAAGTTATTAAAAAAATGAAGAGTATGACAAAACACACACGCTCGTTTAAAGCTGAGCGAAATCGGATAATTAGTTCGCGACATATCGCGAATGGAGTGGAGTTGGGGGCCGAATTTCTCTTTATGGGAGAGCCATTATGAAGGAATTACGGGCCGCAGGCTGGGGGATGATGGGATAATTAGGACTTCGATAATTAGGATGATGGAATAATTAGGACCATAACTTCTCTGGGCTTTGACGGATCTTAAAAAAATCAAACGGCGTATTCTTCGTTTCTTCACACGCTATCCGATGGCATTAAACAATTTTTTTTTGTTCTAATAATCGCCTAGCGTGCAAGAAACTGATTTGTTCGTATTTTCAAATGGTGTTTTCGGTATGAGGGAAGGGGGTGGGGCAAATATTTTTTTTACCAGTCGAACGAATTTTTTCTACCTTTCATTGTAGTCCAACTAGGTCAAAATAGGATAATTAGGAGGGAAACTAGGGGACTTCAAAGTATTTACTGTGGGGGAGCTCGAGCAAGTCCCAAAGTCAAGTGGAAACATTTTTCTTTTTATTTTCCATTTTTCTTTATAGTAAAGTTTACAGAACACAAATACTACATATTATATATTTACACCTTATATAATTGCACCTTAACCTGAGAAAGCACATTGGCTGGGAAAACACGAAGGCCAACGAAGGCTTACGGAGACTTCCGAAGCTAGATAGGGCGCCGCCCAAGCGGATTTCGTCTGCCCAAGCGCCTAAAAATTCAATAAGTTGCTGACAAAAATGTCAAACTAGTTATTTTGGCAACGGATACCTGATTGGTTGTAAAATACAGGTGTGAAATGTTTAGTGAAGTATATTCCTTAACACATGCTTTTCATTTGGGGGGTAGAGGGATAATCCCGCTCGCCCCACCCTTACCGAGATCAGGTTTCCTGCCAAGCACACCGGCGCTTGCTTTTCGTTGCAATTATCCAAGGCGAGATCCAATGTAAATATATAATTAGATTAAAATTTACGTGGAAACATATCACTGTTCGATCAGTTTACCTTGCTATTATTGTTAATTTAGCGTACATTTATTTTGCTATCGCTAATCATAGTAGTAACAATAAAGGAAAGCTTTAACATATGACGAACGGGAAGTAATAGAGCTGTATTTTCATGCATTAATCGAAGTAGGCCATTGTACCATTAATTATGATTTAATGTAGCCGATAACCTCATAGACAAATTTACCCATGGTGTATTGACATTATGAAATAGAGAGATAATAGTGGAGATAATTTATCTTGTGACAGTCAGAAATACACTTAAGCTAAGATTTTTGGAAAGCCTGATGCTAAATGCATATGCTGATTAATAATATTTATGATTACGAGACTAAATCTGGAAAAACAATTGATTTATTACCTTTGGATTTTTACTATAAGGTATATCATAGTGCAATATCTTTGATGTACAAATCCATATCATGCCATATCAAATATGGCGCCGAGGCTCTAAGTTGAGTCGTCCCTTGACGATGGAAGTTGGTTGGCGGAATCCCCGTCGGAAACCGCGATGTTCTAATATTCAGTTGCTTTACATAAATCGCACAACTATATACAAATAACTTGCGAACATACAGCAAATTAATTCCTATTAAGTTGTTAGAACTGTTATACAACCGATTATACAACATATCAACTATAAATGTGTTATTATACATCAGGTTAAATTATATACAACGTCTATAAGCTATGGCTAATTTAAGAAGTATTAAAAGTTGAATGACCGGCTACACTTGAAAGGTCAGTGCTGGCCATGGGCGTAGGCATATTTTTTTTAGGGAGTCAAAAGTAGAAGGTTTTTATATGCATACTTTAAACACTTTAAGTTTTCACACCACTCATGGAGTATTGCTTTCAGCGCGTTACCATTTTTTAGTGGGCGATTCGTCAGTAGCCATGTTTCCCACAAGAAAAAAAAATGTATAATAGTACTATAAATAGCTAAGTAGCCGTGAAAAATAAACTTGAAAACGGAAAAATATTGCAAAATAAATTAAAAAATTCTCAACAAAAAATAAAATAAATAAAACAAAAATATATCCCAAAATAAAGCAAAATATTCTCAACAAAAAATAAAAACAATAAAATAAATAAAATATACCAGTATTGCAAAATAAAGCAAAAAATTATCTGCAAAAAATAAAAACAATGAAATAAATACACGCTCATACTAAGTTCATTATAAAGTTATTTTATCCTAATTGTGTAATATTTTTACGGCTGCTTAATAGAACAGTTTTATTGGGTAGCCCAATTTGCTTAATCAGCAATAGGAACATTTCACAACAAGGAAAGTGTGTTCAAATTTGAGACTGTTAATTACAGTTACAGTTAAGTCCTAGGATTCCCGTCGATGATGACCGTTCAAAGAGGATTCTGTGGTATCCAGGAAATGAGGTGAAATTCTTCTTATATTACTAGCGAAGTGAAAGTAAAATTTATGACTGAAACGGTGGCTCTAATATATGACTCAAGTAGCACGTTTCATTCTCTACGAATTTACCGAGCATTTCAATTTTGTAAGAAATCATTGCGGTCAGTAACGGTGCAATTTCTGATTCATTGGGATATTTTACCTCAATGCACGAGACTGGGGGAAGAAAATGTGTTTGTGCTTCACACACATGGCACCAGAATGTCCGATCAACCTTGAGGATACATCCTCTTCTAAAAATAGCGGTATGTGAAAAAGTTGAAAGCACCTCATGTCGCCTTTCCACGAATACAACCATCAATGAATCAAGAACAGTAATTGATGAACTGCATAAATGAGAATAATTCGATGTTGAGCCGCTTTTGTTGAGAATAATCCGATGACATGCCCATGACGTCACCAAATGTTGAGTTATGACGCTACGTGCATCTTTTTTTATAGTACTGTTATAGGCCTTTTCAAGAAACCGATACTTCATATATTCATCTTTCAAACAGGATGCAGCACCAACTCTCATATCTCATGCTAGTCCATTTCTCGATTACTTGTTGTAGTTTTTCCTAACCGATGGATTGGTCCATGGGGATTTCTGAAATGACCAGCTAGATCGCCAAATTTAATCCCAATGGATGTATATCTATGAGGTGAATGAATGGATGAATAAAGGAAATGAATGAATTAACAGAAATAAGAAGAACAACTCCAGATATTTTAAATAATGAAAGTGAATTCAGTCATAGGTTGGGAGTGTCAGTAAGTTAATGCACAAAACTTTAAGCAATTGTTACTACAGTAAAGTAAAGTCTTTTTTAACACGCTTATATTACATTCACCTGTATGTATGTAATGGAATTTTTAAACGAGATTTTCACCCACTTCAAAATGTCACATTAAACTGAAACTTGACACATTTATCAAGGACCGCTGACAATACAATAATTTGACAACTTTGCCCTAATGGCCTCACCAGGATCATCAAAAATCAAGATATTAAAAGAACTCACATTGGCGCATTCGCCACAATATGTAATTTACTGAAAACATTCATTAAATCTCGAACCACACAGTACAAAAATTATTTTTTCTCATAGCAGAAAGTAAAACTAATGAACATATATTTTAGTGAAAAAAATTATAGTTTAAAAAACTAAAAAAAAACGTTTCCATTTTTGTCAATCACTTTATTCTTATTTTAAACTTTGTCCTAATGTCCTCAACAAGATCATCAAAACCAAGATATTAAAATACTCTCACATTGGCGCATTCGCCACAATATAGAATTTACTGAAAGTTATACATTCATTCATTCATTGAATCTCGGACCACAAAGCACAACAATTATTTTTTTCATAGCAGAAAGTAAAACTATTGAACATATTTTTTAGTGAAAAAATGATAGTTTAAAAAACTAAAAAAACATTTTCATTTTTTGTCAATCACTTCATTCTAATTTTAAACTTTGACCTAATGTCGTCACCAGGATCATCAAAAACCAAGATATTAAAAAATTCTCACGTTGGCGCATTCGCCACAATATAGAATTTACTGAAAGTTATACATTCATTAAATCTCGGACTACACAGCACAACAATTATTTTTTTTTCATAGCGGAAAGTAAAACTAATAAACATATTTTTTAGTGAAAAAAATTATAGTTTAAAAAACTAAAAAAAAACATTTCAATTTTTTGTCAATCACTTTATTCTTATTTTAAACTGTCCTAATGGCCTCACCAAGATCATCAAAAACCAAGATATTAAAAAACTCACATTGGCGCATTCGTCACAGTATAGAGTTTACTGAAAGATATACATTCATTAAGTCTCGGACCACACCGCACAAAAATATATTTTTTTTTCATAGTAGTTTCATAGCATACTAAAACTAATGCACATATTCTTTAGTGGGAAAAAATATAGTTTAAAAAATTTAAAAAACATTTTCATTTTTTTTCAATCACTTTATTCTTATTTTAATTTTTGTCCTAATGTCCTCACTAGGATTCTCAAAAACCAAGATATTAAAAAAACTCTCACATTGGCGCATTCGCCGTAATATATAATTTACTGAAAGTTATATATTCATTAAATCTCGGACCACACGACCACACAAAGAATCTCTTCTTTCTTTTAACAAGCAACATAACCCCTAAACCGTCGTCTTCGCATGTAGGTGCTACTTTTTATGGCTGGTCAGCATTCTATTTCATTCATGAGGTCTGTGGGCATTACTCATTACCATCTCCAATTTTTTTTTGATTGCCCAAGGGGACAGGGAGGGCAATTGCAGCCATTGCTCTCCAAAATTTACTTGGCTAAATACTAAATACGTATGTAATTGGAAAAATCTTCACATATTTCGTACTAACAAAACGTCCCGTTAATTTGAACCCCCAAAAGTCCCTAATGCCCAACCCAATTGTACGATAATTAAACATGTTACGTCGGTTCTATGCCTGCAAGTCTTAAGTCATATTCTTGGGACAGCAGATGGGGATATAGTCTAAAATCAATATTTACAAATCCTAGATAAAACAAACCATTAATGTCAATAAAAGTTTAATAAATAATAAAATTTATTTCACCCTCTTGGGTCACTGGCAAGTATTGGCTTAACATCGACGGGATGTTAGCGGTTTCTATGGATTTACCCTCTGTGTAATGTGAGGTAGGTAATATAGTGTGACTAACCGCTGAGTTATTATATTACTCAGTGGGTTGCGCTTGTGTATTGTCCTCATTTCGGTTTTCGTGCGTACTTCGACGCGATATTACATCGATTGGGAAACATGATTTCCTCGTTCCGATTTCGCGTAATCCCTAGAAAATGTGGCAGCTTCAAGGTCAATTCTGCAAGTAAGGGATTACAGCTGCTTCCTGCCGCGTGTGCAATTCGATCGATAAATGTTTGCCTTTCAAGAAAAACGAACATTCAACGACTTATACCGTCTCTTAGGCACTGCATCGGCAAGCGTGAAATTATTTATTAGGAGTCCCAAGAAGATGTGGAAATCCATTAGGTGAGCTGATGTTCAGCAATCCCTTATTAATATCGGTTATTTACATTTGCATTCTTTGTTTAGTAATAGTTTTCTCTCACCATCAGACATTCTGCAATATTACTGTGTGCGCTCAAGTGGTATTACAGAATTACTGTTCTGTAATAGACAATTACAATTTTAAGATCGCGTAACGATTGAAAATTACTTAAAAATGTTGTGTAGTGTATACCTGCTCGCAGATGAGGACAATTAGTTATGGAGTTCCGCAGGGATCAGTACTGGGGCCAGTATTATTTCTCATCTATATTAATGACCTGATGCATGCTGACCCGTTGGCTGACGTTTTATTCTATTCACAGATGATATAACTGTAATAAATAGAAATAAAAATCTGAGTGAGCTTAAACTGTGTTTGTAGGAACCACAGACGAGGGTCAATGCTTGGTTTATAGCTACTAGAATAAGTTTAAATGCTAAACTGAAATCATGTTCTTCAGTCTATGTAAATCGGAGGTACAAAATACCCGATTCAGTAAATTTGTTTTTTTTTTTAAATTTTAACAAAGATCACACGAACTTTGGTGTAAATGCTCAGAATCATACTAATCAGGCTAATCACTCTCACGAAAGTCACTATCTTCACTTGAATCATCATTGAGATCGATAACTAAGTCCGGAACAAGGAATTGTCTATAAATATCTTCTTTTTTTACGTGATCTATGCATTTCCTCCAATCAGCGGCTGTTATGTTATGTTGTTCACCTCTTCTGCTATCATGTTCTGCTATCATGCCCTATATAAGTTCGATGGGATTAAACTTACAATGTTGTAATAATAAGGTGGTAAACAACCATAGCCTCTTATGTTGGCAAACTCGTCAATCCGGTGCTTTTTTGAGAATTATTTATTTTTCAAAACTTCCAAAAGTTGGTTTTTGATATAGTTTGGTTCGAAGTATAAATCATTTGTGTGTAAAAAATTCTGGATATCCTCTTTTTTCGAAGTAGCATTTGGAAGTTTGGTATCATGAACCGAATGATAACTTGCGTTATCCAACAGATAACGAAGATTTTTTTTGAACGAATTTTCGAAGATTTCGGCCGTCATATTGTCATGATAATCCAGTTTTGCGTCTGTAACATTTTTTGCAGACAGAAGCAAAGCATTCTCCACCCAACCTTCTTGAGCCTGCGTGCAAAATTATGACGCGTTTTCCTCGCGACGCGACGGCGCGGTGGTCCATCATGAACACAGCGATCGCTTTCATCGGTCCATCCTTTTTTAACGGTATCGTGATTGTCGTACCATGTTTCATCCAGATAAACTATTGGCACGTCTTGTTCCCGGAGATCTTGAATTTCCTTTAAGTATCTGCACCGCCACTCTGAAATTCTGCGAGATTCCATAAGCACTTAAATGCTTATTGATTGTTTTATGACGATATCCGATTTTCCTCATAAACAATCGTAGGCTTTCCTCACTGTAATTAATTTTTAAATCGTTTAAAACCTTGCTGTGTAACATCGTAATAGTTTAGTCGACTTTTTCAGAGCCATTATCATCTGTTTATAATTAATTTTTATGATATAGTTTAGTGCTGTTACATAGCTTGACTTGTCTAATGCTCATTGTTAAAATCAATAAAGTTCATGTTTACCTATTGATTATAATAACGTTTTTAAATTTCGGGATTAAAAAAATAGTTGTATGGAAGTTGGACATAAAAAGATGCATTGAAATTCTCGCTGCTACTTAGATGTATACAGGACCAAGCGTAACGGATTTTTATGGCAACCCGCTTCGGCAAAATATCAAACCGATGACCAAACGGCGATATTTAGAAACACGTAGGGCTTCGTACGGGGAAAAAACGTGATTCTAAACAGTGATGCAGTCTGTTTTTGACTATTGTTGACCATGGTTCGACTCTTGACCCTGATTCCTAGAAGCAAAGCGTCCGAGATGTTCCGGCTGATCGAGGGCGTCTGCATAGGCTTAAAAACAACGCGGCATGGTGCAAAATAACACTACAATTGAGCTGAGGTCATTCGAATCCACGCTTCAATTTAATTTCATAAAATAAATTGCCAAATTGCTCAGCGGAAGAAGTTTTTAATAGCCTTTTGTCTTCTATCTGGGCGGCCGCATGCCAGAAAAATTGTGTGTGGTGTAGAAAGTGACAAGACAGGACTATGAACTTGCCAGAATTGGCTGTTGTTCTGCATGGGCATCAAAGGAAATGGGAGATTTGATACACTGTCGGTGGAGACGTGATACAAAGTGGGTTTTCGCAGATAATTCATTTTTTGTGTCTAATAACCGTTATGAATAATGAAGCTGTCAACGCAATGGCGCTTTAAACGAGTTTTACTTTTTATTTTGAGTACAGTAGGCGCAGATGGCTGGTCCCCATGGGACGTACTGCGAAATTATAGTCAAATTAGCCGCAAATATTTACAATTGTTGTCATTACCACGTACATTAGAAAGTTTGCACTGCGTGGAACTTTCTTCATATATGCCTAAATCGATTATGGCGATACTGTATCAATATTGTTGATTTGGTATGTATTTGGTAAATATTTAGAATGTTTGGCCTATTTCAATGTTTTTAAATTATTACTCCTTCAGAAAAATCCGTGTAAAAATCGAAAATCGAGTTGGAAATATATCGCGCCATTTTGGATCCCAGTACATTTCTTGATAAAACGGTATCGGTGGTCGCTGTCGTTCGTAATGTTTCCCTCGTCCATGTTTTTCGCATCTGCAACCACAAGTTCAGCTATTGTATGCAATTATAACATACGTAATATTGCCTATGACACCTTTTTAAATAACTTTTTACCCAAAGGACGTTCAGAAAACAGCATTTTCCGTAGAAAATGGTGGCTACGAATTCGTTCGCATGCCATTTGTAAATGCAATCTTATCCTATTCTGATTTTTTAATTTCTCCGATTATATTATGTACTTAATATATTAATTATATTACATAACATAAACGTTATACTAGAATATAATTTTAGTTAATCAGGGAAATACCTGTGTTACGTAAATAAATATTTTATATCTCGAAAACTATGCATGTTTTTTAAATTTAAGAGAACCAGAAATTAAATGGACAGATCTTATCCAATAAGTAAGCAAAAAAATCCAACTAATCTCCGGCGGTTTCGGAAAGCGCGCGAAATTCGACTATAACACAAAAACTGAGATTTTTTTTTGTTGATAAAATGTATATAGATCGATGCTTTCAAAACTTCGCATCTCAAAAAAATCGCACTCTTCACGATTAAATGAAACAAGGCGAACGGCAAAATCTGGGCCGAAAAACGAGCTGCAAAACAATTTTCCAAGCCGAAAACTCGGTTGTCGTGCTGACATTCCGTGATTTCGAGGTTCTTTGTTTATTACTATTAGTAAATAGGAATTTGTCGTTAATTATATATTGATAAACAAAAAACCTCGAAATCGAAAACGTTTGTCTCTTTCTAACGACTATTTCTGACTCGATCTGTAGCGTTCCACTGCGTACGCTTAATAATATTATTTATGGATTTGAATTGATATCGTTACTTGAATTTTCTGAATCTCTCTATATATATGGTCAACGCATATATATGGTCTAAGTTATAAAATATGTTATAAAATCTTGATAAATGGACGTCGACAAATTCTGACTGAATGAATGGTGAAAATTACGTCGCATTTATTTCAATGCACACTGAAGAACAAAAAGCGTGTTACTTGTCCTTGTACTTCGGAATTGAGATGGTGTTATATTTCTCCAAAACAAAACACAAATCATATTATACTATTCATTAAAGAATAATTGAATTCGTACTAATTTAGTTAAAATAGAAACTGAAAATCAGATTTTATCGATTTTATTAAATACATTCGACGGAAAAATCTCAATTGTGAATTCCTGTTATTAATACTTTGTTAAATAACTAGTAATACATTTTCTAGTAAAATTCCTAAATCGGGTAAGATCATTCGCCAAGATTAGCTTTGAACAACTGTGAATGTGCATCATTGTTTACCGCAACATGCAACATTTTATTACTTTATTACTAAATTGTTATCAGAAGTATGCAAATGCATAAAAACAATTAAACAGACATATCAGAGACGGAACAATGTAACAACGCATTAAGCAAGGCCTGCATCTGGTAAATTATTTATGGCTTTTACGTTTTATGTATATGATAAACAATTGCTGTTAGCTGCAGATTAATAAACATTACATTACAAAATATAGTAGACAAGTCACTGAAACACAACTCGTCAAATTCGAAGGCCTAACTAGCGCGCCAAGGGGCCCCGAATAAGTACAGTGAGGCACACCGCATACAGAGGTGGCTGAACCGACAAAAAAAACATTTACGAATTGGCAATAACAAATTAACGCGGGCTCAATGTGCATCCTTTTTCGTCTGACCGTCAATCAAAATATCTCTATGAAGCCGTCATTGGCAGGGTTAACCGACATGGCGTTAAACGTTTTGATTATTGTTGTTTCCTCGAAGCAGTTCAGCTCCCTAGAGTGAATAAATTAAATAATTATTATTCTTAAAATATGCCCGGGTGAGTGAGTCACTGGCTGCACGAAATATGAAGTTCCGGGCCAGCCAGAGGGCAAAGAAACAAATCAGGCGTTGATCGCGGGATATTTTTGTGCTGAAAATTCGCTGCATGTGATGAAAGAGTATTTACCCTCTATCACGATATACGGAGTGCCTACTTCCCATGCTCTCACTTATAATTAGTGTAACATGTTCCTAATACTTCCGGGAATATTTATCGATACGCCCAAACCAATAATTTTTCTCGACACTACGCACAGTCATTTTATTTTTTTAGGAATTATAATTTAAAAAACAGTGTTCTCATATAATTAATGCTCTAATATTAAAGAAAAAATTCCAACGAATAATATTTTTGGACGTACCCATTTTTTTCTTATTCGAGTTAGCCATGAAAATAGCTCAAATATCATAAACAATAATTGCAACTTTGCAGCATTGAATTTTTTGTCGACATTTTTACTTCGACAGGTATTTGACATATTTAACTTCGCCCATGAAAATGTGTCAACTGGAAATCATTGACCATCATTGATGCCATTGTCACACTTGATGTCTTGGCTTTCAACCACGAAAAAATCAGTTTTGTCCCCCACCCCCAACCCCCTTTTTTTGTCTTCTTCTTGTGTCGAAGTTACCCAGGGTTATGGGGTAACTTCGACACCCTATGTATTTTAGTAGATTGTCGAATTAGGATATCTCATGGGTAAGTTCGACATAAAAAAAATAAAATTCGGTTAATTTTACATAGTTTAACCATATTTAAAGGGTCAAAAGTATCAACTAAGAGTACAATAAAAGGTCATATGTTATAAAACGATTGTATTAAAATAAAAACCTTTGGTTTTAAGGCACATTTGGCTTACAAAAACAAATCACATTTTGTATAAAGTAAAACTAAGTAACAAAAAAAGTAAAAAATAAAAGCAACATTCTCAAAAAACAGTAAAGAAACAAATAATTATAATAATATTTATAGGTAGGTAACAGTTAGTCTTTAGTCATCATCCTCGCAAACAGGACATTCGTAATTCGCTCGATTTGAACCATTATTACAATGTCCACAGACCCATTTGTTGCACGTTGCGCACTTAATCCAAGCCTTTCGATTAGTGTACCCAGAATAATCTATCAAGCAAATTGAGCATGAGGCACAGGTAGGACATTCATATTGGGGGTCATTGGAACCAAGGTTACAAGTGCCACAGACCCACTGCAAGCAGGAGACACAACAGATTCAGTCATTTCTGCCAGTGTAATTTTTATAACTGCCCGTTATGCACGGGCAATAAGAGTCAGCATTGCTGACAACCGAGCTGTCAACATTTCTGCGTGTTAGACCACGTGATGTTGAGGCTACTGGCTCCTTGGTTTTTACTTTAGAGTTAAGGCAGGTTGTCTTTGATATTTTCTTTTTCGAATTGACTTTATTGGCAACAGTATTTTTTGGGGCCTTTGGTGGTAAAACATCTAGTTCTTCGGCATCTTCAGGATTGGGGGCCACTGTAGCTAGTTTCATTTGTTCACCTGGTCTTGTGGAAACTTTCTTTCCCCTTTTACGAACTGTTGGTTCTTCGTTGTAACCACGAGATTCCTTCAGAAACTCCAATAAACTTTCATCCAATGTCCTTTCCGAATTTGACTGTGTCGATGGAAGTTTGGCTAAAACGGTTTCAGGGCTAAAAGGACTTATGCCTGTTGATCGAAATCCGGACTGGCATTTTCTTTTATGTATACCCATAACCGGTTTAACAGCGATGGGAATTGCTCCTTCGGCATGGACCCTTTTCGACGCGATTCCTTTCTCCAGCCATCCAACACCTCCCTCCACTTTCGCTTCATTGGAGCAAACAAACTGACATCCAGCGGTTGCATTAAGTGGGTAGAGTTTGCCGGGAGGGGCGTCATGTAGATGTTATTGTCTAAGGCAGCTTCTACAACGCGAGGTGAAAAGTGCTATTTTGTTTGGTATAAGGAAGCAATATTTCAAAAAAACACTTTCGAAGGTCACCATATCAAACACCATAGTCACAAATTTTGAAATAACCTGGCGAACATCTGCTGGCGTCATTGGGAAACCCCAGTCGCTCACTGTTCGAAGAGATTTTGCTATTAACTCTTCTTCCTCCTGGGTCAGTACAGTAGGACGACCGGGTTTTCCGGGATGTTTTTGGTGGATTTTTTCCAACAAAGTTGTCCTTGGGACCTTGAACTTCTTGCTGGCAGCTAACTGGGACATCCCTTGCTTCACAGCTTCCACAGCTTTGGCCATGTTTTCCGGAGGATAATTTTGGTAACTCCTTCCCCCCACTTTCTTTACACACGTGCGTGGCATCTTATGACTACTTTAATTTGTTAATCAAAATAAATCTGAAACAAAGAGAAACCTACCTGTCAATTGAAAAAAAAATATATAATTAAAGAAAACAGAAAAAGAACAAAATTATATTAGGTGTCGAAGTTTCCCCAGATGTCGAAGTACCCCCAGTTTACGGTACCTTTCCGTTAGTTATACATTAAGTGCCAAGAACTGCCAGGGGCTTTAAACAAATTTTTTTTAGGGAGTATGTCAATAATTAAAAACGACTCGTTTGGCATCTTGTGTGGACAGCGCTCACTTGGAGAAAAAAACTCGTCAGTTTTTAAATCTGTTTTAAGCAAGCTCAACTTAAATAATAGTCGACGGGATAATCAGTACGATATGGTATCGAAAAAAATTCATAATTTTAACAATGCCACAATGTGGAAGAATTGTAAAAGGTCTCGAAAACTTTTTGAGGCCACACATCGTGCATGTCTGGCGAAAATCGCTACCTAAATTTATTCATGTCAAATCCTACTTTGATTGAGCTACCGGAATTGTCCATTATTCCGTGGTTATTCCGGGCCTGTCAGTAAAAAAAAGCATCTTTTTCAAGCATGGCGATCAGCAACATCTCACAATCGTTCTATTATGTGCACGTCGCGTCATAAGATCTAAATAATAAAATATATTCGCTAGTTACAGATAGGACTACTAATAAATAAACTCGCTATCAACATGCGCAATTATTGAACATCAGTTTATAATCTTTAATTGCAATGTTTTCGTAATAAAGACAGATACGGATGCACCACAAGTGATAGGGTTATAAACTAATATATTGTTATTAATTATGTGCTTATCTTTCCGCTCAACCACATTTTAGTACAGAAAAAGTAACGACAATGGATAATTATTTAAAATAACGCCAGGGCCGGTTTTCGGGTCTACCGGGCCCTGGACGGTAATACAGAGCCAATGGGCGGCAATACAGAGCCGGAAGGCGGCAATACAGAGCCAGTAGGCGGCAATACAGATACAGTAAGCGACGATAAAGAGATGGGCGGCAATAGAGATAATGAGAGACGAGGCGGCAATAGGAAGTCAAGAAGCTGCAATAGGGAGTCAATAAGAAGCAGAAGGAGAATTTCCGTCGCGACGCTCATGTGAGGGAACGTGTTAAATTATAATATTTCGTGATCGCCGAGAGTTTTCCTTCTTCTCTGTTTTTTACATTACAGTACCGGCGATGAATAAAGCTTACATTTATTTGAAATAGTAAACTGTAAGCAGACTCATATATAATGTCGAGATTTACGTATTTAATGTTTGGTCTGGGGTTAATTCACGATTACCCGATGTTTTATCCGAGCGGCCAGAAATAGCATTTCTGCAATTCGAAAATAGACTGTAAATAAACAGACGGTGCATTTACAATTCAGAGCGCGTCTTTAGTGTAGCAGAGCTCCCTAGCGTTTCACTATTATTACAAAACCCTGATTTTGGTGTATCCTGCTTGTCTTATTTATCCGATATAGATTCAATGGAATCATTTTAGTAAGGCTTCGTTTGAAGCTACTCTGTAATATATTTTTGAAAATTTTTTATTGTTATTTAGCTCCGGCACTAGAAATATATGCCCTTATCTGTTATTTGACTATGATAAAGATTATACCTATGTGAGATAATATATACATTGATAAATGACACGTGGGTCGTGATAACACAATACGCACCAAAGACTCACCCTGTATATACCTGGCAACTTCTTAGTTTCTCTAAGGAGAAAACAGCCCAAACATCGGCCAAAATCAATTCAAGATCAATTTATGCATCTAGGTACTATCGATTACAATTTAAACCAGTTACCTCAACCTCATCACTTTGTCCATTTCTAGAACATTTTTCGAGGGTCTGCATTGAGGTACCTGAAGGGTATTATAATTTTATCAGAGGATTCAAAAATGCTATCAATTTAATTACGCGTTTTAAATAATTCTTGAAAATTGGCATTTATGGAATTGTTTAAGTAATTCTTCCGTGTATTTGTCGACCATAATCATCTAATTTGCAAACATTATTAATAGCGGTACTAACATGTGTAATTATAAAAAAAAATAGGTTACAATACTTATAATTATAATTCCCAGCAAACTTAGTCACGCAGCATATGTTCATATTAATATGGCTTCACAATTAAAAATCGATTTCAACATTCAAAGTTTGTCTGATACCTATTTTTCTTTAGAATTAACGACAATGATTACGGTGAACCCAAATATAAAAAAATAATGAAATGAATTGATGATACACAGTCGATAAAGTCTGTGTTTTTGACCCTTCCATATCTAGAGCAATAAAAATATGACAGCATTGTATTTTCTGACAACTGATAAAATGTGAACTTATTTAAACCGTAGTTCAAATTTGGTTACACATATTGTCACCATATTTATAAATACTTTTTACAAATTTATACCAGAATCTATTCAGGAAATTAATTTTTATAACCCACTGACTGTATCTCAGCATGGATAAACTGAGCGATAAATCGGGTGAGACGGCATCTTGTCACCTACTCAAATATATATGGGTACAGTGCTTAGATACTGTTAAGTATGTAGTCTCACTTGTCCGCTATATCCGTCAAACATCCAACTGATGGGAGATCTCCAAATTTTCTAGAAATTATACAAAACCACACAACACGTTTCTTTGACATACACTTTTACACACAAGCTACAAAATTACAAGTATACTGTGGAAACGCTGTTGAGAAACAAAAAACAAGCGCCCAACATTTTACCTCTAAAGTGGTGAATGGGAATAAAATGTATAAGACGTTTTGGTAGAAAATAAAGATCACCGAGCTCTATAACAGCAATATTAAATTTCATTTTGAGACATATAAACCAAGCATACTTCTCCGAGTTATAATCTTTTTAAATTTTTCGGGCACCTACGACCCCCTGAATCCCTTTGCAAGTCGATGAAATTTGGCACAGTTATTGATGACAATATTAAAAACATTCCCTGAAAGCGAATTTATGGGCCGAGGCTTACTCTTTGAGTTATAATTTTTTTTAAATGTTTCGTGCTCCCTACGATCCCTTGAATCCCTTTGCAAGTCGATGAAATTTGGCACAGTTATTGATACCGATATTAAAAGCATTCCCTGAAAGTGAATTTATGGGCCGCAGCTTACTTAACGAGTTATAATTTTTTTAAATTTTCTGGGCACTCTACGACCCCCTGAATCTCTTTGCAAGTCGATGAAACAGTAATTGATAACAATATTAAAAACATCCCATGAAAGCGAGTTTATGGGCCGAAGCTTACTTTCCAAGTTATAATTTTTTTAAAATGTTTCGGGCCTCCTACGACCCCCTGAATCACTTTGCAAGTCGGTGAAATTTAGCACAGTTATTGATAACAATATTAAAAACATTCTCTGAAAGCGAGTTTATGGGCGAGGCTTACTCTCCGAGTTACAATTTTTTTAAAATGTTTCAGGCTCCCTACGACCCCTTGATTCACTTTGCAAGCCGATGAATTTGGCACAGTCGTTGATAACAATATTAAAAACATTCCCTGAAAGCGAATTTATGGGCCGAGGCCTATTTTCCGAGTTATAATTTTTTTAAATGTGTCGGGCTCCCTACGTCCCTCTGAATCCCTTCGCAAGTGGATGAAATTTGGCACAGTTATTGATAACAGTATCAAAAACATTCTCTTAACCCATTAGTGCATATTGTCCCCTAAAAGGGACGCCACTGTTTAATCTATTTACGGGCCTAGGTGACAGCAAACATAACCTAAAACCCATTTGAGAGTTAAAGTAGTGTGTTGGTGGTTGAACAGGAGCTCCGAATATTTTATTAGAGTGTAATTAGTTGAAAAGTGTTATATAAACAAAGAGATGGACCCAAGTCAGTATAGCTCAAGGCGTAGCGGGTGAGTATTTTTGAATTTATTATAGAAATAAAACATTTCCATTTGTAAATTATTATGTTATGTTATTGCCTATATAATGGCATAGATATCAATGTGGTGCCATCCATCCATTGTTATGTCAAGTAATCTGTTCCTAAATATTGCGTCCCTCCAGAGGGACGTTGCGCATACTGTCTACTTTTAGTTAAACATTTTGTAATATTCCAGGTTGCCTCTACATGAGTTACTGGCGGCTTTGGAAGAGGATGACGTTTCCTCTGCGGATATTTATATTACTCCACCTATAGACGGACAAGAATCTGATCAAGATAGTGACAATTCAGACGACGACCATGATGGAAACATCAATCATTTGGGTCCAGCAATGCTGAAAGCCGAAGCTGAGGTGGTTTCACATCATGTCCGGTCTGATCCACCCGATTCAAGTGATGATGACCTGTCGCTATCCTCATTTATAAAATCAAACCAGGCAGATACGCCTGCGAAAAAAATTAAACCTAATCCACCGATAATGAAAAATAAAAAAGTTATATCTAAAAGAGAAAAAACAGTAGAAATGAAAGATAAACTGAAATGGGACGAGGTAGAACCTAATTTTGTTTTGAATACTGAATGTAATGTGAAGAATCCACCCACGGATCTACAAAATAAAAAAACTTCTGTGGATTTTTTCTCACTTTTTTTCGATGAAAACGTTATGCAACATATTATCGACCAGAGTAACGCGTATGCACTAGAAAAAAACGCAAATATGTCACTGAATGTAACAAAAGAAGAGTTATATGTCTTTTTTGGTGGTCTGCTACTCTCTGGATATGGAAAGTACACAAACAAGAGGATGTATTGGGCCCGAGAGGATGATGTTCCAAAGATTTTATCTGACAGTATGCGATTGAATCGTTTTGAATCAATTCTCCGAAACCTTCATCTAAACGATAATACTCAAATCGATAAAGAAGATAAACTTTATAAACTAAGACCTCTTATTTCTATTCTAAATAAAAATTTCAGGACATTTGGTGGTTTAGAAGAGAATTTGAGTATTGATGAGAGCATGATACCATACTATGGGAAACATTATGCCAAGCAGTATATCAAAGGCAAGACCATCAGGTTCGGTTTCAAAAATTGGGCCTTGTGTACCGATAATGGATACATGTTAGCATTTGAAATATATACTGGCAAGTCAGCACAAGTAGATAAATACGATTTTGGATTAGGAGGTCATGTAGTGCTGTCATTGATAGACCTTGCTGACATTTCTTCGAATGAAGGGTATAAACTGTTTTTTGATAACTATTTTACTTCTGTAACCCTACTAAGCCATCTTTCTGACCAAGGATATTGTGCCAGCGGAACAATGCGTGATAACCGATTGGGAAACTGTCCTTTGAAAGGTGTAAGGAATGGCAAGAACTGGAAAGCGAAAAATCGGGGACATTTTGAGTACCGCTCTTCTGAAAAGGTCGCCGTAGTTCAGTGGAAAGACAATAAAATTGTGTGTGCCGGTACAAATTTTGATGGTGTTGGAACAAAAAATGTCCTCCGATATTCAAGTTTCGTCCCTTGAAGTCAAAAATAGGTGTATCTCAGCCAGAAATTATAAATAGATACAACAAAGGAATGGGGGGAGTGGATAAATTGGACGGAATGGTTGCAAATTATAGAAGTCGAATCCGACAGCGAAAGTGGTGATAGCCAATATTCGCTTACCTATTTGATGTGTCCGTTGTGAACGCCTGGCTACTAATGCGAAAATTTCATCCAAATGACACGGTTTGTAAAAGTTTGTTGAATTTTAGGAGAAACTTGTGTCTCATTCTTTTGCACACATACGGTGTAAAGTCTGCGAAAGGCAAAATTACTCCAAAACCTATACAGTCGGTGAGATATGATGAACGCAACCACATTGTAGATTATTGTCCAACAGACAGAAGATGTGCCATGTGTGGCAAGAAGGCCAATTTTATTTGTATGAAGTGCAATGTCGGTTTACACCCTAAAAATTGTTTCTTAGCTTATCATACACATTAGTGTCCTGTATGCATGATGTCCCCCAAAAGGGACTGTCCATATTTTTTTCTTTAATAAAACTATCTTTTTTCTAACGTTTTTTTATTCTTTTTTAATACTATTATTAGACCACTGATACCAAAATTTGTTACCTTCTATATCCTGTAAACCTTATGCACTAATGGGTTAAAGCGAATTTATTGCCCGCAGCTTATTTAACGAGTTATAATTTTTTTAAATTTTCGTGGCAACCTACGACCCCCTGAATCTCTTTGCAAGTCGATGAAATTTCGTACAGTTATTGATATCAATATTAAAAACATACATTGAAAGCGATTTTATGGGCCGAGGCTTACTTTACGAGTTATATTTTTTTTAAATGTGTCGGGCTCCCTACGACCCCTTGAATCCCTTTGCAAGTCGATGAAATTTGGCACAGTTATTGATGATAATATTAAAAACATTCCATGAAAGCGAATTTATGGGCCGCAGCTTACTTTCCGAGTTTTGCAAAATAAGTTGTGCGAAAGGCGGATATCGATGAATTTTTCACTTAATCCGGGTCGTATCTCCAAAACGGTTAGGCGTACGAAAGAAATGTATAGGACCATTAAGGTAGAGAATTTATAGATGCACAACTTTTAGACTAGTTGTTGTTCCCGTTTTGGCCATAGAAACTGACTAATCCATATAATTTGGCCATATTTCTATGGCCATAATTGGCCATAGAAACTCAGTTTTAATCGTCTCCGGATGATGCCAACTTGGTTGGCGAAACGCGCGTCGAGCGAAGTGAAAGTGTTTTGGTGTTTGTGGAAACTACTCCGAGTGTTATAGAAACTGAGCTAATCGCGAATCCGCGAGATGTATCGTGGCGTAACTACTAGGTATTATTCAAGACGTCCATATAAACACAATAAAAAAATTTTGGTATGCACGATTATGCACAGATGCAATTTTACAGCTAAAAATCCTGGATTACTAATAAATATTATTATTATTTCACAGCCTCGCCAGTTTAATTCAGACCTAAATGCCACAAGTATGTCTAGTCGGTACAGAATTAACAATATAAATTACTTGTACACTTTTCTAGGTGCTTTGTAAAAGCCGAACGGATATGGACTAGTGATATGTGTTAGTAATATACCTATCTAGTGGATAAGCTTTGACGCGTGGCCAGGCAATTCAGGACTGTTTGTAGATCCCTCTAATGTACCGCCACCCCTACGCTATGGTTCATTTACCCTCACATCCTCAGCGATGACTAGCACACGTCGCTATTAAAGGCCCTTATGTAGCAGACGGCGATACGTGGGCACCAGCTTTAAACCGGATCTTGAATTGTAAAAATTAGTACAGATGAGACGGTGTATTAATCGCGAACCGCGAGCATTTATTTGTGCCTAAATTAACAATAGTTACTGCTTTTTTTTAATGTTTGAGGTGTCAGTGTTTGTTCATATCGGCGCTGAATTTTTTGAAGTAGAATTGATAGTTGATTAATTGATCTTCTTCAAGGATATCATTTTTCATTCTTCTATGGAAAGAATAGAATGGCGTTCAAAAGAATAGCACCTTGTTGAGTATCCAGCGCAATCGATGTTGGGTTTAAAATCTTAAAGTTGCATTTTACGCCAAAGTTTGAAACTTTTCGGAAGAGGGCATTATCAATTTTCTTTGTTTTATTGTTTTCCTCGCATATCTGCAGCAGATAAGCGATAAATTCGTGAAATATGTAAAATGTCATCATAAATTAACTCCTATATAATAAAGTCTATTTGAGGTTTTTGTGTTTTGAAGAAGAACCGCTCTGCAGAACAGACGAACTAATGCTACCCAACTGAAACGATCATTCCAAGTGGCCACGGGTAACATCATTTCAACATCAACAATAAGAAAACGATCGAGAGAAGGTGGACTTCTCCCTAGACGACCAGCTAGGCATCCAAAGTGGACACGTGAGCATAAAACACGACGCCTGGAATTTGCTTTGAATCATCAAAACTGGAATGCAAATGACTGGGTCCAATGTCTTTTCACAGACGAATCGCGGTTTTCGTTAACGTCCGCATACCAACCGCCTGCGTGTATGGCGAAGAATGAATGAACGTTACGAAGAAGATTGTACGGTAGGCGTAGACACCTTTCGATGGTCTCTCAATTACAGTTTGGGGTGGGATATCAATAGACCATCGCACTGAACTTGTATTTTTTGTCCATGAGACAGTAACAGCTTTGGGATACTTGGAAAGAATTCTGGAGCCAATAGTTCTTCCTCTGTCTCATCAAATGGGTGAACAGTTTGTCCATATGGACGATAACGCCAGACCACATCGAGCCAACATAGTGAACGAATTTTTTCAACGAGAAAATATCACGAGAATGGAATGTCCGGCACTTCCGCCGGACCTCAACCCCATCGAAAACGTGTGGGATGCGCTCCAAAGAGGAATGTGGGATCGCGAAATGGAACCACATGTGATTGAAGAGCTGGGAAATGCACTTCAAGAAGAATGGGAGGCTATCCCGGGTGATCTAATCAATAACGTCATCAGCAGGATGCCTAAAAGATGTCAGGAGGTGATAAGGAGTAGAGGTGGCCCCACCCATTATTAATTAATGTTTAAAACTTTAAATTCATTCTTCATTGTTATTGCGTTAAAAATTTATAATAAATTTCCTTTTTGGACATTTTGCGTATATTTGTAGTAAAAAATCACATATTTTGACACAAATTAGTTATGATCAAAATTCAAAAAATTATGCATAACTAATATATGAGGCTATATGATATATACAATGAAATATACAGGATGTCTGGTTTACCTCGTGTACAGCAAAAAGATTGATAGAAAAATCATAGCTTTACAAATCACCCTGTGAACTCAATATCAATAATCGCAAATACCTTTCAAAGATACATCCATCCGTTCAAAAGATACAACTCATCAAAGTGGACCAATTTTTTAGGTGAATCAAAGCCACGAAAAACGTGCAGTATAGTTAAAAATCACTGAAGTATTTAATTCAAAAACAGTATTTAATTCATTTTTGGTATCCGATCCCTGTAGTTTGTGCATTTTACTGTGGCATGTAATTGGTGCTTTCTCTCAAGAGACTTGAGATTTTTCATAGGGCCGAGAGTCAGATGTTTTACTTTAAGTCTTAACGAACATTCACATTATTGGTGGACGCAAAACGCATTCTACATATCGCCGCTTATATCACGTGACAACTCGCTTTTTACGATATTTTAGGGACACCGTTTAAAGATTATAAATCTTTAAACGGTGACCCTAAAATATCATAAATAGCGAGTTGTCAATTTTTGAGATCTTATATACAAAAATTACAGTGTTTGTCGTTACGGAATCCCAAACTTTTTTTCTAGGAGTCTATAAAGTCTGTAAGTATATTTTCTAAAGTTTATAAAGCTTCGTAAAATATAGATTTAATAGTAGAAATTCTATATTTTCTAGAACTTTTCCTAGTCAATTAGTAATTTATATTGAAGAAAGATTTAGCCACAATTAATAAGAAATAAAAGTAGATAAATTCAGAGTAAGTAATTTTTCGGAGTAAAAGAGTAGTGAGAGTAAAAAGGAGTACCAAAACAAAACAATAATATGAATAATATTACAATTTTTTTTTTGGGTTACGTCACTTCGTGCATTCACATTCGACATTTATTGATAGATCTTATTTGAAATATTATTCCGACTGAAATACAGTTAACACAATAATTCATTACAATACAATCAATTATGTAATACAAGTATGCGCTACATAAGAAATAATTGATTCGACATAATAGACAGTAAATGCAGTTCCAAGTTTCGTTTACTATTTAAATATTTATTACCTCGTCTAGGCTTTGACATCCGTACAGTGTATTCTTATCAGTTGTATATTTAATAAATATGCATCATACTTGATAAATATTTAGTTAATTAATCAAATCCGCTTGGCAGTCCGTAGCTATAAATAACACATAGTATAAAATAGTTTACAGTTGCAGTTCCTTGAATATTTATAAGAATGAAATGAAAATACATATATTTATAGCATAGATGCATTTTATCTCAATGCAAAATTTGAAGGATGACTGCTGAAATACGTTAGAATACGGAATTCCATGCACCTTCATCATATGCCCCAGAGACTCCTCAGCGGTTTTGCACCGAGAACTTGCGTCGAGTTCAACAACTTTTAACTTTCGTCTTGCATCCAGAGCATGTCCAGCGGTGTCAGCATAGATTAATCCCCTTGATGAAGATCCTTTACATAAGTAAGTGTGAACTTTCGGTTCACACAGGGCGAAATACTAAAATTAGAAGAGTTTACATTAGCATAATACGTGTCTTTAGTCTATCATTATCCAGGCGCATTTTGGATCTGACTATATCGGTGTAAGTTTTAAGATTGGATTCCATATAAACGACCCGTTCTCCTCAATTATAAGCGCACTAATGAAAAATATAGTACCTTTAATGCTACTGTATCTTGAAAACGGTGATAGTTTCGAAAAATTAATCTTACCATTTTTGACCTAGCAGTGCCACAGTATTAAGTGACGTGTTCATAAGGAACATTTAGACTCGTTAAATTTGAAGATTTTAATTATTGGTAAGAGAATGGGATAGTTTGTTTTTTAAAGTGAAGCTCATACTTTCATATTTATCAATGCTCAATCGGGTATCATTGCTATCGCACAAATTAACAATATTTTTCCATTGCATTGGATGAGTTTGGTAGGCAATTAATGTGGAAAATCTTACTCACATCATAGTAAATTCTTAAATCATCTGGAAATAAAGTGTACTCGCAATCTATAATATCAGTTAAGTCATTGGTGAATAAGAAAAATAATAAGGGTCCAAGGTTGGATCCTCGCAGCACTTCCGGAAATGGCAATAAATTTTATTGATGTAAATCCATTATAAAACATATACTATAATATGATATAACTCTAAAATTACTTAGTATCACTATTTACGCAGTAAGTAACTCTTTCTAGATATAATTTTAATTCGGTATTGAATCATGTTTCAATTACTGATCTTAGACGTTTAAATCGTTGCAAAGTGATAGAGAACATTTTGTTTTTAAGTTTTCTATGGTCAGCGTGATTCTATTCCAGTAGATGAACAAGGCGGATAGGCTAGAAAAGCTGCTTCTGACTGAGTTACTACCTTCACGTGACGAGCTACAAGATTGTCCCCGCGGAAGTGATAATATCATCAGGATTAAATAATTCAAAAATTATTCCACATCCTGCTTCATGCAAAGTTAACACAAAGCTAATTTTTTGAGCAGGTACAAGGTGCTAATTTTACATGTAATTTTTAAGCAAAATTATGGTAAATCTATTCGCTGGAAAGAAAATTGTAAATATCTCACAAACTGCTAACTTTATCCCCTGCAATGGATATATCAGAAGAAAGATAATTTAATTTTACATAATTGGACATCAAAAAATACAGGGTGTTTCATTTGAAAAAAAAAGTTTTCGCAGTTTTAAATTAGCTAAATGTGGCATGGAAAATGTAACACTTGGTATATTATTTTCGATCTTTATCTTTAGCCAAAAATTTAGATATATCATGTGAAAAAAGTTATAAAGCTCCTTCCAGACCTTTCCATCTGTCACTTTTTTCTTAAAATGGTAAATATCTCCGAAACCTGAGGGTTTAGCCTAGTGTGCGATGCATGTTTTTGACTCAAAAGTTTGCGCTCTTTCCGAATTTCAAAAAATATATAGGGTGTTCCATTTAAAATAAGAAAGTTAGTTGCTGGCCAGGAGATATGGAACACCCTGTACGTTCACCGATATTTTTAAAAAACGCCAAAAAAAATACCCACAACCTGGGATAATACATTTTTCATTGTCGATAAATTCATATTTATCGACAGCAAACACTTTCAACTATCAACTTTCGATGGAATTGAACCTTTCCCAAATAATGGTCGTCATATTCGGACCGCCATGCGCCATTCTGTTTTTGAAAATTATGTATTGAAAATTATGTAACTCGTAATCAGCGACCTCGACAACTTCCAAATTAAGATTTTATTTTAATTGATTAACTTTTACTAAATGTTGCTCGCAATATTTTGAGGAGCCACCAATTCGTCTTTTAAAATTTTCATAATTGTAATCAGCCTTAAAATCCTTCTCACACCAAATCCCATTTGGAAGAAGAAAAAAATCTAAAGATTGGTATAAAAATGTGCCGATTGGAATTAATGAGATTGAACTGTTTCCTTGAGCAATTTAACTCGAAAAACTGCCAATTTAGAAAGGCAACAGTTTCTCAGTAAACAATCCACATTTATCTGGTAAAATACAAACCTCTTGTGCAATGATAAGGGAAAAAACACCTTGTATTGTATTAATTAATATTTACTAGTAAATAATTAAGAAATTCAATTGAACACATTTCATTATACATACCTTGCGGAGGAGAATTAATTTTAATGTTCCTCCAGAACACTTTTATACTGGCTTTTATTTAACTTTCTTTGCGCCTTCGTTTTCGAATTGGCCAGCTTTTTGGAAATCTGGCCCACTGTATAACGGTTGGAATTATGATATTAAAAAGCTTTAAAAAAAATTAAGACCATGTTGCAATTGTCAATTAGGCAAAAGTCAAGTAGATTCAAAAATAAAGTATTATTCTGGAAGACAAGAAATTTATTTTTGAAGATTTTTTGGAGTCGCTTCTGATATTTTTTTAACGTGATATCAATATTAGGCGATAAAAACACGCAAGATAAAAAAATATTCTGATTAAATATTTGTCAGCTCCAGAATCAAAAATTAACAATTTACGATTCTTGGAAAAGTTAAAACTGGTCGCACTTCCCCATCTTACCTTAGATATAAGGTAGATAGCGAACCCAAACCCCTGGTTTAAAAAATAGTAGCCACAATAAGAGACATAAATCATACAGTATTCCTGCAATCGCACCTAAATATTTATTAGGCTCTCTGAAATCTACGAAAACAGAGGAAACAGCAGCCCCATCACGTCCCCGACCGGATAGTTCTATGTAAAAACGGTAGTGCCACACGACAACGGCATATTAATTTACTAGGTTATGTGATTCACACTATTGAGAATGCCAAACCTATGCCATAGAGGTGTAATAATAATGCGCAAGCGAATTCCTTGACCAAATTTCCAATCCCGCATATCTAACGCGAAAGGGCCAACTAATGGCACTCCATTCACAAATAATATTCTAATTCGCCAGCTGTAGCCGCGATATCTCATACTAGAATGAGAATAGTTATATTTAGATCTAGCGGTGTTTGAACTGACGGGATATTGACTCTTGATTATTATTCAATTGGGAAAACAAACATACTCACGTGAGTTCCGAGTATCTGTCTAATTATTAGGTACATTTTTTCTTCTGACAGCACGTTTTTTATTGTTAAATTATGCACTGTCTATCGATTACCTATGCATACCGTTGATGAGAGTATTTCATTCCTGGCGACAACTTGACAGGAAACTAATAGGAAAACAAGTGCTTAACAATGCCACCACATATGATTAATTACGTCATCTCACAGACAAGGACATAAATAACACGAGTGTTTCTAAATACCAGCATATTAGGAAAAGTATAATAATAATATCATATAATAACATAATGACATCAAAATATATGCATCAAGTAAAACGCAAATACAGGCACTCCGAAAAATAACAGAAGAATTCACAAAAGACGTAAGCATGGAATTCGGAATCAACAAATGCAAAATGCTGCACATTGTAAACAGAAACAACAGAAACACTCAACAACGAAATACTCAATAATATGGAACCTGGAGATTTATACAAATACCTTGGATTTGATCAGAATTATAAATAACACACACATCAAACAGCAACTCAAAAAAAAGTAGGAACACAGATTAACATGCATACTTAAATCAAAACTAAACGGAAAATATATCTTCAAGGCAATTATCTCATATGCCATACCAATCCTAAGATACTCATTTGGAATAGTCAAATGGTCCAACACAGATCTCATAGAGCTGAACAGGCTAAACAGAACAAAACTCACAGCACCGAAAGAATTACAATCAGTAGAAAGGAATGAGGCAGAGGGCTAATATACATACAAATACTACACAACACACATATAGAAAATTTAAGAATTTACTTTCAAAACAAAATCACACCACTCCATAAAGCAGTCGTCAAAGCAGACAAACAATACATTCCACTCAACCTAGTACAATAAAATACACAAGGAACACGGGCAGCCACAACTGAACAGAAGAAAGAAACCTGGTCAAGAAAAACACTACAATTACCCTATACCACGGTGTAAGATAAATGGGTCATGCGACGGGCCGACTGAAAGTGTCTCGGTCCCGCTAACGCGGCGGGTAGAGGGAGATGGACAACCCGGGCCATATAATCTTGCAACGGGACTCGTGCCTTTCTACAATTGACAAGGTGTTCAAATATACAGGAATCCACCTCGAAATTCATATTGATGATTAATTTGAGAAATAATTATCTCAAATTATAATTAATCTATCGTGTTAGAAATTAATATCATTTGTGTATAAAAATAAAAGTATAGGACACCGTATTGAACCCTGTGAAACAATGAATATTAAATCACTGTAAAAGTAAATTAGAACACACTAGCTATGGCCAAAACGAATGGCCTTTTTGCACCTATGTTTAGATTTTAGAAGAGAAACTGTAACTAAACACATATTTTTCATCTAGTAGTTGATCCCGAAGCTTTTACATCCTGTATGATACTGAGAGAACGCCTACACAAAACATTATGCACCTTATAATTATAATAAAGGGTAATAGGTATTAGGGGTAGAAAAACAGAAGTGTTAACGCAGGACTTTAGTAATGATTTAATTTTTTCCGTGTGGATATTAAAATGATGCATAAAACCCAAAATGCTCATTCGTCACGTGGAATCGATAAAAAACGCTTCTACGGCGCTTTGCCCGCTGTTACCCGCCAGTCAAAATATTTACAGCCCACACGTTTCGAGGCACCTAACAAGGTAATCCTCCAAACGTTGCACTGAAATAATAAACTACGACACATATGTTTTCCGGAAACCGGAAATCGGTCTTTTCATTACACGTTATCAAAAGCGCTGCAACCGATTCAAATTCACGGAATACCAGACCATGATACCGATTTTATTCTATAGTCTATTTGCAACTGGAGGAGAGTACTAAAAGCCCATCAAGTAATCAACGTTTTCCTTTTTTACTGACAAATTTCATTAGTCATATTCTTCTAGTTTAAGTCTCCTTTCAACTAATCGTGAATTCGATTCGTTAAAGGAAAATGACCATATCGTAAATTTAGTTCCGAATACATGTGGCCTAAAATAATGGACTGCCCACACTATTGAGAGCAGTTCTTTCTCAATTGTAGAGTAATTGTATAGCTTTGAATCTAACGTGCTTTCACCTTTGCTAATACCTCTTTAAAAAAATGCAGTAATTAACACATTAATTAACCCACAATTCATCATACAGGGGTGCGTGCAGACATAAATCGACAGAGGGGTGTGTGGTCCGAAGCTGTAATAAAGCGAGCGGACTTTAAAAATAGTCTACAAAGGCCCACACACCTATTTATGTCGGCGCAAATGACCGTGACTATGGCAAAGTGGCGGCGAAACACGAATAATGCTATAATGTCCGCCACACGAGAGTTGAGCGACGACGTATGAGCGGCAAGGGTGATATAATATGCAACAGATGCTTCTGCAGAGCTCAGAGCGTAATAGAGATTTGGCTTCTTTGTGTAAGTAACTATAGTACGAAAGTAAGATAGGAATCTTTGTAATTAATTTATTATTTATTTAAACCTATTTCAAATGATAATTATTGTTAAAAACTGCCAACCACCGACAAACAAGTTTACTTTCGCTTCATTTTTTTTATTTAAAAATTTTTGATTAATATGGTTACAACATTTTCAAACAAACATTTTAATTCAAACATGTCTTGCTGGCTGCACTATTTCTTATTTCAAATTATCACCTAAAAGATAAAAAAATGTTTGCTCAGATAAAATTTTTAATATAAACTTTGCAACAATCACTAAAGTACACACCATCAATGTTGGCGTGCACGTGATCAATAACTGCACGAAACGTCACTGAATATTATATTCTATGGCCTCGAACTGATTTGATTCAGAAACACATTGATGGTATGGACGCCAACATTGATGGTATGGACTTTACCTAATAACATTTATCGAATGTGAATATTTCGTTTGGAATTAACAAAAAATATATACAAATTGGCATTGCTGGTATTGCGGATGCGGATGTCTGCGGTATTGCATCAATGGTCTGTATGATCGGGGGTTTCGTGGTAATGTTGAGAACACTTACCTCATAGATTGGACCTGTTTCTCCTTATCACCAAGCGTTGGAAATTTTTGTGTTTTCAGGTACAAGGTACACCCAATTTGCAAAACGTCAGTACATTCACGTAATGTTCCGTTTTAAGAAGAATTCAAAGAATAACACGGAGAATAAAACCCACGAGAAGGTCTTATCAGCATACCTCGAATTATTATCTAAAGAAAGAAAACCATCTTCGCTCTAGTCGTATTGTTCAATGTTAAGGAGTATATTATTAATCGGATAAATCGTTTACATTAGTAAGTAAATGGTTTTCCAATAAGATACGATTTTAAAATGTAATAAAAAAATTATTTCAGATACAACCCAAGTTTGTATATTATTTTAAAGTACAGTCGATAATAATATTTATATTTTGAACAACACATCGTTTAAATACGCACCTCGACTTCGCATAAACGAGCGAATTCGCTGAAACAAAATTTTCGATGATTTGCATGCAATGATGCAAGTCATGAATTTCGATGAATGCAGCGGTCAATGTTCCATATTAATGCATCAAGTGTTTGTGGTCTGTTTGCACAGACCTTAGATTTCAAATAGGTCCACAAGAAGAAATCTAAAAGAGTAAAATCTCAAGTTCTTGGAGGCCAATGAGCATTCCTTGAAACTATTTTTTCGTCAAACTTTCCTTGCAATACGTCAATAGTTTCATGAGCAGTGTGACATGTCGCACCAACTTGCTGGAACCACATATCCTTCAAATCAAGTTCATCTAAATTTGGCCACAAAAAATTCTTAACATCCGCCGGTGGTGTCGTTCACCATTCACTGTAACTGTATCTCATACAACATTGGGAAAAATGGTCCTTTTGCAAAGTCGTTTTGCATTCTTGAAATATGGGATTTTTAGCAGCCTTGTTTGTTTGTCCTCTAAGTCATCACGTTAATGCTAGTCTAACTTTTGCGATAATTTTTAAGTTCTACCGAAGTTATCTTCTTTTCCTTTAATATCGAACGAGCCTCGAAATCGTATGCCTAAATTTTGTCATTGCAGTAAAACTTAGTCTATTTTCTCTTGTCTCTTTTTTCTATCGCGGAGGAAGCATCTACGTAAGAAGGATAGTTCAAGGTCACAGCTCTAGGTACTATATGCGAGTGCTAGGATATGATAGGACAAAATATCTATGAAAAATAACGTTCTAAATTCTAATAAATTCTAAAGTATATCCATATTTGTTCAACATATTGCTTTTGCCTAATGTCATTTTCTACTTTTTCAGAAAAAATGAAACTACTGAAATTATAAAATGATTTGTTTATTTTTTTTTAATTAACTTGTGTTATTATTTAACCTATTATTAGTATTTAAACCTGCTTTGCAAGAAAATGGTACCAAAAATTTTAGTGTATAAACTTTAATTTTGTCAAAGCTCTATTGGAATTTTAAGAACGTGGAGAAATACAAAAATCAGGGCTGTATTTAAAACAATAAGGTTGAGGATAGCAGTTCGGAGGTGAAACGTCGGATCCTCAAGCTAATAACTTCACTCTGCAGGGGGGGAGGGAATTGCTGTGCATTCCCTCCCCCCCTTGAAATGCATTCCCTCGAATATTCGTAACACCATTACATGTACATAATATAATTTATAAAAAACTTTGATTTCCGTTTTTTAGATAATGTTCTAAATATTTTTTTAAAATCTGACGACACTGCTACAATAATTCAACAGACTTTGTATCTTGTAATTACCAAACATACCGCTATTTGGACGTGTTTCCAAACTTTTTACAAGGCGGTCTGCGAAGAGATTGCAGCAATTCTGAGAGCGATAGATTCAAATAGTATTAATATAGCCAACTGCAGTAATTGCTCTTTTCAACCGACTTCAAAAAAGGAGGAGGTTCTCAATTCGACTGTATGTTTTTGTATGTTAGTTACCTCAGAACTCCGTCATTTATAAATCAATTTTAAAAATGCTTTTTTTTTATTTGAAAGGGACTATTTTCAAGTGGGTCCTATTTTAGTTTCATTGGCATTGGACCTTGGATTCCGAAGATATACGGGGAATCATAAAAATCAGCCCTTTAGGACCTCCAAAAATAACAATAATTGTATATTAGTGGCTTAATAAATTGATTGTATTCTAAGTGAGAATGAATAACGTAGGTAATTATTTTTTACTTTTTAGTGCAGTTTTTTAGAATATATTTTTTGCAGGCGATTTTGTTTGTTGTTAAAAATATTTTATATAATGTCTTATAAATGGTTAAGATGCAATGTTGTGTAACCATTTTTTGAATATTTTTTTAGGTCTATATATAAGTAGTAAGGAATTTCATTATAGTACTAGGATGATAATGAACTTACTTGCATTACTAAAATCAAATGACAAATATATGTCATTATGACATGCCACTAGATAAAAAAATAACGAAACATTTTAGTTAGAAAAATGTGCAACATGTTATATATGGTAAAATTTAAATCTTAGATGTATTTTGTGAAGACCCAAACGACGTTCCATGATCCATAGATGACCTTACTGGTCCTACTCCTAACTTCCAACCCTGTATTGTTGTTAATCTAATGTCGATGCTCAATTATTGAGTCAAAAATACGCCTTACTGTACTGCGTTGGATTTTTACATAGCAAACATATATATGAAAAAATTGTCCTTCATCATTTCATTATAAATAAAATTAAAGTGATATTAACCATAGCCTTCTAGGTATTCGGAAATATCCTGGTGTTAACAACCTGAAACAATGAGCCAGAGTAAATGCAAGTCTATTATCTACGTTATAGCTTTACAAGCATACATTATTTATAGCGGTTGTGTATATCAACAGATCAAGTTCATAATAAATCTTTGTAATGACCGGATGGTAGTACCTATTTTCTATAAAAAAGTTATTCGTGGAAGTGTTATTTCGTTTCTATCGGAATTTTCAGATTGATCTCCTTGATAGGATTCAGAATGAAAATATTTAAGAACCGCCGAATTATATTATACACCTAATATAAACACTTAGATGACCTAGAAGATAAAAATAACATAATATATGTTCATTTAGCACTTGGCTTTTTATAACAAAACAGATAAAAACGAGACATTGTCTACGTACTAGGTAGGTAGGTCAAGAGTGTCAACGATATCTGTCATTTCATTCAATTGATAAATGATTTAATAAATTTAATTGATTCAATAGTAATAAAATTACGTGTTGTGTTCGATGTCGTGTTTCATTGCAGATTTACCAAAGATTGGCACATCGATGGATTCCATATAAAATTAATTATTTTATGGTATCGGTGTACGATTGTATCTTTTGGGAACATGGTCAAAATGGACAAAAAGTGATTTGGTCAAATTTTAATGTACGCCAAGTAATTTTTATATTTTTTCGTCGATCTATTTTTTTTGGAAGTAATACCAGTCCATTTGACCAAATTAGACCAATCATGGCACTCTAGATTCACGGGGAAAATGGCTCCAATAATATCCAGTGAGTCAAGTCCCCAACCAATGAGAAGTGAAATTTATTTTCTGTTGCGATTGAATTTTTACACGATTTTCACAGATTATAATTGTATTAATTTTCTTTATTTCTGTGGCCAAATAGTCTAATGATGTTTCACATGGGCTTCCAAATTTCTCTTGTTATTCTACGTGCCAATAAGTCTGTGCGCGAAATATGTATCTCCAGTCATTAACCAGGAAATAAATACCAAGAAACCCGCTATTAAAACAGTTCCCAATAATTACCCGATAACATTGAACATCAAAAACAAATATTCATCTACGAGTATATATTCGTTGCAAAGACCAGATATTAATTCGGCTGCTTATCTTTTATGCCAGTTAAGTGGAGATAAATTCACACTAGATTGCATACCAAGAAATTCAAAACAAACTTGGCCAATTTGTACGTAAATAGCCGAGTTAAACACGTCCGTGGGCGTCTATTCGTACCCCAAGAACTCTCATTGTGACTGCAGTCAGCACAAAAAGACTGCATTAAACTCGACTTAAAAATAATACGGGATACTAATAAAGTAATACCAGTAAAGTGTCTTGCTCTCGTAAAATTATAGCAGCTTGTCAAGGCTCCCCTCTAGAAACGTTATTTTTTCGTCTGTGATCGTGATTTTTTTATGTGGTTTAGTACCCCATAAAACAAACGAAGGTAAGCTCGATGGTACACAAATGCACATTTAACCAACCTTTTATTTAATTTGGTATTCGTAATATAAACCCGTGTTAATGTTAATAATAATTTTTTAGTTTCAATTTGCATTTAAGTGTTTCAATCAAGAACTATGCCTTAGACAAGAATAACATAAGAGTTCATTCTCATGTAAAATTGGCCAGGATAATTAGAACAAAATATTCCCAGAGACATTATTTTGACCAATTTTGTGGTCAAAACATACTTCTATAAACCAGAATCATAGAAACATTATTACTTGTATTAGAGTTACAGAGTTCGAATTATTTTCTATGGTATGAAACATTACATTTTACATTGAGTTTAGGTCTGTGCTTCGAGGAGGCCAATTCATTACTGGGATATCAACCTTGGCTAAATATACTCATTAACGATTCGTAAAACATGCGGCCGGCCATTATCATGCATCAACATAAAATCGTCTCCTTATATACCTATCTGCTGTCATAGCTCCCCAATTCACTATGACTAAGTAAGCCCGGGTTTCCATACTCACGCCACCCCACACCATTACCGAACCGCCTCCATAACTTTACTCTCTAACTCTACTCCTACTATATATATATATATATATATATATATATATATATATATATATATATATATATATATATATATATATATATATATATATATATATATATATATATATATATATATATATATATATATATATATATATATATATATATATATATATATATATGTATATATATATATATATATATGTGTATATATATATATATATATATATATATATATATATATATATATATATATATATATATATATATATATATATATATATATATATATATATATATATATATATATATATATATATATATATATATATATATATATATATATATATATATATATATATATATATATATATATATATATATATATATATATATATATTGTCAGAAAATAAGAGAATAACGAACATGTAGTCCATAACAAAATGCCGATAAATTAATCGATGTTGCCATCTTAAACGTTGTTTATTTATACAAGGAACTGCGAAAACTCGTATCCTGAATTTTTATTCGTGTGCGCGAATTTGTGAGTGAAAGTGTTGGATGGGCGCCAAAATTGCATCGACAAAGTGTGTTCATAAATAATGGGACTGAGTATTTCCGAGGTTACTGCCTTTTGCGCTACAAACGAAATGGAGATGATGCATTACGCAGAAAAAACGAATAATAATATTGTTTAGTTTTATTTTTATGTTCCAACAGGATACATCCAATTACAGGAACAAACAAACAACTAATCTAATCAATACGCGGTACAATACAGCAGACATTTGACTTAGGCAAAAATTAGTTTTAATTAATTTATAAGATTGTTCGATTAATATCGTAGGGAAGAACAGTCAAGAACCCTACGAACTATAGTTATATAATTATAGTTATATATAGTTAACTATAGTTATATTATATACTAATGATAAGACTAAGCAGCTACAGGGTGTAATGTTAAAAAAGTAACTGAATATTCTGGTATATTGAAATCACCTAAAATTACTACATCTTAGGGACTGCAATCCCGATCTAATTTTATAATCCCACTTTCTGCGGGATTATAATTTAAAATTACACGGAATCCCGGTATTTGCGGGATCCCGCGTATCTGATGAAATTTTTAACTTTTCGTGTAAAATGATAAACAAAGAAGTTAATAATAAATTTTAATGGTATTTTTATTAAAAAATCAATACAGCTTATTCAGTTTGTTGGAAATATTTGCGTAGAAAACACAACATGCTTATAAGACAAATTACTTTTGATGCTCCTAGTAGATAACCTGCCGCCGAAAATGCTCATTCTGCCTCAACACTAGTAGGTGTTACAGATTTCAGGCAATTAAATTAGGAAAATTAGTTTATTATTATTATTCTGGATGCTTTGATTTGTCTGATGTATCTGAATATAGTTTTTGAACGGGTAATGTGCGGGATTTAAGGGTTGTTTTTGTTATTTTATTGTTAACCTTTGTTAGTTTTACATTTTTCGTAAGACGACGGCTGTAGTAGCGTTTGTACATATATTATCCAATCTATATTAGTTTATTAGTTACTATGAGTCTTTTTTGATTTTATTTCGCTCCCTTTTTTAGAGCGTCTCTTAATTTTGCGATCTTTGTTTATTTTGTTGTTTTTTCTATCTTTGTTTTTGTTTATGGGTTTTTGGTTTTATTCTAAATTTTTCGTTAGTGGCGGGATGTTTTAATTTTGGTAGCATCTCTAAATGAAATTTTGTATGCTGGTAATTTGGAGCATTATCCGTAACAATTAATGAAAACTGTGTACAATTTTTCAATAGTAATTTTGAAAGGTGATCGTTTCAACGACTACGTAGCTGTGTTTTCGATGGAAATATGGCTTCAACAAATCTATTTACATTGGCAGCATGCAATATAATATGTATGTACAAAATAAAATTTAATTCTAAACTATTTGTTTTTATATGACTATGGCGATGACCATCACCTTTCGTTTTCCTGACACATGTTATATTGGCATCTTGCCAAGAACGTCTATCGTATCATTTTGAAAAAGTTTCATCTATGAAAATAACTAGTAAATAATATACTGGTACAAAGCCTCGTTGTTCCCTTTTCATCGTTTAGAATCTCAACAATTCATTTCGTTTTAGAGCAAAATTAGTAGGCGCCATCTCCATGACAGCTCGTTTTGGATCATTTTTCCATTAATTTGCGATTCATTGATAATTCAAGATAACATCAAGATTAAAGGTGACAATGGCGTAGCACAAGCTCACCAAAACGTCGCTACGGAGCCCGGCGGATATGTCGAATGTGACTTAAATTTAAATATCGGCAGCCTATAAACCCTGAATATACACATACACTATATTTACCACCAGCCTAAACAATGTTGCTCATTGTAAAACTAATTAAAAAGCGTTTGAAGATCGTTTACGCAGTAAAGTTTTATGGTATTCACTTCATTGTAATGTAATTGGGTCACATACGATCCACGTATAGTTCGGTGCTAGGGTACAGAGTGGCTAAAAAAAGCAGTATTTGCCGATCTATTTTTGGGGAGAAATTTTCCGTCCTGTCCGGCTGACTGTCACCAATTGTAAACAAATCACGGCGCCTCGCCTGTACAAAGCACGCTGTGGTGATTTTATGATTATATACCGACATAAAACGAGCGTTTCATGTTTGGCTATAAAATCGAGTGACGGATCCGGAGACAAAGTTAATACTAGATATAGATGAGCACGGCGAGGTCATCTCGACCGTATCAGCGCACTGAGAGGACTAATTGCTTCGAATTAAGAGAAGTAATTAAAGCTATTAGCGCAAGATGCACTCTCGGGGGTTATCTGAGAGTTTATCAAAACAAAGGTTCATTGTCACTGGAGTCATAATCAGGCTTGTTTGTATATGCATATGTGTGTGTATTATGTGTATACTATTTTTTCCTCTATTAATAAAGCACATACATCGTTTGGTTAGAAAGATAAGCACGTAGTTTTACAATAATTGTACATGAAGTAATTTATATCAACCGATGTAGAACAAAATGCTTCAACGGGAAATCGGTGTTTATCAATAGGCGTAAGATACAGTGGATGAATTGGCCAGTATCATACCTAGAAATGAGACTGACTGCATATAAAAAATAGTAGATTATAATTGAAATGTCACTTTTTTCGTTTAAAAAGTCCCAAATTACGAAAAAATGTAAAATACCGTTACAAATGCCTAGAAATTTGCTTAACAAAACCTACCATGTTTTACCCGGTTCTACGCCAAAGAAAAATAATTACAACACGACACGATATATTCTGGAAATCGCAGCTCCAATATAGATATATGAAATTGCTAAAGACGTTCAAATATCAAATATGGGATTACTTGAATGCTCAAAAAATTGTCAAGTTTTGCTAAAAATAAATTTAAACTGATAAAAGGGAGAATCTATATTTAATAACATGAACAAGTTTTTTCAAGAGGAAGAAATTCCTTAAAGCAATTAGTTCGCTGGCGCCCAAAGGGTATTTGTTTTGAACCGTTCGGACTTTAATAAAGGAATGTCAATTCTATTTAATTGAATGAAACTATAGATTTCAAGATACCACAATCACATATTAAATAAGTGCACTATTGCGACAAACAACTTGAAAATGCCCCCCTACTCTTCGTCTTATTGAATTCCGTATTCTTTGAAATAATCCGGCTGTAATTCTAATAGTTTCGCATGATACTACAATGCGATCTCTTAAATGTTCTATATTTTCAACGGGAGTTGAATAAACCGACCTTTTAAGAAAACCCCCAATGCAAAAACTCAAGGGATTTAATTCTGGAGATCGGGCGGGCCAGGGCCTGCTTGGCCTATCCAACGATTTAGATAAACTGCGTCTAAGTGGCGACGGGCGTTAATACTAAAATATGCTGGAGAGCCATCATGCATGAACCATAGTTCTTGCCTAATTTGAACAGGGATATCTTAAAGATGTAGGGGCAACTCTTCTTCAAAGATATGGCAGAATGCGTCTCCATTTAAGAACATATGGGCCAATTAAATAATCAGCAATGACACCAAGCCACACATTTAATGAAAACTGTTGTTGAAACGTAGCTTCAAAAATTTCATGTGGATTCTCTTCAGCCCATGTGATTATTATGGGAATTTCTAATAGATTCCCTTGAAAAGGTAGCCTCAACAGTAAACGAAATACGAGATAAAACCTGTGGAATTTGGGTGATCATTTGAATTATTGATTGACAAAAAATTAGACGACGTAGAATGTTTTGAGGTAAGAGCGCTTGCCCTCGTTGGATATGGTACGGATACCACTGCTGTTCTTTTAAAATTCTAAATACTGTGGATTAGCTTACGTTTAATATATCGGAATTTTTTTCTGTACTTGTTTCAGGAAATTCTTCTATTAAATTAAGAACAGCACCCTCTAGCGGTACGGTGCTTACTTCTCGAGCACGTCCGCAATCCCCAGTTCTTCTAAAAAAAATACAATTTTCTCGTAGACGTTGATGAATTCATGTGAATACGCCATAATGACTTAAATACTTGTCATAATGACTTTATTGCGCAACAGCCTACTTGACTGTATCATCGAATAGCAACCCCGCAGTAAATTTACTTTAAAGGCAATGTGGGAAAAAAATTAATTTATTTTGTGGGCAAAATAAATTTATTTTACCCCTTTGTAATAATATATCAGGGTTACAAAAATTGTCACAAACTTCCACTTTATTAGTGCAAGCTGTTCGCCAAATTTCATTCTAAATTCTTCCATATTGGAGGAAATGGACCCACCTTAATTGTTGCTGATCAATGATGAATGTATAACAATTTATTAATCTACAGCTATTAATTTTATTCCACGTTAATAAAAGATCTTGGCAAAATATACGTGTATTGTATATGTTTAGTTCAAACCTTTGTTTGCAATATCAGGTAGTAATATGTAAATTTATTTATAAATGTGGGTCGATGATACAAGATTTGTTATATTTCTTACCTCGTGTGCCGTCCATCATGGTAATCACTAATATGTAAACAAATGTAGCTCTCAAATTTGTCACAGGATGGCGACATCAGCCTAGCATATCGCAAGAAACATGTGCATTATTAAGTACGTTTGGTTTAAGCCAAAAACCCCACATAATTATGGGGTTTCAAAGGGTTAAAATGACTTTGCAATCAGAAAAATTACATAATATTTTATGTATGAGAGACACCGAGGGATTTTCAAATACCGGACGCTCCTGTTGGTTATTTTTTCATTCATGGAACGCTTTCGTCGAGTTAATTAACCGATACACAATGCCTATTACGCTTGCACTTCGTCATTCATCAGTTCCCGCAGCAAGTATGTCAGATTATTTTCGTCTCCCGGATGATCATTTCTTATGCGCGTTTTTTAAGCGGGTCATAATTTTGGCATCGCAACGCGTATCGTATGAAAGTATAAATAATAATATAGCAGCGATTATATCACACGTTTTAAATAGTCTGCATCCTGTGGGGAAAACAAACACTGATTTACCAAGGTTTACCTAACAATGTAGCTCATGTGAAAAACACCCCATCAAGTACTTGTTCTAAAGAACACCACTAGAATACTTCCTTTGATTTCGTTTTAGCGTTTAGACAGTGTCTCTGGACGTTGTAAATTGGTACTTTTAAGGCAAGTGACTTCTCCTTAACCATAATAAATCTCTTAGATAGAAACATTTTAAAATTTATTAGCTTTCCTCTACTTATTATCGCGTGTAATCTAACACTTTTAGGAGGTTTTCAAGCCTTCCGAGAATAAATGGATCCGATCCCTCACGCGTGCCAGTCGTTCAGCAGATAGGGTGCGTTCTATTTTAAAAACAGTTGACAGTTTAAATCATCCACCGTTGTACAAATCACCCGTTGTGACAAGGAGTTATTTACAGTAGGTACTGACGGAATAAAAAAGCAAATACTATTTACGAGTATCTCAAATACTAGGTATTATAGCTTGTATACAGGGTGAGTATTTAGTGCGTATTTGCTCGGTAGCACCTTATCAGAGAAAAATGTGTGTTATCCCAGGTTGTTGGTATACTTTTTTGCGTTTTTTAAAAATATAGGTGTATGTACAGGGTGTTCCATATCTCCTGGGCAGCAACTAACTTTCTTATTTTAAATGGAACACCCTATATATTTTTTGAAATTCATAGAGCGTAAAATTTTGAGTCAAAACATGTGTCGCTTCCTAGGCTAAACCCTCAGGTTGCGGAGATATTTACCGTTTTAAGAAAAAAATGACAGATGGAAAGATCTGGAAGGCGCTTTATAACTTTTTTCATATGACATATCTAAATTAAATTTTTGGCACAGCGTAAGAACATAGACGTATCTAAATTATCTTTCTTCTGGTAGAGTCATTGCAGGGGCTAAAGTTAGCAGTTTTTGAGATATTTGCAAATATCTTTCCGAACAGATTTACTAGAATTTTACTTAAAAATTACATATAAAATTAGCGTTGTACTTAAAGAATTAAAAACTGCTTTTAATTTAATATGAACTAAACTATCGGACAGAAAAAGTGGCGCACCTAGATTTTGTCCCAAATTTGATGTTCAATAACTTTTAAACCAGCCTATCGATATTGATAATTTTTTGTTTGTTTGAAAGGGCGATTCTTGCGGATGACTATTTTGTAATTGGCTTTCCATAAAAAATGTATTTTTTAATATAGCCTTTAAAAACCGATTATGATTTTGACACGAAATTTGATTGTCGCTGTGGAGTGAAATTTTATTTGTATTGAATTCTTAGGTTGGTCACGGTGTTCACCATCCTTTTTTCAATATTCTCTTTTTTGATTCACCTCTCTATCCCCTTCAGCAACGAAGATGCGACATTCTAGATGAAACGGTGTTATTAAGTTTGATATTCAACAAGGAGGCTATGGTAACGGTTAACACTGAAACGTCAAAAGATTCAGTTGAAATTCTCGTGAAAAAAAAAGAAAACGTTCTAAAAGAAAATGCCAGTGCAAATTAGTCCAATTCAAGTAGCTAGAGTTGTGGCTTTGGTAGAAGATGGAAGGAGTCAAAGATATGCAGCTCGTATTGTTGGTCTACCAGAAACAACTGTCCGAAGAGCGATCCAGCGCTACCGAGAAACGGGCCAATACAGCAGACGTCCAGGTTCGGGTAGTTCCAGGATTATGCAAAATATTGACGATCGATTTATTGATCTGAAAATATCGAGGAATCCCTATCAAACAGCTGTGGTCACAAACCGAAATTTAAGAAACGCACGAGGAACAGTTGTGTCAGATCGAACAATTTGTCGGAGATTCAGAAGTCTCGGTTTTATCGCAAGAAGACTGCTATTGGAATGCGATTACTTCGACGACATCGAGTAGCTCGTTTGGATTTTGCTCGAATTCATCTTGTTTGGAATGAGTTGCAATGGTCTCAAGTTTTATTCACTGACGAATCAAGATTCATGTTGAGATCAGTAGACGGGCGTCGGAGGGTTTGGAGAAGGCGTGGGGAAAGATACGAGGATGGTATGTTCAGTGAAAGGGAGAGTTTTGGCGGTGGTTCACTAATGATATGGGGTGGAATTACTAGCGATGCCCGTACAGAATTATTTGTGTTTCCACCACGGCAATCTCTAAATGCAGTTAGATACATAGAGATCTTGAATGAACATGTTGTCCCATTTGCACCTTACATTGGCGAAGAATTCCTCTTAATGCAAGATATTGCACGACCGCATACAGCAGTGATGATAACATAATTTTTAAACGATGTCGATGAATCCCATTGAGCATTTATGGTATGAATTGGGACAACGTGTTAGTAGACGCAACCCAGAGAATCTGAATGAATTGAGGATTGCTCTTACAGAAGAATGGGACAATATCCTTCAAATCACTATCACAAATTTGAATGAAAGCATGCCTAGGCGTATGGAAGCTGTTATAGCAGCCAGAGGAGGAAATACTCGTTATTAGTTAGTTTGTTGTTCAGTTATTTTTTAAGTTTATTGTTTTAATCATTAATAATTACAGTCGTTTTACTAAAATGTCAAATAATTCTTTGTTTGTTATTTCTTTTTGATGTTGTTTGTACTTGTAAGTAACAATTATTTAAGATAACAGCGTCCGTAATCGAAAACGCTAAACATTTCTTAAACGATGAACTTTTTAGACATTTTCAGCTCCACGGCCTTCTTGTTGAATATCAAACTTAATAACACCGTTTCATCTAAAATGTCGCATCTTCGTTACTGAAGGGGCTAGAGAGGTGAATCAAAAAAGAGAATATTGAAAAAAGAATGGTAAACACCGTGACCAACCTAAGAATTCAATACAAATAAAATATCACTCCACAGCGACAATCAAATTTCGTGTCTAAATCATAATCGGTTTTTAAAGGTTGTACATATCAAAAAATATTTTTTTTATGGAAAGCCAATTACAAAATAGTCATCTAAAAGAATCGCCCTTTCAAACAAAAAAAAAATTATCAAAATCGATAGGCTGGTTTAAAAGTTATTGAACATCAAATTAGGGACAAAATCTAGGTGGGCCACTTTTTATGTCCGTCAGTGTATAACGCATTGTTAAATAACGAGAACAAATTTTCAATAATAACTTTAATAATATAATAACAATAACATAGCAACATTTTGTGAATTTTGTTCTATTTTAATCATATAATACTCAATAATTCGTGATATATTTAAAATTAAAATGGTTAAAAAATCGACATGAACATAAATTGACATCATTGACATAAAATTTACACTTACCGTACAGGTCAAAAAAATGATAAAAATCAGAAAATACTTTTAGATTTTTTCATAAAAACAAGCAAATATCGCCTAACTTCAATTTATTTTGGTGATTATAACAATAGTTGGATGGCAATTTCCTTTGCTATCCAGCCCCGTTACTCGCAGTCATCTTTCACTAGCTTGCATCCCAAGCACACCAGACCAACACGTTCATCATGACAAATGCACGAATTTTAAGAGAAACTCTGCCTATATCCTTTAAGTAAGTGCACAACTACTTATCACGCATAAAATCTTGGCGCCAACAGTATTGATTGGAGGGGGAGAGATTACCAAGTCGGGTTGCGTAAACGGGAGACTGGAATGCTGGGTAGTGTTTGTTTATGCATTTAATTAATCCGATGGAATGAAAAAACACACAACTCGCGAACACTCACGCCATTACGAAATCGATATTAGCAAATAATTTATCGCGTTTAAAAAATAAATGTAAATTATTTGACACAAAGCGTTAAGGGCAATAATTATTGTGTCAAAAGGAGTTGTTTAAGTTAAGTATCTCCAACAATGTTTGTTTCATCGTCCGTAATATTAGTATTGTTTATATAGTGAAGTAAAAAAAAGGCAAAAGTCGCTACCTTCTTGATTTAATTTTTTTACGTTAGAGCAAACTGAGACATCTCATTTTATAAGATAGGTCATTGCATACACAATTGCATACGCAGATGACTTAACGATACTGCTTAATGGAAAATTCGAAGGAGCTCTCTGTCAAAGAATGCAGATGGCCCTAAGAATAATCGAAAATTGGTGTGAGGAGTATGCCCTATCCGTCAACCCCAGGAAGACGGAAATGGTACTCTTTACAAGGAAAAGAAAACTGGAGCCAATGAGAGCACCTGTTCTCCTAAACACAGCACTAAATTTTGCACCACAGGTGAAATACTTGGGGGTAACTTTCGATGCTAAATTAAACTGGAATCTTCACCTCGAAAGAAGAATAAATAAGGCCTACATATCATACGAGCAGTGTCGCAGGACAGGAATGAAACCTGGGTTTCATTCCCCAGGTTTTCCCTAACCTGGGGAATGAAACCCAGGGTGGTCCCGTGGATTTACATTGCTATCATAAGACCAATGTTGGCCTATGAAGCTGTTGTCTGGTGGTCCAAGAGTCAACAAATAACAGCAAAACTCAAGCTAGGTCAGGTAAAGAGTTGCCTGTCTGAGCACTAGACTGTCTGAGTTGCCTGTGTCTTCCACCACTAGACCTACATCTAGAAGAAGTGGCTCTGACTACCAAGACTCGCCTTAAATCTGTTGGCATACTACCAAATGCAAGCTGTGGCCAAACCAGAAGCCGCCTGTGGACTGAGGCTGTCAGAAAGATACCCCTTTTACAGGCATGTGCAGATGGTATTCCGCCTCGGCTTGTCTTTGATAAACCTTACACCATACATACTACTGGTGAAGACGAGGCCGGCGTTGAAGGTGTAAACTATGTCTTCACGGACGGATCAAAGAAAAAGGATGGAGCAGGCTGTGGTATATATTCCAGGAATCTCCGACTCCGATGCAGCTGGACTATGGATAAAAATGCCAGTGTAGTACAAACAGAACTCGCTGGTATAACCATAGCCGCACAAGAGATGCTCGCAGAGAAATAACGAGCAAGATAATAAGAATCTGCACAAATAGTAGACAATCACTACTGGCCCTGAAAAATTATAAAATAACTAAAGGATCAACATGGGAATGTCACCAAGCACTTGTGAGAGCATGTCAGATGAATAACATATGCCTGTGCTGGGTCAAAGGACACTCACAATGCAACGGCAATATAGAAGCTGACAAACTGGCCAAGAAGGCAGCCAACCTGAGTATCCTTGGGCCTGGTCCTTCAAGTACGCTACCAGTTGCAGCGAAACTTCAATTAATAAAGGAAAACACCCACATAAAATTTAAGACGTTATGGGATGAAACAAGTAGCTGTCAGCTGGCCAGAAATCTCTTGAGATATCCCAGCGAAGAGACGGCGAGGAACTATCTGGCAATGTCCAGGGGTAAACTGCGATTTGTTACAGGAATCCTAACCGGACACTGCCGGGTAAGGAAACACCTCTATAACATGAGACAAAGTGACACACCCATCTGCAGAGGATGTGAACAAGAAGATGAAACGATCGAGCATGTACTTTGCGAATGTCCCGCCGTGTCATCGACCAGAGAATCCATATTGTGGGAACGTTGGCCTTCTATGGCCAATTTGAGGTAAATGCCCCTGGGCAACATTATCACCTTTTGTACAACATTGGGCTGGTCGATCACCTAGAGAGACATTTCCCTCACGGAGGAAGCACAAGGGGCCCAATGGGGCCTAAGTGCAGCGGATCTCGATCCGCACTCCGGACATATTCCAGATTCCAGAAGATAGGTCATTGCTCATTCTAAATTACAGGATACATTTTGATGGCATTTTTGTGTGGTCAAGAAATTTCTTATTTTCAAAAAAGTGTGAAAACTTACCTTTTTAAATAATCTTGCTATTTTATATATCTACTCTAATATCTAGCTATCTAATTGAGTTATAGACTTGATTTTTTATTTACTTTAAAACATACTTCTTTTCAAATAAAGTAGGGTTGGTGTTTTTTCTTTTAAAAAATAATTTCTGAAGCTTATCTGAGCGTAGTCCATAGTCCGTAGAGGTAATAAGGACGTAACCCCAGGTAGATCAAAGAAGTCTCGCAATCCCTCGCCTCAAGATTGACTCTCCGAAAAGCGAAGTTGTCTTTCTCTGTTGCCTGTCGACTAGTCTAGATATTTATTTGTCCCCAGTGAAAAAACCCTATGTAGAAATACGGTTGTAATATCTATGCAGTGAATATGCAAAAGGAAGCATATCTTCATGGCGCTCTAGGTAACAAACTTAGTGCATTAATGAGCAAATTATATTAAATGACATTTATCTTTTTGTTAAGGGTTTGTCTCTAATCTGCCCTGTAGAATACAGAGATCTGCTAACTGCGTATAAAAATAGGAAACGTATGCAGAGTACAGTACATAACAGGGAACAAATGTGCATCACAGTGGCCGTCTATAAGTTTCAGTTGTGCAGTAGGAATTGATTGAATAGGATGACATTGATACCAATTTCAGGCTCGTAAAACTATTAGTGACTTTAACTGATTTGAAAGAGATCATAGTCATCCCATATGTGTCTGAAAACTTAATTATTTTAGTTAGTGTCGCTTAATTAGTTAGTCCATTAGAATTTGAATTTTTCTTAAATAAAGTCGTTTATTATTATTATATCTGTTCGGTTTGTTTGTATGCGTGTAAGAACTGAGATGTCTGTATAAAATGCTATCCAAGAAACAATCAGGGCCTATAAATCTCCCGGTTCCAGTCCCTATTCCTTAAAGGGCACGTCGTCTTACATCGAATAAGTGCATAGCCGACATGCCCGAGTCCTGCGTGTAGCTTAGTTCGATGGCCTGTAGTTTATTTTTTTACGTACGTTTATATATTCTACAGACACGCTGTGCTTATGCAATTGTATTCAGATGGCGAGATTAAAGCGCGATAGCTCTATTTTTAGCTGACCTACCTAATTCAATAAAAATAAAGCGCATTGTGTGTATTAGGAAAGAAGTCGATTTCATTTATAGCGGGAAATTGTATTTTTTGATATGAAAGCGCGCCATGTGTTACATGTTTGTCAACGCTCGTATTCATTCTCTTGTTATTCTAATGTGAATTGCTTATTATTTTTTCGTACGACCGGCTTTTTATGTAAGTGCGTGGATACAATGACCCCTGACACTGAATTTTTTAGTGAAAATTGCAGCATTTGGGAGCGAAAAATTAAGCAATCGCTCAAGCCAACACAATAAATTAGGCATTCCCACGCAGGAATTTATTTATATTTCCCAGGTATTTCCGCGTTTCGAAATGGTCAACAAATCATACATTTTATTTTTTTTATTTAGTAGCTGTTGGTGTAACCAGTCAGGAAATGAATGATCTTGTGTAACGAGTGAACATTTGGGGCACGAGCGAGACAAGTTCCCCAAAAGGGGGTAAATTGAGGATAGGGGTGACAATGCGCCCTTTTCAGTTTTTTCAATATATCCCGTAAACGAAGCAAAATTTCGATACAAAGAAGGATACTATGAAAACACAATGCCATATTTCGGTTAACTTTGTACCAAAAAAATTTTTCAGACAAAAAAAAGACAAAATTAAAAAAGTATTGCTTTCAGCGCGTTGCCATTTTTTAGTGGGTTGTTCGCCAGTAGCCATATTTCCCACAAGAAACAAAAATAAATATGTACAAAACAGCTAAGTAGTCGAGAAAAATAAACTTTAAAACGGAAAAATAAAATAAATATGCTTGCGATTGAAATACAATCATATTTATTGTGTAAGTAGGTACCTACCTAATCTACCAAATCGTTAACACTCAACAAAGACAAAGATTATTAACAGACAAGCTTTGACAAAGATCAGAGCTTGTTTGTCAATAGGTACCTACATAACTAAACCGAGACTAAATTCAACACATTTTTAAAAATCATTACAAATGCAATACATACCTACCTACCAGCTTCTCATCGCAAAGCGATTTACAATACACACACTTTTTACAGCCAATCGAAATTAGAAAATGACCTTGAGGTATTTTACAGTCATTGAAAATTATACACAGTTATAATTTTATAAACAGTCTATAGAACTTTTAAGTTTGCCCACTGATGTAAATTATTAATTTGTGATCTAGGATGGTAGGTACCTACCTACATAAAAATAAAGTCAATGGACAATAGGTACCTACTTATGTAATAAACCAGAGAGCGTTTTCAGTTTTGTAAATCCCAATAAAAAACCTAACTTATATCGTTGCATTTAGCATTTATAACCTAGCGGCCTCAAGCACTGGAATATTTTTTGGATAAAATTATTTGAGAAATGTCTTAAGTTGAGGATGTAATAGGTACCTACCTACCTCAGTACACGTCATTACCTACTTCGAGCAGCCCATAAATCAACTTTTTTTTTGTTAAAGTCGGCTCTGCTCTAACACCCACTATCCATTTTTGCCGTCAAATAATATTTTCCTTAAATTTTTTTAACATGCCTATCCTATCTCGTAAATAAAGCGAGGTCTGGTGGAAATCTACGTTTTTCAGGTTTCATACGAAACGAACAAACATGTTTGCTAACCGTCATACTCTTTTATTTCAACTCTCGTAGCGATGTATACCTACATAGGTAGGTATATAAATAATATATTAGCAATTCCCGCGAACACGCCACTGTAAGATATGCGAACCTGATCCTATTCGATCCGAGAATCCGATCCCGATCTGAGAGATACGATTCCAATAAGTTAAAAAGAGATATACTGCTGGAATATTCGTTATTGGAAAGGTCGTGGATCGGCGTTGCCGCTTTTAACTATAAAAATAGATGTTTACGTAATTGTCATATTTAAAATAGACGAAAATAGATGTAAAAACATAACATCTTGGCCTATAATATATGATTGTGTGCACAATTATTATTTAATAACATTCATAAATAATATATACAACTTTAATATAGTATTGTGGAATTTGATATTTTAATTGAATACTGAGAAAATTGAGAATTACATGTGGCAACTGCGCGGTATCTTATATGGGGTCAGTTAACTATACATACATATGGAATGAACTGTAGGTACCTATTTCTGACCCCAAAAAAGTTATAGACAAAAAAGCAAGAAATAAAACAATCGAAATTTTGTCTTTTTTTTTCAATAATTTCGGCATAAATTTTTTTATTTTTTTTAAATAAGCCATTTCGATGAGAAATTCAATTCTGTACAAAAAGTTGAAAACTGAAAAGGGTGAATTTTCACCTCTATCTCCAATTTCAACCCTCCATTTTAATAACACTCCGCATTTTTGACGTGAACGTTTGACCTTGCAAATACTAAACCTTCGCCTGCGTACCATTTTACAGAATTGCCTCTTCATCTGTTAAAATTAGAAAAAAAAATGTTATACACATTTTCTAACGGAAAGCCACACATTTTCGCCACACAGTACAAAATGTTGTACCCTTCTAAAATTGTCTGTCCGTCCGTATGGACAGACGCACGTTTTTGTTAACACACTATATCGACAACTAAATGTTCAAACAACGTAATATTTGATAGGAAATCGTTTTTTGTAGAGGAAGAAACCATATGTATGTATGTATGTATATGGGTCGGAGTGTAGTGGAAGGTAGTGTTACACTCCCATTTCACCACAACACTTAGACCTCATTAGGCCCTTTGTGCATTCCTCCTTTTTACTTGAGTACTTTTCTTCATAGAAACCATATGATTTTGAGCTAAAAAATAAAAAAAAATAAAAAGTCCTCCCACGTATCTTATCTTCTTTGTTGAACGACGTTTCGGCAGAATCCCATCTGCCATCTTCAGGTTATTGTTGCTGCTTCTGGCACCTGGAACTGATGAACCTCAGTATTTGGTTCAAATTGTCATGATACAAATACACTTCGTCGATGTCGTTGAGCCTAATGGAAGGTAAGAGTCAAAGTAAACTGTCAAATGCTTCGGATAAGTCAGTATAGATGGCGTTTCACTTGAAACGTGTCAAAAGTACTTTGAAATGTCCATTGACCTTGACTATTACCAATGCATCCCAAGGAACTCACGTAGGAAGACAAAAACTGACCCCGGCCACCGATGTTTTTAACCAATGTGGTTTCAGACAATACAATAATTAATAAACATAATTAATAAACAAACTTTCACTGTGACCGAAATTGATTACCATTTTAACTACACTTTTATGTGGCCGTCTACTGAATTATGGCGATGATCGGTAATTAAACTTAAAACTGGTAGCTAATATTTATCACTTGGAAGATTTTCAATTTTTTTAACGATGTGTCACCGATTATGCTAAACATCTGCTAGTCCTCACAGACTGGTCTGGCCATTCAGTTCTCATCGCGCTCGCTTTGGGATTTCTGTTTTGGTCTACTAAATGTAGGACATAACGATTTAAAGACACTTTCTGTTTATATCAATCCACTCGGTATTTTTTGTACCCAATAATTTTTTAGACGTCTGAGTTGCAGATCTGCAGCATAATTTCATCTTCACTACCTGCGACCTTGAGGAAATTAAAATATTCTGTAGGGTAAATATTATAGTATTCTGTAGGGACACACGTGTATAAGCTAACTATTGTCTGAAAGTTATTTGTGGCATCATGCAAATTGATAACAATATGTGTATAACAATAGTTCATAAAAAATAAGCCTTAAAGCGGGGCACTAATATTACACGTCATTTTTACGTTTATGTCTTTTGCAAAGAGTTCAGACTCTTATATAATATGCGATATATTTCAGGTGGTCCTCTTTAAATAGGTCAGGTGAAAAAGAAATTGTTTTAAAAGATCGTGTCTCATAAATAAAATCATCACTCATCATTATTGTACAATCATTTTTAGATTATACAGTCGTCAATGTGTTAAATATTATTTTTACATTCTAATGTTTTATTTAAGCTGTACGTGCTCTTCGGCCTAGAAAATCACCCTCTTCCTCTGCCAATCAATCATGTCAATAATGCTATGGCTATACCTATTAGTATAATAGGTCGATGGTTCTTTATCCTAGCTTATTACAAAAGATCTTCTAGACAATCATCGTAATAGTTATAATAGTTTTCTTTATACAACGGGTATTGTGTGACAACAGAGACGCAGAACATGACTATGCAGAAATACAAACAGAGAGAAAACTAAGCAAGTTCAAGATCACACTCACATATTCTAATCTTGTATTGATCCTAACATCGTAAATAATCTGTGGGCTTTCTAATTATCTACTTACTGTATGCGAGTAGGTACTCACTCAAAATGGCTTCATTCAATATACATGCGAGAGAGGCTCCAGAATAAAGTCTTCTGTCTATTCATCTACTAAGCACCAAGACTTGCCCAATTGTTTTTATTGGTTTCCCTATAGATAATAAACAAGTCGCTGGGTCACGCAATGAAAGAGGGCTTATTTCCAGTTCACTTGAAACTAGATAGCATACTTAGGGCTGAATTTACGACACGTTACGGCACTGAGTGTAGCTCTAATGGCTTAATCGATTACCGTGAATTAATCAAGTTGCATGCATTAGTCAATACAACTCAGTTACTCAAGGATGCAATTTTCACTTGTAATCTCTCTCGTACTTGGATAATTATGGGAATTTTTTTCGAGTTCACGAATGTTTCAAAAATTATCCCGAGTCGAAGACGACGGATATTTTTTTCGAAAATTAAAAGAGATGCAGGTGGTTGAAAAATTGTCGAAATGCCATCAGGTGTTCCTCAGGGACCTCTGTTATATAGTATATTTCTAAACGACATATAAAATTATAAATACACTCGATCTAGAATTGGCCTACAATTGAATAGAAACCATAGAACACGTCCTCAACTTACTAGGGAGCATAAAAATGTGTGCTTCCATGAGTAGAGTTGTGTTTTATTTTCTTACGAGTCTAGGTTTTGAATAAAGTCGCCTGATTACCGTCAGCGAATATATCGCAGGACAGGCGGACGTTTCGGGCAAGGTAATTTTTGTTGTTGTGTTTCGTTGCAGGGATTGTTTCTCAATATCTGGATGATAGAGAAATTACATGAATGAACTGGCCGGCATGTAGCCCCGACCTCAATCCTATTGAGCACGACTGGGACATGATGGGTCGACGTATTCGCAACCTAGTCCCATCTCCTTAAAACGTTGATGAATTTAAGGCAGGAATTGACGCATGAATGGGAACAAATCAAACAAATCGATATTCAACATTTAATCGAGGGAATGCCAAGGCGCATGGAGGTATGGAGGCGAATGTATTCGTGCTCGTGGTGGAAATACTCTTTATTAAGATTTTAACTTTACTTTATATGAAATTTTTTATAGAGAATTTCCCATAATGGATTAGGTATTTAAGAAATTTCGAAACTTTTCATGCCGAAAAAAAAACCCAAAAATTTCGATTTTTATTTATTTTTTGCTTTTTTTCCCCTTTTTGGGTCTGTGATATGTATAAGCATTCCTTTACAGCCTCATAAATTGCACACCATACCAAACATTTTTCAGCAAACTCTGAAGTTATAGGCAAAAAGCAAAACATAAATAAAAATCGAAATTTTTGGCTTTTTTTTCTTTTTCATTCAAAATTTTCGGCATAATTTTTTTTACATTTTTTTAAATATGCCACTTCGATAGGAAATTCGTATTTCCAAATCGAATAGAGATATTGAAGTAAATAAAAAAGGAAACGTTGGTGATACCCTATATACCTACTATAGTTGTGCATTTTTTTCGCAAATTTCCAAGTCAATCATATGATTTAAAGCTGCTAATTTTATATAAAAAATGAAAAAAATTGCGTAGTTCCGACTAAGGATAAGAGAGTTCCCGCACTTTAAAATTAGTCAAAATTTTTAGTGGACCGATTTTTAAGTCGGTGACAGGAATGTACTATTGGGGTCCTGTCGTAGCCCAACAAACTGAAATGGCTTTACCCATTTATCATATTTAGATTCTTGTAAGTGGTAATAATACTTGGTACAAACCTTTAGCTGCAGAACTCTCCAAATTCTTCTAACAATCCAAGGTCCAAGGCTGCTGAAACAAAATTTGAATATCAGAATTGGTAGGCTCGATTTTATTTACTAAACAAAATACGATTTGCATTTTATGACTGCATTCTGCACTTTGCTATAACCATGCACAAAATATTAATTATCACACACACGTGACCCTATACAAACATTTGAAATATGACGCAAAGTCCGCTTACCAAAATAAAAGGTAGCTTTTCCACTGAGTAACGCCAGCCTTGGTCACTTTTTATTTTCATTATACCGGCGTTCTGATGCGTATTTTTATTAATAACAAGGGGTTGCCAGAGCTGCGGCGTCTTGTTGGTAACCTGTCGGCATAGATGATGCACGTCTCTATTTCATGTTAAAGAAATATCGTATTTGAGGCGGGTATAATTAATAATTGCTTGCTGCCTAAAGTGTGAGGATTAATCATCATTTTTCTGCATTTTCATTATAAGAAACATGAATGATATTGAACTCAGATAATACAACTTTCGAGTTTTAAATCCCCAATAACTTAAAATCCCTGCTAGTATCGTATTTATTGACTCAAAACCCGTTAATGCTAGGCATACAAAACTCGCCCGTTAATTTACACTTCTGGGTAAAATGTAAGACTATTATTTATTTGTATGTGTCAATTTTGCAATTATATAGATAAAATTAAAAACTCTTATAGTTTTCCTACTTTATATTTTAAATTAGAGCATGGAAACACTAACCTCAAGTTGAGTTCAAAATAGACTCATAAAATCAAATTGGTACTATCTGCTTTTTTTAAGATTATGAATTAAATTTTATGCTCAAGAAAATCTTATTTCTCTACTATTTTCCAAACATTATTTAATATGTGACTTCTTTATTAATATTGAATTTACATTGAATTTGCATTGAATTTACAAGTTACATTGATAAATAAAAAAAATACAAATCCATGAAACATATAGATTGCCAAAAACATGCGAGAATAGTTGTTTTAAATATTGAAGATAGGATTTAAAGGGGATTTCATCTAAAAAATGTGCCTTCTGCAATTTTTTTCAGTAAAAAAGTTGATTTATTAAATTATAATTACATATGTCATAGAAAATCTCATAATATATATAAATATACATGTAAATCGTACTATTAAATTTAGATAGTTTATACTGATTACGTTATTCCTTATAATATTTTTAAATACATTAATCTTGTTATTTATAAATACCTTATCTTGAATTCTAATCAGTTATCGTTAGTTTTTTCCTCTTTGATGGCATTTTTTCATCGTTAGTTTCGACAAACCTTCCCGATTCTAGTAGATCTTCGAAATCTTCAAGACCATCACCGTCTTCATCCCCAATATTATTTCCACTCTACATTGATTCTTCATCCACAATTTCATCTGAATCATTAACTTCCTCGTAGGTTTTTTCTTCCACATTGGAGCATTTTTCAGAACCATGACAATTTGAGCATAAATTTGTGCATTTTAAACCATGTTTTCGGCAGCTACATTTTAAACTATTACATCCAGTTTCACAGCTGCAGCATCAGGGCTGAAGCCTGTATCCATAGCGAATAGTCGAGTTGTTTGAATTTTCCTTCAGTTTCAATATTTCTCTTTTTAGCATATGTGTCTTGTTATTAAGAATATTATTGTCCAATGGTTCTCTTGTATGCTATTATCTTTTCTGGCTCTCCTTTTTTCTCTCTCGCCAGGTTTCTTATTTCGACTGGATAATTCACTCCTTTATTTACGTACGTAAGTAATTTGTTTTGTATTTTTAATTGCAGATGCTTGAATTATTTTGATAAAGTTTTCCGCTTCCTGTTTCAGCTGCACAGTATTACCTAATTTGATATTCATCAAAAACACAGTAAACACTTCACTTAAAAACTTCTTATGAAAATGTACATGCGATTTATTTTTATTTGTAATGATTGTATGAAATCTATGGTCACCAGAGAGGAAATGAAATATGTCTCTATGTTATAGCGTTGATTGATTTGCAGTCTTTCAATCAACGGTTATAGATGGATAACAACTTAACTAAGAAGACAAAAATAAGGTAGTGCACATAATTATATAAAGTGCTTAACCACACCTACCGTTTGTTATAAGTAATGACGTCTACAAGCACCCATTATCCTATTAGGAGACTATTACGCGGTCCTAGTGCCAATTTATTTAGGGCGCATCGAACATCGACGGCCGGAAATACCTCAGAGTATTATCGGGGCGCCACTTGCTAAAAATGAACAAAGTGACCTCCGATGCACCCGATTCACGCCACCTACTCCGGCTGGATACAGGTTATGCACACATGACTTTTCAGCACAGATGGTGTGTGTCCTATTTTAGCAACACGTTGGATAGGATGTTCAGAGCTAGACCTCGGACTGTTTTTATTGTCCACATAATTTCTTGTCACTCCATGAATGATAGAAAACGACTTGCATTAGTTAGGGAAATATTTTAACTCGAATGCGTGTCCTATTGTCGGAAAAAAATTTCCTAGAGCTGGATCTATGCCCGAATAGCCAAATTCTGGATAGTTCCCATTGTAAAATCAATGTATAATGAGTAATGTGTAATGAGGGTACGTATAATCCTGCTGTGCTGTTCAGTAATTCGCAGTGGATTAGCCCTTTGATACAGAATACCATTATTAGCTTAACGGTAATAAACGCCCTATTATAGTCGTTATAGCCCAGAAACCCGTGGCTCTCATGCCCCATTAATTCTATGATTTATCCCGACAATCTCTTAATTGAGCCGTATTCATCTCATCGAGCTATTTCATTAGCAGTATTGACAGGTCAACAACTCCCACAGCCTGGCGTCTCTTACAACTCTACCGCCATCCACCAGCCTTGGACATTAATTGACCTCACTGTGTAAGCAGATTGAGTGAAAAAAGTTATGCGGATCGCTCACATATTTTTGCTTAATAATACAGTCTCCCTGCACTAAGATAGAAGGGAAAGTTGCCTAGAGCGGCAAAAAATACTAATTAATTCTAACAAAAAATGGAGCATAAATAAAAATCAAATAAATAAATACATTAAAATATATACAAAATGAGATACTGAAACGGAGAAGGCAGAAAGAAACAAAGAAAGAAGAAATGTTCAGTTTGATGACAGTGTTGTGATGAAATACACTTTTCAGGAAGAGATGAAACGAAAATGGGAACATTTTCTGTCATAACTTTATTGATATATTTACTACAGATCTGAAAGGACGCCCCTACCGAAGAATTGCGATTTTTATCCTCATAAATCTACGGATCTTGGAAAATTAAATCGTAATTAAAGAGGCGGAAAAGTCAATAAATATTTATAAAAAAGATATAGATTCCTCGTTTATTTATGGGTAATTTGTATGTTAATATACTTATATTTACTATATTATATTTGAAACTATTAGACGTGAAAAATAGATCTTTTACATTTCCAGAACATGGCTTGAGAAAATAAATGTCATGATTATTTGAATTTAATTGATTCAAAGGGACCAAAACAATGACAATTTTATTAGTATCTCTGGCAATTTCTATCGACGTCTTAATTATGTCGGCATCAGCATCTTCTTCTGCTTGTTTACAGGAAAATCCTTGTGACTAATATTTTCATTAACATTTTCATTATTTTGTATTTGTTTTTCTCGTTACATAAAAATGTTTCTTGCAAAAATGGTATTTTTGTACGGTTTTGATAATTGAACTGTGGAATATTGTCTGAGCATGATCTCTTGTTAAAACTTTTTTTTTCATCATGCTTTGCTAGTTCACGCTAAAGCTGGCAGAACATGGATTTCCCGAGAAATGGCTGTAGCCGAAAATAGGAAATTAGTGTTTATTAGCAGCCTTTAATGAGCCTTTAAATAATCCACAGCATAAAGTCAGATTTTGTCAATCGAAATAGTTTTTTCACTATGCTCTGCCCACGTGTTGAAGTCCAATTTTCATATTGATGAAATGCAGCAATCTCTTAGCGAATTATATTTTCCTGGAGCATTTAATTAGCTTTTAATTACTGTGCTAATTAAATTACTGTAATTGTTGTGTAAACCACTTTTAGGAGCATGCTCTGCCAGGTTAACGTTAAGCTGGCAGAACATGCATTTCCCGGAAAACGACTGGAGCGGAAAATTTTGGATTAGGGCATTTAATTAGCCTTTAATTGTCCACTTATTTTTTTATGATTCTGCTGACTTTGCTCTTCCAGCTTTAGGGACATGCCAAATTACTTTGTGCAGTAAAAATCCACCCTCGACGACATGCACAATGCCGTCAGAATGCATTTTCCGAGAACATTTACCATTGTAATGTATATTTTTCTTACACCATCAGAAAGTAGAGATTTCAACGAACAAAAAGCCCACCGACTTTTTTAAAAAGCAAATATTTTGACGCGAGAATATTCGATTGAAAATTGGGGTGCTTTTTCGATAGTAAGTCAAAATAAGGTGAATAAAGGCAGCTTCTCTGGTAACACCTCCAACTCAGGAAACGCCGGGAGTCACATTTTAAATGTAAATCCACAATTTCCTAGAACACCAACTAAAAATAAGGCATTTAATGCATTCAAACCGCAGCATATAACAGATAAGCCTAATACATCTTGTGCCATGCGACCTGAAATTCTATAATAAGTTTTAAGATTATTTTTATGTAAATTGGCCTCCCCTTATGGCAGGCATTGTTGGAAAAGGATACGGATTTACATTTTGTCCGAGTACGTAGACAATCGTACAATTAAAGAGTTGATATTCTATTTAGAGATCGCCTCGGCTATTATTAGGAATTAGAATGTTCTTGTTGTATGGTAATGCGTCATGTTTGTATCCATTGGAAACATTCGTTTGCCTGTCGAAAATTAGAAACAAAACTGTACAGTACTCATCCGATGACGATGCAAGTTGGGTCCTCTCTTATTCACATTACTTGGCCCAGTTTCAGTGCATACAGCACATCTCTTAAATGTAAGAAAAAAAGAGGAAAAAAAGGACGCCGACAATCTTCGCATATTAGATAACCCGCTCGGCAAATCGAGACTTAATTAATTGATTTCATAAGTAATTTTCTGTTATCGTTCAATATTAAAGTGACTACAGTTCGTACAATATGTAAGTATAGTTGAACGACCGGCAACCCTGACCTACACAATGTTTTTCATTGGCGTAAACATTTTTTTTCTTAGGGGGGGGTGAAAGTAGAAGGTTTTTATATGCATATTTTCAACACCACAGCTGATATTGAAAGCAAGTTTCCACACCACTCATGAAGTATTCATTTCAGCGCGTTACTATTTTTTAGTGGGTGGTTCGCCAGTAGCCATATTTCCCACAAGTAACAAAAATAAATATCTACAAAACAGCTAAGTAGTCGAGAAAAATAAACTTTAAAACGGAAAAATAAAATAAATATATTTGCGATTGAAATACAATCGTATTTATTGTGTACGTAGGTACCTACCTAATCTACCAAATCGTTAACACTCAACAAAGACAAAGATTATTAACAGACGAGCTTTGACAAAGATCAGAGCTTGTTTGTTAATAGGTACCTACATAACTAAACCGAGACTAAATTCAACACATTTTAAAAGATCATTACAAATGCAATACATACCTACCTACCAGCTTCTCATCGCAAAGCGATTTACAATACACACACTTTTTACAGCCAATCGAAATTAGAAACTGACCTTGAGGTATTTTACAGTCATTGAAAATTTTCCTTTCTTTTGTGGCTAGTTAGATACACGGTTATAATTTTATAAACAGTCTATAGAACTTTTATTTTGCCCACTGATGTAAATTATTAATTTGTGATCTAGGATGGTAGGTACCTACCTACATAAAAATAAAGTCAATGGGCAATAGGTACCTACTTATGTAATAAACCAGAGAGCGTTTTCAGTTTTGTAAATCCCAATAAAAAACCTAACTTATATCGTTGCATTTAGCATTTATAACCTATCGGCCTCAAGCACTGGAATATTTTTTGGATAAAATTATTTGAGAAATGTCTTAAGTGGAGGATGTAATAGGTACCTACCTACCTCAGTACACGTCAGTACCTACTTCGAGCAGCCCATAATTCAACTTTTTTTTTGTTAAAGTCGGCTCTGCTCTAACACCCACTATCCATTTTTTCCGTCAAATAATATTTTCCTTAAATTTTTTTAACATGCCTATCCTATCTCGTAAATAAAGCGAGGTCTGGTGGAAATCTACGTTTTTCAGGTTTCATACGAAACGAACAAACATGTTTGCTAACCGCCATACTCTTTTATTTCAACTCTCGTAGCGATGTATACCTACATGGGTAGGTATATAAATAATATATTAGCAATTCCCGCTAACACGCCACTGTAAGATATGCGAACCTGATCCTATTCGGTCCGAGAATCCGATCCCGACCCGAGAGATACGATTCCAATAAGTTAAAAAGAGATATACTGCTCGAATATTCGTTATTGGAAAGGTCGTGGATCGGCGTTGCCGCTTTTAACTATAAAAATAGATGTTTACGTAATTGCCATATTTAAAGTAGACGAAAATAAATGTAAAAACGTAACATCTTGGCCTATAATATATTATTGTGTGTACAATTATTATTTAATAACATTCATAAATAATATATACAACTTTAATATAGTATTGTGGAATTTGATATTTTAATTGAATACTGAGAAAATTGAAAATTACATGTGGCAACTGCGCCACCTTATATGGGGTCAGTTAACTATACATACATATTGAATGAACTGTAGTGTTGTGATTTTAAGTGTTTCATAATTGGGCAAACATCTAATTAGTATAAATACGGTCCTGTGCTCGACACTGCAGCAAAACTTCCAGTTTTGAAGTCGGTGCGTGTGGCGGGATATATTAATAGTTTTCGGACAGTTTTCAACCGATTTAGCTGAAATTTCTTCTGAAATAGCTGAAATAGCCCTCCAAATTTCAAGTTAAATTATTAAATAGTTTCCCAGAAATTCGAGTTCAAGTAAATTTTGTAGCTAATTTTCAAATTGAGATATCTCATGTCCTTTTCATCCGATTGGCATCGTCAAAATGTAGGTATTTGCATATAATTTCACGTGGTCACATCATTTTTGTACTTCATTAGCAATATGATACTATTATAGGTGATAAAGGTATATTTTTTTTAACATAAAAGAATCATAAAATGTGCCTGTGAATGCAAATATGCATGTTGTCGAAATACGTGTTAATGTGTTTGTATGTGTGTATGTAAGTGTGTGTGTATGTATGTATGTATATGTATGTATGTGTATGCATGTATAGGTCATATTATAACCTTGACACCGCCGTGAATAAGTGCAACAAATCTAAATTAAAATTAAATATAAAATTACCTCAAAACAAATAGCATATGAATAAAGTGAATGAGATACAGGAAATATCAAATCAACAAGTACGCAATGAGATTTTACAAAATATAAGACCATAAACGTACCATTGAAGTTAGCCAAACCCGTCTACTGTTGAAGATAGAAGAATTAAACCATAAAATAAACACTTTAGAAACTGAAAACCATCATCTTAAAAAACAAATAGAAGCACAAGACCAAAGGAGACTTTTCAAAGTCTTGAAAGGTCTCGTGGGCAATACTATTACGTTGTATCGAGAAGCGTTTTGAAAAAAATCATGGGTAAGAATATTTTGAATATCAATATATAAATTTAATACAATAAAATAAATCAAGAATCCCTTAGCTGTTTAAGAAATCGGATTACTAAGATCATATATAAAAAATAGTAATGATTCCGAATATAAAATATATTGTCATGATATTGAATGAATTTAATATAAAATCATATTCCTTCAAATCCAAACAAATTCCTTGTGTATTATCATTTTTGTAGTTCGTAATTAGTGACTTTTATTTTCACAATTTACTGTATTTTTTGCTTGTTACTGTTATCCTACCGTATACGTCATCCGTAAATGGATTGTGCTGTGTGGGGTTGTGTAAATAAAATAGAACATAAAATTCCGATCAGTACTGCATGATACAAGAACGAAGAATTCGTTTGTACCATTTGAGATGTGAATCAACCTTGCCTTCCGCTACTGCATATAAACAAAGCGCAAAGCCTGGCAAAGGTGCAGTGACCCACTCTATGTCGATCTGGATAATAATTTATCGCCATGAGGTCCACAGACAAAACAGCTACTCCTAATACAGACAGACAAACCACTAGACTTGTGTAGGAAGAGAAACCTGTGTTTAGTCGGATGGGACGAGGGTTCGCGTTCGTATTACAATTTACAATGCCAAATGATATATCTCATAACAATTTTCTAGGAAAAATATGAATTCAAGAGCCTTTTATAAGTGCCTTAGTTTCAGAAGAATTACCTCACAAAAAATGGAGATAGTAAAAAATTATGTAACGATGTTGCAAAGGCTGTTCGTCGATTAAAGTTCCGATTAAAGTTACTTTTCACTGTTATGTTATTTTTTTCGCTAACGTCAAAAAAGGACGAACATATTTATTATACATTTCTTTCTGCCTCGTCACAAAAGGACAAGCATTTTACATTTCTGCAACACGAACAATATTTGCTGTGGTAACATCAACAATATTTGCATTTTTACCCGTTAATTTTGCAGAAGAAGCAACAAGTAAGACTCTGATGATGTTCCTCTGATAGCTCACGAAACATCTACGCGATTCAACATATCTCCTTCTGCACTTGCTAAACTACTGTTATCATAAGAATTAGGTAGAAACGGTAGAAAGAAGTCCTTATATTTAACGGCTGACAACCAACAGCATCTCAAGTGACACATACTGATCCCACCTAATTAAATTAATTAATGCCAGGCCTCTAAGCGACATAAAAGTGCCTCACATTATTATTTATTTTAAAGCTCGTAAAGCAGTCTGTTACTCCGACTTCTCGCTGCAAGAAACGCGACATACTGCCACACTGGCTAGCGCTTTTAATTCATTACCGAAACTGATAATTTAGTGTGATTTATGAGACTGCTGAAGTAAACGACCACATCGAGAACTTAAAAATATAATGCATGTGTCAAGAAACCAAAAAAAACACCCACAACAAGCCACGAAATTGCCTCCATTAGAAGTGTTACGTTAGACTATTTAAATCCAGCAATGAAGAAGCTGAATTTTTTTAAATAGTTCAAATGTCATGTATCGAATCGATTGAGCTTTTACAACTATTTATCGCTATAACAAATTTCTGTTGGTCGAATAGGGCGAAAAGTTTATTTAAACTGGACATATTTGTTCCTGCTGGGAATGAATGCAAAATATTTCGCCATTATTTATGTTATTTTCTATTTCGGTGTGAATGTCGTTTTTATATCCACAAACAAACTGCGCGATGCATGTCCAAGGCCTCTTTGGCTTAAGACGGAAAGTAACACATGTTTCTCGTGTAAATAAATCGACGATTAATTAATAATGCACGAGAATGATGGGTTGATGTACTACGATTTAACCACACCTTATAGCAACGCTGATCGAGCTGCCGATTATGCACGTCACAATTTATTGTTGTTGTTTTTTCAATCAAACTGAGACCATAATAGGTATAAACATGTAACCTACTGAAGGACAGAACACTTTAATTGTACTATGCAAGGATGTTTTATTTAATAAATGTAAGTCGTACCTAGTTATTGATTTTTTGAATATAAATTCTAATACCTATATGTTCCAATTCTGGTAACGGTCTTTATCTTAGATACTATCTATAAGGAAGCAAATAAAAATAACGGTAGTGATTCAATATAACAACGTTTATAATTGGTGATAAAATAAACGTTTACTTTATGACGTAAATACAACGTTTCTTCCCTCATCAACGATATAACGGTTTGACATAAACATGAAACCTATTGAAGGACAGAATACATTGACTGTAGAAATGCATGTTTTGTTTAATAAATTTAAATTGTACCTAATTATTTATTTTTTTGAATATAAATTCGTCTATTGCCTATATGCCTCAATTTTGGCAACGGTCTTTATCTGGAGGACCAGAGCCGTCTATAGGACAACAAATGAGAATAACGGTAGTGATTCAATATAACGACGTTTATTATTGGTGATAAAAAACGTTTACTTTATGACGTAAATACAACGTTTTTTCCTTCGTCTACGATATAACGGATTGACATAAACATTAAACCTACTGAAGGATAGAACACATTGACTGCAGAAATATATGCAATGATGTTTTGCCTAATAATTTAAGTTGTACCTAGTTATTTATTTTTTGAATATAAATTCGTCTATCGCCTATATGCCTCAATTTTGGCAACGGTCTTCGTCTCGAAGACCAGAACCGTCTATATAGGGCAAATCATTGGTGATAAAATAAACGTTTACTTGATGACGTAAATACAACATTTCTTCCTTCATCCACGATGTAACGGATTGACATAAATATTAAACATGTAACCTACTGAACACATTGACTGTAGAATGTATGCAATGATGTTTTGTTTAATAAATTTAAGTTATACCTAATTGTTTATTTTGTGTATTTTGTATTCGTCTAATATCTATATGTCTCAATTCTGGGCACGGTCTTTATCTTCAGAACCATAGCCATTTACAGGGCAACAAATGAAAATAACCGTAGTGATTCAATATAACAACGTTTATTGTTGGTGATAAAATTAACGTTTACTTTGTTACGTAAATACAACGTTTGTTCCCTCATCAACGAAATAACGGTTTAACATAAAAATGAACCTACTGAAGGACAGAACGCATTGACTGTAGAAAGTGTATGCAATGATGTTTTGTTTAATAAATTTAAGTTGTACCTAATTATTTATTTTTTTTATTTTGTTGCATCCCAATGTGAATTCCACGTAGTGTGGAGAAAATAGACGTAACAAGACTTTTATTTTTGGGGGGCTAGGTGGGACTAAAGGCTATTATGAAGGATGATGACCAATGACGTAGTGACGATCTCATATTGGGGGGGGGGGTCAGAGCATCACTACCGGAATATTAGATCTGCCCCATTAGACCCCAGTAGACCACATGCGAAAATTTTGAAAATTTTCAAGGTCAAACGTTTTCATGCACTTCAGCGAATTTCCATTTTTTTCCAATTTTTTTCCATTTCCAATTTCAACGAATAATCCATTTATACAAAAATACCGACTACAAGAAAAGTTGTAGAATTCCATACTTTTTAAAATAAAAAATAAATATTATGGAAATAAAATAAAGTGTATTTTTGTATTATTTTTATACACATAAAATAAAAAAAATCAAAAATTAAAACAAAAACAACTGAAATAAAAAATGTTAAAAAAATATACGTCTGGATTACCGCCCAGCCATGAGATATAAAACTTTGTCAGGGCTAACTTGCGAAAAAGAGAAAAGAATTTGTTCGGAATTTGTACATAATAAATTAGTTATTATGTAATTAAAGGAAATAACAAAAAAAAAATCGACAAAAACGAAAACGGCTAAAATTGAAATTGGCGATTGTCAATTAATCCAATAATTACGTCACTATAATGACATGTGGGTAAAGCGCCGCAGGCAAAAACTTTAAACAATAGGAAGGACACAACAATAATTTTTATTAGGACAATAATAAAAAAACAGTAACCAAACATTTATTTTCTCTGAATTTCACAAATCTGCAACAGCAGATAAAATGAATCCGCCTGCCGGGCTCTACTTAATACTAGCGTTGTGTCATAGATAATAGATGGCGTTGCTCCACAATTGACATGATTGAACTCGTACGAACCGCGCCAACGCGGTTTTTAGTTAGACCAAATCTTTGTGGGGGGGTTGTTAAATAAATTGGGGTTTTCAAGCCCCCCCAGCTCTCCCTAGATACGTCTATGGTGGAGAATACGTGAGTTCTCAGAGTTATGAGGAACCCACGAGACATACAATTCTCAGATGACTACAAATGTATATGTGACTATCATTATTATGAAATACTCTTTTATTTGGCAATTTTAAGCAGGTTAAAATTCATAAACTCAAATGATTGTCGAGAAAAGTCCCCTTAAATCTTAAAAAGGTTCCCAAGCAAATAAATAACTTTACAATTCTTAGTTATTCCATTCTCCCTTGTACCTTATTTATATTACAATGGCTAGCAAACATGCCAACTTTATTCTTGGCAAACACTTCAGACTATTTATTTATTCGTCCAAAGAAATAACATTTTTGACAAAGCAAGCAAAAAGCGCTCGAGCTGAATCTAAAAGTACAAATCCCAGGTGTGTCCGTTTACGTAAAGAGGTGCAAAATCTTTCTGTTAGGTATTAATTCAGAAATCAAGTAAACGGGGCCACAAAAAAGTAACAGTAAAAGCTGTGTTGCTGTTACTAGTTAGTAGTAACAACAACATAGCAATAAAACGGTTCTTAAAATACAGCAGTATTTGATGATCATTTTGATACTATCATAATATTTGAAGAACTTTAAATGTAATATATTAATGTATAACGCTGCCATCTCTCGTAGCGTAGGTAAACTAAAACTCCCACGCGATTTCTAACGCAGCGTTCTGTTTTGTTCCAGCAATCGTACTTGATGCAGTTCGGGTACATGGACAGGTCACAGGATGGCGCCTTCGCATTGCGGACGGAGGAGTCTGTACGGGAATCGCTGAGGGAACTGCAGGAGTTTGCGCGGTTGCCCGTGACGGGGCGCTTAGACGAGGCCACCGTCAAACTGTTGAGGACTCCTAGGTGCGGGCTGCCCGATAAGGACATTAGACAGACGTCCGGTAGGAGGAAAAGGTTCACCATCCACGGGCCCAAGTGGCCCTATACGAACTTAACGTGGAGGTAAGTAAGTCGGAAAAATTTACATCAATTCATTTGGAAGAAAATATGAATAAATCTAATCTTGAAGATAATAACGATAACGTTCAGATGTATAACTGCTTATAAAAGTTATGTTAGTAGTAGTGTAGAAAAAGACATACAGGGTGATGCAAAATTTTTGGGTCTTTTGTAAAAAAATAATGAAAAGAATTTCACACCAGTTATTCTCGTGATATTGCTAAATTGTATGGCAATAATTTCCAACCTGTATAGATCTGATAAAGCAAATTACGATATAGATTCGATAAAGCAGAATGAAACCATTACAGATATTTTGAATATCAGCGAAATTATTACAACGGATGTTGTTATGGCTATAAAAAAAACTTAAACCTAAGAGGTATGTGGGACCACACGTATTCCGCCGTATATTTTTAAAGCATGCTCCGATTTCTTTGTACATGCTCTTCAACTAATATTAAACTCTAACTTAAAACTAGCACTTATCCTTCACAATGGAAGATAACCAAAAATATTTCCAATACACAAAATTGGAGACACTAATAATATTATGAATTATAGATCTATTGCACTGTTGTCAGCGCCCAGAAAAATCTTAGAAACGATACTATACAGGGTGGGGCAATAGTGCGTCGGACTTCGATATCTCGAGTTCTATGATAACATCGTTACATTTGAAAAAAAGGAGAAAATTCAATTTAAAAATTTCTTAATTGAAAATTTTTTTTTGGACACCCTGTACATTTTTAGGAAATAAAAATGCTTAAAAAACATTAACTAGATGTCTCGTAACTGGTATTCACATAAGTTTCTCTTAAAACCCATAATTGTGACTGTAGTGATTTTTTAAATATCCATCTGCAGATTGCATTATTTCAACAAAAAAATTCATTATATCCAAGTGGTTGGAAAATAGTCAATAATAATATAGGAGTAAAAGGAGACTAGAAAGCGGCTTCAGATATTGTACTGATATACATAGCATTTTCATTAAAAAAAATTGGTCCTGTATTTTTTTCTTGGCACACCCTGTATGTTATGAAAATAATTTCTAGTTATAGACTTCTTTATTTAGTTTATTTCCATTTTTTTTTATTTCTTGCTATCATAGAACTCGAGATATCGAAATCCGACGCACTATTTCTCCACCCTGTATAATTATTATACTACTATTACTATATCTGATACAATTTAACCATATCAAACTATATACCGAGCTGGCAAGTCCACGATTACAGATAGCATTTATAATGCATTAGACGAGACTCAAGCTATTTTTAGAGCAGCTTGACAGAGAAGCCATATCTCCGCTGATGCCACACTTTTACGTATCCTATTCCCATACCCTCTCAGATGTTGCCGCATGCATATAAACAAAGCAGTGGGGGTAATAAACTAATACAAATAGTCCATTGTCCCTGCGCTTACCAATACCGTGCTGAATAGAAAACGAAAACGCCTCATGGCCACCACCTCCTCCCCATTATTTAACTTTTTTAAACTATTTAACTTCTTTATCACCTTATCAACACGGTTTTATACCAAGGCGATCAATTGCTACGCATCTTGTAAGCTAAAGCTTTTTTTTCTGTAATAATTTGTTTCTTTATTATTTTCTATGTAAAACTACAACGCTTTGTGTATTTATGGGGTTTAATTTTAATCTTAAGAAATTTGTTTATATTGTAATCTGTAACTGGATGCAACCCTGTTAATTACATAAATAAATAAATATTAATAAAGTGTTTAAAAGCCTCCGATAGTCTAGATCACCACGTTTTTTATAGGAGGGCGAATATAACTCTAGTATGTACACCACAAGCCAAACAAAAGATAAAAATAATAATAGCATGTGTTAAAAATGAGATAAGGTATACCTAGAGGGTTGGTATTAAAATAAAAGAATAAAACTGAAATTAATAAACTTAGAATAGGTCTTCAACGGTCTGACATTAAGGATAAAAAATCAAAACGATGTCGATGTAAGAAAATAATATCGTTCTCAATTATTTATATAATTACAATTGCTAGTCCTTGTAAACATGAGATATCGTGATATCGACTTAACATTTCTCATGTTAATTTCAGGTTTTGTATTATTAAAAAAATCAAATCGATAATCCAGTGTCCTTCTAGATATATCAATATTAGAAGAACATGATTCGTCTTTATTGTGAGATATCTTTGTAAGTCTCCAAAACCTCCCTTATAATCCATATAAAATGAACCATGTGGGGAGCGTTCCTCAATCGATATCCGCGTGACTATGACAAAATCGATTCCTATTGCTCATGCAGGTTCAAAGTCAATTAAACTTGTCCGGAGATAATTCGAGTTTAAATTAATTTTCTAATCTGAACGGTAGACACCTGTCAATGGAATTCCAGGACGACGTGTCGAGTGACGGGAAGGTACTCCAGAAGGGTGAACTCTGGTCCTCGTGCGATATAAGTCAATGTTTATGTATGGGCGTGATAAATTATGTATTATATTACACGATGAAGTGATGGTAGTGTAAAACTTGTACCGTGCTAGGTGTAACCGCTGGGGTTTTTCTCAGATAGATAATAGAACAATTACTGTATGAAAACCTGCCGGAAACTAAATAATTTCGGCTAAAATCGTCGCTCTAGTCCTCGTTGGCCGGGACCAAGGATGACCTTTCATCCCCTTTAAGTAATACCACTTACCGGGGGGAAAATCTCAACCAATCCTACGGGATATACTTTACCCCTCACATAATCTCAGTAAGCTATTCCCGTACGCTAACGACATCTGGTTGCAAAATAGGAACTAAACATTTTACATGGCATGGATAAATAATAACAATATTTGTGGGCTGGCCCGTTGTACACATATAAAGAGAAGACCCTATGGAAAAACTCTTCTTAGGCTTAGATCCTTCATTCTCCAAAACAATACAATTGTGATATTTCTGAGATACTCTTTCTGCATTAATTAGTTAGCTGCTCCTACGTATTATTCTAATATTATCTTCGGGGTAATGCTTCGCCATTTCGCTATTTGGTTTACCGGAAACCATAAATTAAGTGACTGACCCAAGGAATTTTATTGTTGAATCTTTAGTTTCGTGCCGCTTTATGAGTAGACCCTGTTTATTTACAATAGGACAAATGATTTTAGATATCTTGCTTGAAAAAGAACCCGTACTTTTAGCGTCATACGACATGTGTTCACTATTTAAGTTTCGAAATGAAGTTTAAGCTTGGCAGAGAACACAAATATAAATTACCCACTTAAGGTTGACCTTCTCAGAATTCTATAAACAATAAACAGAGGACAGACGAATTTTGGATCGATATCCTACTTCCCGAAAAAAAATATAGGCCTAGACTGTACCATTTTGTTACATAGGCAAAAGTAGTTGCGAGGAAATGCCTCGGGGCTACACAACTCTAACCTGAGAGGCCAGTGCGGGAGAGGGGGAGATATTATTATCTTTGCTGGACGCATTGGCGGCCAGGAACGATAGTAAATTCTGCGCTAGTGCCTGCGTGTAAAATAATCAATCGATTTCCTTAATACATCGTAACCTTCAACGGCGTTCGTATTTATACAGTACAAAGTTAGAAGAATCCTAATTATATACATAGATAGACCGACGACGGAGTATTATTATACTCCATAGTATGTTGTACAATGTACACCTACGCCAACGATCTAGTTGACTATGGCCAGCTACTAGGCCTCGGCAGACAAGTCACTCGACTGGAGAAGCACCTGAGAGCCCTAGAGGAACCGTCCGCGGCGGCTTCGTACCGTACAACTTTGAAGGGCGCTACAGATGCGGTCTTGCACCTTGATTTTCACGAGCCTCGCTCCCTTTCTCTTTGCTACCGCCTCCCTTTCAGCCGCCTTTGTTAATCCGTGCAAACTAAATGTTGAGTTTGCTGCATAAATGTAAAGGGTTGTTAATTACTAAACTTATTCAAACTTCCGTCTCGCATATAGAGCTTAATAAAGCTTAAGAGAGAATGGAAATAGTGACGAATAAACAGAAAGTATGAAAAAAGTTACACGCGTTTTTGGTATTCCGATATTCCAACTACTACTACTAAATCACGGAATTACATGCCATTAGTTCAGTGAAAGCTACGGCTCACTATAAGACTCTTTATTTGCATTTTTTTAATACTGGCATTGCGAAATTATTATCAGGAGTGAGATAAATCAACAAGAGTTTTCCATCCTTAAATACTACATAAATACCAGTGAATTCTCATATACACTATATACTATACAGTATACAATGAACACTTATTAGATTCCCCAAATTAATGTATACATACATAGATAAATGTATACATACATACACATCCGCAAAGATATCATTATATACTTAAATTTGTTAAACGATATTGTTAAACCATTGTCAAATGCCTGTATGTTGATGAAGCATTCTACATACAGAGATATATCGTTGGATATTGTTAAAGTTAAAGCGATGTTTGATAATTCAAATGCCCATACGTTTATTTCTCTAAATTATTGCTAGACCATGTTGATTCCTTTTAATGTCGAGGTAGTCTACATACAGAAAAATATCGTTGGATATTATTAAACTATTGTCGAATGCCCATATGTTTTTTTTCTGTAAACAATTGCTTTTTCTGGTTAATTCCTTGGTTGATGTCGAGGCATTCCACTTACAGACAAATATCTTTTGATATTCTTAAACCATTGTCTAATGCCCATAAGTTTATTTCTCTAAACTATTGCTTTATCTTGTTGATTCCTTGGTTGATGTCGGCGCATTCTACTTATAGAAATATGCCGTTGGACTACACTGTCAAATGCCCATGTGTTGTCCCATGTAACTGTCTAACCTATTGCTTTATCTTGTCTGTTCCTTGGTTGATGTCAAATCATTCTACATATAGCATAATATAGTTGGAAATTGTTAAACCTAATGATTGACAAGTGAAATGCCCATGTTTATTTCTCTAAATGATTGGTTTATATTGCTTGCTTTATTTTTGTTTCCTTGGTTGATATGTCGAACATTCTATATACAGATAAATATCGTTGATTGTCCATATACTGTCAAATGCGCATATATTTATTTATACCATTGTGAAATGCCTATATATTTATTTCTCCACAATCAAATATGTTTATTTCTCTAAACTGTTGCTTTATCTTGTTGATTCCTTGGTTGATGAAGCATTCTACATACAGAGACATCTCGTTGAATATTGTTAAGGCGATGCCGATGGTTTGATCATTCAAATGCCCATATGTTTATATCTCTAAATTATTGCTTGATCTTGTTGATTCCTTGGTTGATGTCGATGTCGATACTTACAGACAAATATCTTGGATATTGTTAAACCATTGTCAAACGCCCATAAATTTATTTCTATTTTCTATATCATATGCCCATAGGTTTACTTCTCTAAATGATTGCTTTATCTTGTTGATTCCTTGGTTGATGTCGAATCATTCGACATACAGACAAGTATCATCTGAAAATTGGAGTATTTTGCTAGTATATTTTTTCTAATTCGTGAGTGGATAAGGATGCTGCTTTGTGGAAAACTTGAATTTCTAGGTCCGACAGTAGGCCCTTTTTTTTTACTACGGTTCTTTTTAAATTAAAATAGGTTTTATGAAATGTTATATAATCCAGTTCAGTTGATCTACGGAGATATATAGACACAAGAGGACACATCCGAAGAGTCTATAGACACAAGGCAGCCAATTCAAGCAAGATTATTCGCCCGGGCTGTGAATGACTGAAAATACGGCCCTACTGGGCGCTGACAGGGAAGCGACTATCAGCATTGAAACCGAATTAAAACAAGCGGCAGCGTCGCTCAGAATTTGCTAACAACGCCCGACACACGTTCATTAACGTCATATGGTCAATGACTCTTGATTCGCACTGGATCATTGTCAGAAGCAGCATCGGATTTAAGCCCAAGCCTCTTTGAGAGGAAAGGTATTATTTTAATTTTCCAAGACTAGAGTTTGTTGGCCAAACTACCGGGTTAGTTAGTAAACTCATGCATAATGCAATGTGAGGGAAATTGGTTCAAATTGGCCATAATTAGGACCGGGCAGATGGAAGTGTATTCTCGTGTATACAGTTAGAGCTTAATAGGAGAGCTGTTGGTCGCGCGATGTCTACAAGCACTTAATTATTATCTTGAAAAATGAACATAAATTACTAAGAGATGAATCATTTCATCCACATTCTCTAAATGTTGGTTCATGTTCTTACTCAGATAATTTTGTTCTCTAACACAATACAAATATAATCTGGTGATAAATAATGAAATTTTCAACATTCTATAGTCAAGTCAATGAATATTTTTACTTCTTAATCCGTAATACCTAGCCTACTATTTATAATTGTTCTCCCTGAACATATTGATATATAAAAACATTAGGCATACATTTAAGATTAGACTTTATAGGTCTTTATAGACTTTATAGAACTTTATAGACTTTGTAGGTCCAGAGGGTATTATTCGTCTGTGAGACCGACGTTATTACTTATGTAATAAAAACTGACGTTATTACTGAAGGGTTAAGTGCCTCTGTAAATAATTTTGTAACTGTTTCTTGAGGGTTGTATATTAAATTAACTTCTAAAAACGTGTATTTTAAAAAGCGAAACATCCGCATCGATTTCAGTTTAATTCCAGCTAAAAGTAACTGCTTTCCCTTTTTTAATAATGTTTCACAAGTGGTCCTCTCTTCCCAGCAATGAATTTATATCGATGTATAATAGCCTCTAGAGCCGGGGAAGCCCCTACAACCGTTCAAAGTTCCTTTAAACGGGCAGGTTTTTAAAGACATCTGAATTTTTAAAAAAGGAGATATCAATAGGAATCATAAATTTTAATATCTCAGGGGTATTATAGAAGGAAGCGGGCGCCGAAGGTGAGTTTGAAAGGCGAAGTGACACGTGCGGTAGAAACAGTACGAGACGATCTACCAAAACGACTCTAAAATGTAAATATTTAAATATGATTTAGTTAATTCAAACAATTTGTCTCTATAGGTATGCGGTATCTCTCAACACTACATTTGGGCATTCACATTTTCTTTATTTCATGTCTATCTAGAATGCGTTAAAGACAAGCGTAAAAGACAAAATACATTCAAAATAGAACAAATATCGTCCGTTCCATTTGTCGACCAAGTTTCATCACCTCCAAACAGGACACATACAAAACAAAACAGTGTGTTAGCGCTGTGTCACTATTGAAGGTGAAAATGGGGTAAAGCACACCCCTGGGCGGTGGAAACTTGTTAGATCTTGAATGCTACCTCAATAAACAATCGACGCTGAGAGTATTATTTGGCTATAATTTTCATCTTCTACGTAGCCAATTTTAACCAATTTCCGTGTACTATTCCATCCGTTGGAATAAGTAGATGTTTCTCTTGGAATTGGTGATGATCCGCCTCATCAGTGTGACTTTTTTGCATCTCTTCGATTCAGACAGCCCTGGGTACCATATGCAAAATGGAACAGCTGCCATCGTCTTTCTGGAAGAGTTTCTTGAAACTCTGTATATAATTACTATGATCATTAAGTAGGGATAAATCCAAGAAAGTAAGATCTATCATAAAAATGCTATTACGTGCCAGTTGTGCTAGAAACACACTCTGTCAGAAAATTGTCAACGCTTTACATCTTAAATATCGATCACTTAGAGAGCCACGACCCACTTGCATGCAAGACACCCACCGCAGACCGCCCGTCCGTATAGGACCGCTCTCTGGAACAAGCAGAGTAAATTTAGTGGTGGCGTATCACTTATATTGGCAGAGCGATTGACATCGCAGATTTCGATGTTCCCGAGCACTTTACATTAAGCCGCCAGGCACTTAGTTCTGGCTTTTCCGACATATTGCTTATGTCGCCTTTCCGTCATCGTCGGCATAGTGCCCCCCATTATTAGATTACCGCGCAGCTTATGAGACGGGAAATATGTGAGACGCGGGAAGAGGTGCATTACGACGTGATCCCCTTATACCACATATTGCAAGTACAGGGTGACAAACCCGTTAGAAATCAAGACGCTTTAAAGAAACTTAGCCACTGGAAACGAACGCAGAAAACTATACTTTTTTCAGCTATCTTGGCGTGTACGTCAGTACGATCGTACGGATCAAGTTAATGTGCTATACAGCAAGCAGTTTTTTAGGGTTTCGATATTTACACATCGAAATTATTTTTTGATGTTATCGGTTAACGTCGACGTTTTTCTTTTTCATCGATGATATTCTATCGTCGAAACGGTCAATTGATTATGTTATATGGAAAGGAACTAAGATTTTCACGGGTTTTTATTGCAGGAATCGGGCAATGGGTCATCTAAGAAGAAAAAACCGCCGAGTGCTATTAAATTAGACGGTGAAAATTGGAGATAGGGGTGAAACGCACCTTTTTCAGTTTTTTCAGTATATCTCGCAAACGAAGCAAAATTTCGATATACTTATATAAAACTTTTTGTAGATAATTGAATTTCCCCTGAAATGAATTTCAATTGAATTTCCCATTTAAAAAAAATAAAACATTAATTTGTTTTATGCCGAAAATGTTGAAATAAAAGGAAAAAAGAAAGGGATAATTTCGATTTATATAAATTTTCTGCTTTTTTGCATATAACATTTTTTGGGTCAGAGATAGGCACAGGCATTGCTTTAGGAGAAAAAGTAGACAAAATTTCCTTTAAAATACTGGCTCGCAAAATTGGTTGAGGGAAAAATTTACCGAAATATGGCCACAAATTGGCCAGTCGAACATAGTATTTTTTTAGATTTTTATCCCTCATACAGATATTGTTTTCATTCTCGTTGTTAAAAACATAATTATTTTACAAATAAAAAAGGTATTTTAAGTTTATAATTGATAATATAGGCCACTGATTATGTCATATGAGGAAAAAGCATACAAATCCAGATAAATCCACTTTTTGTCGATATGTTTTTCAAGTTCGATCTTTAGTTTGCTCAAAAAATACAAAAACAACTAAAATGCGGTAGTTTTTAAATTTAGGTCTTAAATATCTTAATAAAATAGTTAAGCTATAGAAAAACGGATTTCATCCTCTTATTTTGCGAGATATTACTTCATTACTTTACAGTTCGTATATGATTATTAAGGAAAATAAGAGAATCTCAATAAAGATCAAAAATGCGCGACTTCACTGAATTTAAACTATATCTTACCATTTTCAAAATAGTGTTTAAGAATCGATACACATCGACACACATCGAACGCAACATTATCGGAACCCAAACTAAAAATTAGAATGAAATCAATATCTATCTCTATAAGAGGGATATAAATCGAAAAAAAAGCTATGTTTGAGGAAATATGGCCATTTCGGTCAATTTTTAACCCAAAAAAAAATTCGACCCAGCATTTTAAGGAAAAATTTATCTACTTTTCTCTCTATAAAGCAATGCCTATACCTATCTCTGACCCAAAAAAAGTTACAGGGAAAAAAGGGGAAAAAAATAATAAAGTTCGAATTTTTTTAGGCTTAGTCCTTATTGCCCTGCTCTTTAGGACATAATTAATAGCCCACGACACCAAGCACTTCAATCAAGTACAATAACATTATCTTTATTGCTGCCTCTTACATGTCTAGATTTCGATGTATCAAATGAAATGGAAAACGAAATGGTTCTGTCCGAAATGGGAAACGAAATGGTGTTCCCGAAATCTAATTCTTAAAAGAATTTTGGTCCATTGAATCGTGGTGGTCTGCCGACTTTGACTTCGTAGGAAAAAGTAATGAAGCATTTTGTATGGATCCACGACTAGTTCCAGCATGTGGTACAACAAAACGCTTACCATGTCCTGTGTGGCCTATTTTATAACTTTTTACACTGTTATTTATCTTGCCACGTTCTTTTAAAACCTCCTTTGGCAAAAATCCATGTTTCGTCAAGGTACACGAATTCGGATATCCTCTTATATTCTCGTAAAAAATCTATTCTCTTGCGATGTGAGGTTGCTCCCAAAGGAAACGTTTGTTATTTTGCTCTATTAAAGAAAAGCCAAAACAGACTAGTATCCGAAACATCTAAGACCACTATTTAATTAACGGTTTTAAATGTAATATATGATTTCTCTTCTTTCTTGTATACACAATGTTACGAATTTCTGATTTAATTCCATCATGAACATCATTCGTTTTCAACTTATAGTCCAGGCTGTGAACCGGAAAATAAAAAAAAACATGTAGCTTCGAATGGAATTTTTTTTGTAAATTTCGCTTCAGGGGGTCCTCAGGATCATTCATACACCTTAAAACCTCTTGGGAACCCAAATCCCACCATTTGGGGGGGGGGCAAATGGCTGAAAATCCCCCCCAAATTATTAAAAAGTATTTTGGCATTTCGAGTGCACCTAGGAGGTTTTTTGGGTCGCTGAACATTCGGGTTCGGGTACGACATCAGATTTACTTGGACTCCATCATAGGGGTGGTAAAATCCATAAAGTTGGCCAATTTTGCACCCCCGAAATGTTTTTCGCAATTTACTTGTTTTTGGCATCTCGAATGCACCAAGGAGGTTTTTTGGGTCGCTGAATACGATGCCAAAGCCAGATTCATTTGATTATCATCGTAGGGGTGGTAAAATTGATAAAATTGCTAGTTTTAAATGTTTAACATTTTTCCAATTGAAATTTATTTCGGGTTCTCCCCTTTTTTAATAATAATAATAATAATAATAATAATAATAATAATAATAATAAGTAACGAGGCTGGAGGGACTCTCTGGACTAGTCGGAGGCAAGGGGAGACTTACCAGCACCAAAAAAAAAAAAAAAAAAAATAGGATAGGAATAATAATCGTGGTTTGAAAAATAACACAAATATTTAATTATTTATATTTAAGTTTATTCTTAACGTTTTATTTTTTTTTATCAAATTATTTACAATATTCAGAACTCGTCATCAGAATCATCATTTTCAAGAATTGGCTCGCCTCTAATATCATTACCACGTTTGCCTTCATCTTCATCTTCGCCGTTGGTAAAGTCTATATGATCGTATAATTGCGTATCATCATCTTGGTCATCGTTGGCAGATCCTTTGCAATTCGTACAGTTCACTGTGCATCGTACGCCATACTTTCGACAGCCGCATGATCTCCCGCATCCTTTTTTACATCCAGAGACCCAAAAAATCTCCTTGGTGCATTCGAGAGGCCAAAAACAAGTAAATTGCGAAAAAACATTCCGGGGGTGCAAAATTGGCCAACTTTATGGATTTTACCACCCCTATGATAGAGTCCAAGTAAATCTGATGTCGTATTCGGGTTCAGCGACCCAAAAAACCCCCTAGGTGCACTCGAAATGCCAAAATACTTTTATATTTTAATAATTTGGGGATTTTCAGCCATTTGCCCCCCCAAAGGGTGGGATTTGGGGATTTGGGATAGAAAAATTTTCGATTCGAAGCTACATGTTTTTTTTTATTATAGCATAAATCCCGGTTCACAGCCTGGACTATTAAGTCTGTTGCGTGTTTTTCTAGGTGTTTCGTGAATGAAATTTCTTGTATCGTTTTCATATATTTCGTTCATTAAGATTGTATTTTTTGTCTTTGATTCTATTGTTTAAGATATCCCCATCTGATTATGTGTCGCCGAAGTCTCTGCTATCTCTGTTCCCCGCTGTATCTTCATTATTCATACGTCAAATAGTGATCCTCTGTGCATCACACGCATGCATTCAGATTCTGCCAAACACACGAAACGAGATGAAAGCACTATATATCTGAATTCAATCAGACGTCGCTATATTTCAATCCAATAAAAAGTATTTCATTTCCAACTCATCTCTGGTCCATTGAGAGTTCAATTTATTATTCCAATTAATTGCAAATCCGTTCTCTATGGTGCATATTATTCGAGCCGGCTCGTACGCTTTTTCCCTCGCATAGACCGGCAGCTAACACCGACGATCGCTGCCGATGACGTCAATGTACCCTAAACAATGTTTGCGAGATAATACAAAAAAAATCCCCAAAATTTACCTCGTTTTATAATCGTAATTTTTAGGGTATTATTAAGACTACGCTGTCCGTCTATCGGTCTGTCACCAGGCTGTATCTCATGAACCGTGATAGTTAGACTGTTGAAATTTTCACAGATGATGTATTTCTGTTGCCGCTATAACAACAAATACTAAAAACTGAATAAAATAAATATTTAAGGCGGCTCGGATATAATAAATGGATGCTATGCTAATGTATGCTAATAAATGGCGGAGTCGCCGGTCGGACGCAATTAATTAAAAGCTTGTGCGATTTTATAGATAATGGTACGGAACAATTCGTGCGCGAGTCCGACTCGCACGTGTTCTAAGGATACGTAGATCAAATATTAAACTTTCCAGAAATGTATTAGAGGTAAGTGAAATATATGAAAACACGAGATTAAAACCGCGTATATTTTACTAAAATATAACCGCGTATATTTTAGTTCGATATGAATATATGCATTTATGATCACAAACATTGGAATGTTGCAATTGCATTTGATCATTTTCAATCAATTTAGATTTAAAATAATCCCGATAATTTTAATACATAACTAGATTATACCGCTGATGTAATTTACTATTAAAACTCGTATTATTACTTGGGAATCGATATTGTTAATTAATTATATATTAAAATGGAATAACCAACCCATTTAAATGTTAAATTGGATTATCAGTATCATAATAAGAGAGAGGAAATATTTTTTTTTATATTGACACGGGTATCGATAGTCCGGTTTAAAGCAATCAACAGGGTTGCAAAAAGACATGTTTCTTTAAAATAAAACATAAAAACATGTTTTAAACGTATTGTCATCTTGAATATTATATTTCATACATTAAAGTCACCAATCCTTTTAACAGTTAAATGTTAAATCACAGTGTACACAAAGAATTCTCCGATGGCGACAAAAAAAAGGCTAATAATCGGTTCAACATGCCGCAAAGAAACCTATTCAAACCGGAGTTCTAACCACAATTGTTAGACGGTGCTTCTTGTCACATTTAACAATATTATATTTATTCGGTAAATGCACCTACCACAAACCGAATATCTATTTTCAGCTAACAAAAGCCAACGTAACAAATTTATAAAAACGGACTTTTGAAAATCATATTAAAGAATCAAATCACTAGCCACTTTGAGAATAATAATTTATTCGATGGCACTAAGTTTGTTTTAAAACTAAACACTATAACACTAGCTATAAATTCCTTAATTAAAATTATTGATAAAGGCTTTGAGGATGGATTGTTAACATTTTTAGATTGTTAACATAAAAATTTTTAGATCTGTGTGTCACATAAGATACTAGATGATAAATTAAACTTAAACGGCTCTAGTAATAATAGCGCCAACTTAAGTTGTATGACGTTTCATAACAAACGTCAGAGGCAGAAAACCGTATTATTTTGTTTATATCTTTAATTTCCTATATAAAACCACAATTAAATATGTTAGTGGAAATTTATAGCAAAAGGCAAGAAGCCAGCGAAAAGCCCGCGTCACCTGCCCGGCCTAATGAACACTATGAACAGTCATTAAAATTTAATTCTTCTTGTCTATTTCTTAATTTAGCCAACGTCGGAGCGCTAGGGACCTCATCGATTAAAGCCGATGGTTTTAGTCGTATTCCCCGGATGGGTGGAATTCGATCAACAATAAGGTCGCAGACGCGTAAGAAACGGCTGAAGGTAAGTCAGGTGAAAAATTAGATCAATTATCACAGCGATTCAGAATATATCTTTATTCAATATTTTCATTTCGCACCCATATAGCCGAGCGTCTTATAGCCGGGAAAAATCGCGAGCTAATTGATTTCATTAAATTCTGCAGAGCGTGCGATTATAATTTGATTTTACGACTCCACCTCGCTAATGTGCGGGGCCAGTCGTACAGGTAAGCAAAATAAAACTCTGCCTGAATTGTCTGGCCTTCAAGCAAGAGTTTAGTGCCACGCTTCACATTTTCAGACTAGATCATTACCAAGTATATAAACATACGCGTTTGCGGATGTGGTTTTTGGCCTGAAAAATTAACGTTGATTTTCAGTCGAATTATAACGATGATATGTTAACGTTTAAATAACGTTAACTTCAATAAAAAAAATCTACTTACAAGTGCCAATGATAAATTTTACAACAATGTCAGTGAGTAAGTTAATATTTTTTTTTCTATAATAACGTTCATTACCACTCCGCAAAAATCGTTATAATTTAACCGTTGTTAAAGATAATATTTACGTTAACAAAAATAGAAAAGCAACGTTGAAGTCTTACATTTAATAAAAATATGTAACTAATTCTTGTAGTTAAAATTTATGTAACGTTACATCAACGTCGTAATCAAAAACTACCTTAGATAATACTCATTGGAAGTGTTTTGCCTAATGTCAGTGCCATGGCCATTTGATAAAGTTAGATAACATAGACAGTGATATATAGGTAAAATAATACCCACAAATACTGCTTTAGGTAATGATGGTAGGGAGACAAACTAGAGGTTGATAAAAAACGGTTACTTAACGCTTTCCCAACGTTAACACTAAATGTTAAATAAGTTAAGTACGTCATGATAGCCCTGGCAGGTAACAACTATCGGTTGAAAATAGGTGATTTGTAAACGTTTTATAAACGTGCCGTCTTAAAGCACAAATACCAAAAGTAAGTCGGTATGTGTTATGATTGTTCAGTGAGTAACTGAGAAGTTGTTTTCTGGTTAATTCTCTCTGGCATACATTACTTCTTTAACATAAATGTTACTCAAGCAGTTTGATACTTTGTCAATTTAGAACTAATGAAATAAAAATAATATTTTCAACGGTAATTTTATTAGCGATAATTATAAAACCCGAGTTTATAAACATAAATTGCGATGAAATTCAGCTATTTCTTGGTTGATAAGTTAAATTTCCACCCCCTGAAGCGGCGCAAAACAACTTGCTAACCATTACAAGATATTAGGCATCAATCTAGTCTCGCGCTTCGTTTCTAATCTGCTTAAAGTTCAATCTCATTTTTATTTCTCAGGTAATTTACATCAAGGGTGCAAGAGAGTAAAGAGAGACAATACTGTCACTTCTTCATCTGGAATATTCTAGATTACCTATATGAATATTATAACAATTATTAAACACGTCACAACATTATATTTACGTATAAGACTGAAATATTATCATGTGATATTCTTTCAATATTAAATAACTAACGATCTGGCGACTATCGATAATTTTGTTCAGTTATATATCAGCGCTGGACGAAATCAATGCCAGTCATTCACACTGGACCCATTGAACCACTTAATTCAGCATCCGCTTGATTATTAATTTTGAGGTTTAACAGTTGAAATAAAGGGACGTTTACATCGGTTAGTACCTGCCGAGGACTAGGATGGAAAAGTGATAGAAATTAAGTACGTATCTCTCAATAATCAGGTCGATTTGAAATATGTGTACGACAGGCGCATGCTACTCGAAGTACTTCATTTAACGGGACAATTAATTTTCAATTAGGATATTCTCAATTGCCAATTCGGTTGATTGATGTCACGTGCAGATTACGCTGGCAAAAAAATAAAAAATGTGGATAGGCGAGAAACCATCCCTATAGATCACCGACGACGCCCGAGGAACATTTATATAAGATTTATAATTTTTAGAGATGTATGAATAACAGTTGTTCATTCATCCGGGAATGAAATACAACAAATTTTAGGTAATGCAACGGATAAAATAAATATTAACGAAAGGTCGGGGATTTATGAAATTAGCTGTAAAGACTGTAAGAAAAAGTATGTTGGACAAAGTAGGCGATCTATTCAAACTAGATTCAAGAAGCACATGGCTCAAATACGGAAGAACAGACATGCACAACATGAAGAACAACATGCTTTTGACAACAGTCATAGAATAGGCGTTAGTAACTTACGATTAATTAGGAATGTCACAAACAAGAGGCATCTGGATGTTTTTGAGTGTTTAGAAATTAGCAAATGTAGGAATAGTGTGAATAGTGACAAAGGGCCTATCCCAAATAGCTCGCTTTTTTGGTTAGTCATGGTCCATTGAACAATGACAATAATTTAGGTATAAATATTGTACGCTTTTAGTGTTAGTTTAGTTTGAATCGTCTCCCGATGATGCCAACTTGGTTGGCGAAGCGCGCGTCGAGTATAGTATTCAGTGTTTTGGTGTTTGTGGAAAACCATGTCAGTGTCAAGATTCCAAAGTTTTAATTGAGTTACAACAAACACGTAACAGATTCTATCAAATAATAACTTCAATTACCCCTTCCTCAAATATTGGCACACTTTTCTTAAATTATAAGAGAAAACAACAAATTTCTACAAACTAAAAAAAATGGAACAAACACAATAACCAATAGAAATGACTGATACAACACAAAAATAGTAATAAAATGGTAAGTAATGAACTTTCGAAGTTCGGTCCATCTTTTGTATTGCTTTTTGTATTGGATGAGTCATTTCGACATTTTTACTTCGAAACAAAACCGACTTCAATAAAATATATTCTAAAAAATGCACTAAAAAGTAAAAAATAATTACATTGCCAGGTTTCTCTAAACACAACTGCCCCTGGATAAAGGAGTCTTACTCATGCCAAATGACGTCACTGTCTATCACAGGTTTGGCGTAGTGTAAACCTGCATTTTTACTAAGATAAAGAATATAATAATAAATAAATTTAGAAATAAATATATTAATAAATTCCATAAGCTTTTAGAACGTGAAAAAAAATGCCGATGACTGTTTTAGGTCTATATAGGTCAATTTTATGTCCCATGCGATAAACTAGCCAATCCTATATGAAATACGATTGGACAAACCACGTCCGGCGTATATATTATGGTAATTCCCATAAAGAGACCAGCGTTATATCGTGCACCGATAGTAAAATTACCGATTTAATATCTACCAGTGTGTCGACGCGGTCCCTAGAGACTGATTTGGCCTTTCAGATCTGTGAGCCTGGTAAAAAACATCATGGTATTTCTCAAATGTCAATTACACTCCGCTATAAGGTTATATGCGAGGTACCCTATAACTTTTGATTTTAACGTTTCGTCATTACCGTCCACCCCTTTTGCATTGCTTATATTATAATATTGTTTGTCCGAAGTCCGAGTTTTTGTTATGTATGTGGAAAGCAGCATCGTAGACCGTAGAACTAAAAATTATAGAATTCACTGAAAGGTATATTAAATAGTTGACTAGCTAGTTTAAAAAATACCATAGATAATTCTATTTGTGCATAGGTTTTTTGATAGCGGCACTAGCCGACGTCAAAAAATACCCCACATGTTGAAACACTTTTCCTGCTAGTTGCACAAATGATTTAAATAGTGTTTTGAAAATAGTTCAAATAACTATTTATTTGTCACATTTTTTTGATTGAAATTTGTAAGTTCCGAAAATGTGACTCAAGAATGCTGAGGTAAGATTGATAGAGAAACGAGTTTGTTTATTAGGTTTTCGTAGATATTATTGGGTCACCGATTTATGAAAAATATCCGATTCTTCTGCTTCCAACGATAATATGGAAGACGATACAGATAGAACGTTCAGCAATAATCGCGTTTCAATGATTATTGCCTACAAAATCCAAAGATCAACATTTAACACTGAGGCAGTTCAACTAGCCTATTTTGAACAGAAATTCAGAATATACCAGTGTTCCATGCTGTGGAAGCTTTACTCAATGATAAGAACATTGTCAGTGAAAAAGAATATTGACATAAAGAAATTTACAAAGTTAATTGCTTTAAGGTGAATCGGTAGGAAAGTGTAGTGTTTGAAAGAAGCAGATGATAAAACACCTCTCCAATTATTGAAATTGCTTCTTATTTTAGATAGTGATCATTGGTATCAGTGGGGCATGCCGTCGAGAGAAACTAACATTGCTTCAGCTTGAACATATAAAAATCAGGGGAAAATATATTATATTGAGAGAGACGTCAACTAAGCCAAAGACGAACGTTAGAAGATAATTTACTATTTCTTAACATTGAAGATTGCACAGACTTTTTAAAAAAGTCCAAGCAGTCGGTAAATATTCATTGAAAAGGATTTTCAACGATTTTGTACAGCGTATGGCATTATTGTAATTTTAATGAGGTTTGGGGGTGGCTAAATAGGGGTTAATTTAATAAAAATCGGATGGCATTGATACACACTATTATTTGTACTTAGGACAGTATAAATTTCGAACGCCATCCGATTTCAACAATTTTTAGTGTCTTTTTAATTATTATTGAAACAATCGAAAAAGAAGGGTTTCTCGGCGACTTTGAGGGGTTGTTTCTCCGAAACTGACCATCAGGATCGGATGGAATTTTTCTCCCAATGCTTGGTGGTGCCAATCAGTATACTAACCAATTTTGAAGCGGTTGCCTCATAACTTTTTTTCTTTTTTTTTTATTCGCTAGTGCAAAAACGGCCCGTGCTTCGGCTGGCAAAAAAAATTTATTATATAATTAGGGTATTACCTTCAATGCTACCGCATTTTTATCCGGTTGCTTTGTCAAAAAAATTTCGATTTTGTCCCACTGCCCATTTGGAATCACTTTGGCCGCTGCGAGGAGGCTCTGTACTACTCAAAGGCCCAGATCACCACTCGCCATCCGATTGCCTGTCCAATATCGGCTTGACGCGTGCCATTTCCTTAACTATAGGGAGTTGTGCCCTCAAAAAGTGGGGTAGCAACATTTTTTTAATATGTTGTTCAGGTCAGAGCTTTGAAAAATATGAAAGCAGTTTTCGATTTTGGGGAACACCGCTCGGAAAAGTTGATGTTATCCCCAATAAACAAATAATGTTGTTTCAAAAATACGAAAAATCCCATTCCAGAATACATAAGAAGTCAAATTGAGAGGCATTCTAAATTAGTTCTTAAACCGCTAGGTGCGTATCGCTTATATTCCGTTTCGAATAGCCTGAGAATAAAATTCTTAAGCGACAAATTAAATATGAAATTAACAGCGCCTACAGCGAACACATAAAATAATTGATGTTAAAGACTCCGTCCAGTGTTTATTATTACCCCTAGAGATTACCCGTCCTGCTAATACCTCTTTAGTTTTTGGCTCTTTCCGGCGCGGCGTGCCGGAAGGTTCTAGTCTGGGACCTCTTATTTATTTGCATGCAACAAGATTTGACATCTCTGCATAATAATTATTCATAGATATTTGTTTCACCAATTATTGGTGTAGCAACTGTCACTTGATATAGAGAATGTAATATTATGTCATTGACACGTAAAAATTTTATATTTTTATACAATTACAACATTGATAATATACCACTAACACGGATTTGTGAAACAAAAGATCTCGACATGCATCACTCGATCATAATAATTTTTCTCTCATATGCGTAATATTGTAGCTAAAATGTTAGAATTCGTGATAAGAAATTACAAAGATTTTACTTCTATTCAGGCAATAAAATGCCTTGATCTAAAATAATAACTTCCAAGATCAAGGTTATCGTTGATTGGAGAACGTTTGTCGATGTTTCTTCTACGGGGTCTCTGGAATTCTAACCCAATAGCAAGACATATAACGTGCCACCGCTCATCCAAACAATTATCCTAATTAATAATTATTGCGTCTGGAGCATCTGACACATGATCATACAGTTACAATAAAAATATACTGGGGCCAGTTTTAGTACTTGAGTAACACGACGCTTTGCACTCTGCAAACAATATGTCGACATAGTCATTATAGGATATGATAAATTAAGTGTTTTTGGGCCACGTGTTAGTTAAAATCAATTAATGGTGCAATTCAAGGTAAAGGTAAGTAAGGGATGATTTGGTTAGAGCTAAATACGTTATAAAGACGGAGTAATTTCGCCTAAAAGGTTCAATTAATTTTTTAATGTACCCGAAATCCTAGCTATAGAAAGTTCATTAGCTGCGTAATGTGATTATCTTTCGTAGCACTGTGACATTATTGATAATAATATTACAATATGCGTCAAACCTGGGACATATCTAATACAAAGTTCTATCAAAATATAACCATTTCGTTCCCAGATTGCATGGCATTTGTATAGTACACGGAAGCAAATTTATGTGGAACAGCAGAAAAATTCAGATTTCGCAATCCTTGCAACTATCGGAGACATTGGAAATGATAACAAAATATATGAAACATAATATACCGATCCTATTGGGTTGTTTCGAATACGTTAAATACTATTGTGCGCGTGCATGCTTGTGGCAATTTCCAGATTGGCTTTAGCATGCTTATGTTTATTAAGTGTTTATTACGTGTTTATTACTAATGTTTCGGGTACGATTGGGTCCCTGGCATTTTATAAATTTAGAATAACACGTTAGTTAATAATTTAATATAATATTGAGTATGGATACTATCATACATTGGCACAAGAATGCGCAGAACGTACTACGCACCGAGTTATTGTCTCATTCAATACAAGTTGCGTTGTATTTATCTTACTCGCTTGCTCTGACTGGATAGGTCTATTAACTGTTTATTATACACACAAGGTTATAATTTTTAACTAACCAACTTATATTGGATCTGCAGTTAAACTTAACAAAAATCACAGATCTTGCATATTACGCAAGTATCGCAGGCATATTGAGAATACCAGACACAACTGGTAAAATTTTCTCAACTGAAGGTCTCGTCGTTTTAAACGGGTGGTCAAAAATTACAGTCTCTTTTTTTTTTGTTTTCGAATGAATTCTATTCTTTAAAAAAGTTTTTGCTTGCCTAAAAATAGTGATGGCTTTGTCAAAAATTGTGTTGTATATACAGGGTGGTTAAGTGTGGTTAAGAATTACAAAATCTTAAAATTTGGTAAGAGTAAACTTTGTGATTTTTGATCACCCCGTAAAAAAAACATAATTGTGGCAAAATCATCATTAGTTTTTTATACGTGGTAAAAAGTACAAACTTGACTCTTACCGAATTTTAAGATTTTGTAATTTTTGACGACTTGTAATTTTTGACCAACCCCGTATAATAAACATAATTTTTGTCGAAATTACTTTAGGCAAGCAAAAACTTTTTAAAAAATGGCGTTTTCCCGAAAACAACATTTTTGAGATTTGGTAATTTCTGACCACTCCGTATAAAAAATATGATTTTTGCCGAGGAGTAAACTTTGTGATTTTTGATCAACCCGTATAAACACATAATTGTGGCAAAATCATCATAAGTTTTTTATACGTGGTGATCAAAAAGTACAAACTTTACTCTTACCGAGTGTTAAGATTTTGTATTTTTGGACCACCCCGTATAATAAACATAATTTTTGTCGAAATTACTTTAGGCAAGCAAAAACTTTTATAAATAATAGCGTTTTCCCGAAAACTAAACATTTTTGAAAATTTGTAATTTGTGACCACTCCGTATAAAAAATATCATTTTTGTCGAAGAGTAAACTTTGTGATTTATGATCAACCCGTATAAACACATAATTGTGGGAAAATCATCATAAGTTTTTTATACGTGGTGATCAAAAAGTACAAACTTTACTCTTACCGAATTTTTTAAGATTTTGTAATTTTTGACGAATTTTTATAAGTTCATCCTAAATAAATTCGAATATATATATATATATATATATATATATATATATATATATATATATATATATATATATATATATATATATATATATATATATATATATATATATATATATATATATATATATATATATATATATATATATATATATATCTCGTGTAAACGCTAACGCCCTGTGTCAAGTCTTTTAGGATAGGACCGTTCCGGCTGAGCGATATGTTTATTGTTTATGTTATCGAGATTGCGGTAGACGTATTTAATTGCCTTCAGGGCGAGACAGTTTCGATAACTATGTAAGTATGTATTTATGGGTTGCTTGGACGGCCCTATGAAAGGAATAATATGCAGAGGTTTTGTTAGTTAGTTTAGAATATACGTTTGTAGCCGACACTTGTTCTTTTATTTTAATTATCGTTGGGCATTCGTTTGCACTCGAATTATTAAATTTATGAAAATTATGATTATGAACATATCCCGATTATTCCCATCACTACTAGCAATGCGCCACCTCTTCCGATATAGCTGCACTGAATACTCCCCACTCCCCAGTACTCTTCACGCCGCTAGAAGGCCGAGCGCTGCGATATCTACATGTACTGCGTCACTCGATCGCGACACCGCTGTCTTTTGGCCTTGAACGAAAACTTCTAACTTGGTCCCCATATACTCTTGTCTAAACATAAACATTTCCAATGTTAAAATGTTAAAAATTATAATAAGCTGAAATGTCTAGTTAGGTTATGTGTGTAATAATACATATCAAAAAAGTTCCCAACACGGTGTTATTATAAGGGTGAAAATGGATGAAGCTCACTCACCAGTTAGGGATGGAAGCTTTTTGATCCTGTATTCCCACCCCTATCAACAGTATCAACTGTCAATTCAGAAAATATCAGCTTATTGTAATTGCTTTCTTCTATTTTTGTTAATTTCCCCATTTGACGTGTTTCGCTACAGAAAAAAAACCGTAGCTCCAAAAGGGAGAGATATATCCTCGTAAAACTTGGTTTCATTGAAGACAAAATTACAGGAGACTCGAATGGTGTCATTAAACATAATTATATTTTTCAGTTCTTGATATATGAGCTATAAAGTTAAGAAAAATGATTATTGTGTTTTTTTTAATGCACCTAATATACAGTGTGTTTCTTAATTGATGCGATAATTGACGCGTTATTTTAACACGTCGATATTTCCTTAATTAAAAATAAAAATTTGAGGTGGACATATAGCTTCAATTTGCTACCTTTTTGTCTCTTGAGTTTTCTTCGAGAAATTGATTGCCAACAAAAAATAGAAGATCGTCTAGCGTTTTAAAGGAAATTTTGTTTCCTTTTTTTTTCTATGAAGCATTGCCTATACCTATCTCCGACCCAAAAAAAGTTATAGGGAAAAAACAAAATTTTCCAAAAAATCGAAAAAATCGCCTTTCTTTCATTTTTGTTTCAATATTTTCGGCAAAAAAAATATTTTTAAATAAGCAATTTTGATGGGAAATTCAATTATCTATAAAAAACTCTCTAATTTCTTCAATAAAATAAATTCCTGCAATAAAAACCCCTGAACGTCTTAGTGCCTTTCCATATGACACAATCAATAGCCCATCTATCATATAACGAAAAATATTTTAGATCATATGAAGAAACATTTAAATCATTCGATCATTCAAAAGCGATCAATTGTACATTCATATTGTACTTCTTATTGTATCTCCTCTGAAAACGGTTAGGTAAACGAAACAAACGGCGAAGAAAACGAAAACGCCTAATTACATTTTGTTATTTCACTTCGATATCCGGTCGTCAATACGACATTCCATTTGCTCCAAGTTAATTGTGTATCAAATTGTGTCATATTTAAGGGGAATGGAAAATGATATTTAATAGAGTTTACGCCCCTCCGACAGGGAATCAAGTCCCTGGGGCTCTGTAATATTATTTCACTAAACGATAGCAGGGCTGCAAACGTTCGTGTTTCTCGTCGACGGTGTAGTTTTGGAACACTCGCGATGTTTTGCCCAGATAAAATCGGATCCGAAGGATTTCATTTCATGATTTATTGAATGGTATGGTGTTTGTTTGCCTGTAAATATTTTAGATGGTTCAGTTTTCTATGGAAACGTTCGTAAAAAATTAACTGTCTTGGACAGGCCAATAGCGCAGATAACACGTTGGGAAACACATACATTTTCCATTTCTATATCCTATGAAGAATCTTTAATGCACAATTGATGACGGACGAAGATATTTTCGAAACATTTCGGCAATATTGACTCCTTCGATATTCCTTTTAGACCATGGGGATAAGGTTAAAAAAAGGCCATCTGCGGATTGAGGCCGAACAAGCTGAACAAGCTTGCAGAGACCTTCGTATTGATGTTCCAATGAAGCACAAAAAATCTCATATGCCTACCCTTGTGCGGCTTGAGATATCGAAGATTAAAGGTCACGAAAATATCGCTTCCAGTGCATCTGCAGACGTCGTAAGAACGTAAAATAGCATTCTCTACAAAATAGTTCATATACATTTTTTTCGTATGACCAACCGTTTTAGTTGTATAATAGTATTTTTAGTAGTATAACTATAGCTATAACTATAAAAGCACTTTTCTTAATATATTGGACTAGAAAATTAAATTCCCATTATTAAAATCGTTAAAAACTGTGCTGTCTACATCTTATGAAGTTCGCTTTGGTGCAACAATGATTGTGCCAGTCACCCAAGAAAAGTTCTTATGAAACCGATTCGACAAAAAAAAATATTGGATTGCTTATGGAATAACTACAAGCTGCCAACATCGCTACAAAACAAGCCAAGGATGATGCAGATGTTCTAATCATCGAAACAGCCATGGAAGTATCGGAAGAAGAAAGAAGCGCCATCATCATTGGAATTGATTTGCTTGTTCACTTAATAGGGCTTGTTCTCTTTGGAGTATTTTCTACAAGTATAACTTGCGTGTGCTTCCTATGTGAGCTTTTTGTCGAGGTTCGATATTTTTTAGTGTGAAAACCACATTTTCTGTTTTGGAATCGTTTTATGCCAACTGATTTGCTACGAACCAATATTTTACCATACTTTGTGAGAAATTTATTTCAGTTATTAAATGCTTCACATATTTAAATGATCTTGTTACAGTTGTATCGTCAGCAAATAAAACAAAGTTTGCATTCAAGGCAACATATTGGTAGGTCATTTACATAGATTAATAGAAGTGTCGGGCCTAACACAGATCTTCGAGAAACTCCATGTTTCATAGGGAGGAGGTATGAGTTTATATTTTGCGAAGATACATATTGATCACGATTAGTTAAGCAAATAAGCAATACGGTTTTTATATTTATCTTTGGATTTCTGCTGATTCTTATATCATCTTCCATATGATCGTTGGAGCAGAAGATTCGGACAATTTTCTTGAATCATCAACATAGTAATAATGAAAAACCAATAAACAAACTCGTTTCTATATCAACATTCCCTCGGGATTTTTGATTCATTTTGATTTTTTATATTGTTTTATTGTTGATAATTTCTTCTTTCGAGTTTTCCCCAATGTTCTATTTTTGAAACTAGTAAAAAATACTAGTGACTAATGCATATGTAATTCCTGTAGTACACGATACTTGGCCATCACTGTTAGATAACGTACCTATCGCTGTGGACTATTTGCAACCGATTAGTTTTTAAAACTATAAATTTATGCGGTTTTCGCTATAACTATCGCTGCCGTATTTATTAATTGAAACGGCTCATGGATAATAATTCATCGTAAAACAATGCACGGATAAAATTCTCATTGTTCTATAATCAACATCCTAATAAATACTTATGTAGATGATAAACCCAGCTTGTCGATATTGCAGGCATGTTGCATAAAAGTGCTGACGATATGGAATTCATAAAAGAATTACGTTATGACGAATGTTTTCCATTTGAGTTTTACGAGGCACACTTGCATGTAAAAAGGTCACATTTACTTATTTCGTTTGTTTCACTTATTCAGTTCATGTGCAATAATGGGGCATAAAAAAGAAAGAACAGTAAGAAATTATAAAGAAGTTTATTTAAATCTACAAGTTTAACACCCCGGATTTTGGAAATTAAGGCGCTAATAAAAAGTTGAAACAAGGAATATAGTTCATCATATTTCATCTTGTATTATGCTACACTCTGTGTTTTACACTAAAGGCTTCTTGGATTTGAGATTTGTCAGTCTCTTCAGAACTGCTGTAACGACGTGATGGTTCAGCTTGCATGAACTTTTGTGACTCAATATCTCGACAGTTCAAGAAAACTTACTCGCGAACAATAGGTTGAATAGGTTAACCAAAAACATTTGAATATGGAAGATATGGTCCAAATTTCATTATTTTACCATATCCCCGGAACATTAAACAAAACCTATTAAAAAACTTAGGTAGAAACATATTGGAGGCTATACACCAAAAGAATTTAATATGTATAAATGATGAAAAAAGAAAACTGGAGAAAATATTGTACGTCACTAAACAGACACGTTCACTAAATAGAAAACATATAGTGCTAGATCCGTAATATCTGTTTCTCCTGTGAAATGGTATTTTTAAATTTGAAGAAAAATTCTTCTGTTATAATAGCATCGAGTAATAAATCCGTAAACACCACATCTTCTTCTTTAAATCATCCAGAAAATAAGAACAAATCTGCGTAAAAATGGTGTAGCAGATTATCTGCTACACAATAAAAAAATTGCACCACTAACAAAAACCGTACACGAGTGACTTTTGATTAGAAGTTGTGCAATCGATAGCGGCATTCCCGATCCACCCTCTGTGATCCAGTTACACCACATCCCCTTACTACGTATTACTTACAAGTTAATAAATAATCATCCGTCAGTATTTTCATTGACATGAAATCTACTTTTTACTAATTCAATGTTCGGATGTAAGGGCGCGCGCAGCGCCGCCGTCCCCGAAGCTTATAAATAAAAGTCCGTAAACTGAAGCACTTGTCAGTCGTAGCGCTCCGCAACTTTGTGATTTAACGTCTCAGGCACTGAAAGCTCGCAGTGTGCCGCGAAAGCTCAACGAACTACGGCCAGAGGTCCTGCGGTGGTGTAAAGTGTCCTCGCAACAGCAGTCATAATGGTAAGTTTGTTTTAATATTTCTTACTTGTATTAATTGTTTAACTTTGATCATCCGCTGAAGTGGCGCAAACTTTGTAAGTGTCATCTGAAATTGTCAGTTAGTGTCGTCATTTAAACGGAAATCGTTAATCTTCTAGCAACGGAAAGTATCCTGTGGGACGTTGCGCAGATTTTACACTGATTTAATTATAAGTTTACTCTATTAATTAATTCCCACAATCAACAAAACTGGAAGTTAACAAAAACAACTGATTTTTTTTTATCACGCGTGTATTTTATCACGGAATATAAGGTCGTGTTGGGTACATTCTAAAGCGTCTGCGAGAGATAGCATTGAGATACTAAATGATACGACGTGGACGAAAGCCACAGTTAAAAAAGTATACGAAATTCTTGAATAGAGGAAAGTCGCCTAATATGAGGTAGGTACTTTTTTTAGCTGTATCTATTTCTGCAACTATGTTTTTGGAGGAATTTTCACAAGCAAATATCATTGTTTATCTTTAAATATGATGTTAGGCTCATAGTTAGTCAATATCATCATCATCACTTTAACATTGATCCATAACATCACTTTAAATATGATGTTTGATCAATGTTAGAAGAATCAAATGTTTGCTAGTAGTATCATACAATTAGAGCAGAATAGTTCTTTAATACAAAGACATTATTCCCAACATTTTGTATGAAGGTTTTTTAATGATGTTATTTAAATAAAATTAATTTCTTTTAAAATGAACAAGAATTTATATTTCACATCAAAAATAACAAAATGTTAAATCCCGTCAAAACTTAAAATCATCATAACTGAAATAAACCTTTTTCTAAACTGATTAAATATCACGATTATTGCATAATTATAAGCCCTCAAAACCGGACTTCTTCTTCCTTGACTGTCCTTCTTTGTTTTTTATTCTTTTTCTCTTTTGTACTTTACGCATTCTTTACTCTAGATGTGGAAGGTTGATTTTTCTTTTCACGGCTGCATTGTAAACCATCTTAGCATTAAGCCCTCCTAGTGACAATATCAACTTTTGCAGCTCTAGGGCCTTTTTCCTTGCAATTCCTATTTCCTTGCATTCCTTGAATGACAGTCTCCACCCGATATGGAGTCCTATAGTGACATAGAAGCTTTACCAGCTCTAGCATTTTTTTCTCTCTTGAGCTTTTAGTTATAGAATATGCAGGCATTTTATTTGAAAGAGTTACTAATTCCTCAGAAGTTATTTGATTATGTTGAATAGTTCCCGCCTCTTCTTCTATTTCTTCATTTACGAGACTTTCGTTTCCTTGGAATTTCGCTTTTTCCATCGCGGCCTCATGGTTTTTAAAGGATTACGAAAAAACAGAATGGCAGTCTCCATGGTGGTCACATCCGGAGATATAGCAGGCATATTGATTTTAACTTAATTAACTCTTTCATGTTTCCGCAAAAAAAAATTATACATGGAGGTACGTATTCTCTGGCTATGCTAAAATATATTGCACTAGTTAATAGGAGAATCCCTGCTCAGCAGATACCCTACTAGCCACTTTAGTTGTTAATTGAGGAAGATCGCGAGTGAACCATAATTTCACAGTAATCATAATGTTCACATGTCACCATGTCTGTTTTTTCTTGGTACTGGTATTGTTACTCTGGTCTTTCATTCGTTAGAAATTTCTGCACCTCGTTCCAGAGTATCTTCATCAACTTGAAGATGTTGTGTAATTCGTTTTAGTAATTCTGCGGTTATTTTATCGTATCCAGTATCTCTTTTCTTCTTATTACCTTCTCACTTCATTGATTCCATTGATTTTTCTGTTTCTATACTTTCCTTTGCTTCAGCCTCAACCTTTTCTCCGTCTTCTCCGGTATATAGTTCCTCGGTGTCTCTTCCAATTTTAACAGTTCCCCTTCTTCTTCCCTTCCTCAATCATACAGTGTATTAAAATGATTATTTCTGCAGATTATTGTTTCGATTTCATTACTTTACACCTCTATCCATTGTTGTTTTTTTACACAGTGTTGTTGTTGTTTCTTTTCGGTTCTTGCATATAATCCAGCAGACATGAAGAGAAACAAAAACATGTGCTTCCAACCATTTTTGCTCACCCCGTTTTCCATTTCTAATAAATCCATTCCTCTTGATCGAACCATTGATTCCATACTTGTTTTTCTTTATATCCTATGGCCCTTAATTATTTTCTATTCATTTTCAATACGATTGTTTTCCTTTCCTTATGGTCTTTTGTTCATTTCTGCCTTGTTCATTCCATTCTTTATGTTCTAGTTTTTCCCTCTCATCTTCTTCTTTCATTGTTTTTAGATTTAAATATTACCAGGATGTAGTGAGAATCTATATTAGCGCATCTGTATGATCTTACATCCATAATGTTCATGTTTGATATTTGTATTACTTTGCTTGTATTGTGATAAATGCTGTTCCTCCATTAGCAGAGGTAATTTATCCAAAATTTTCTAGATGCATACCAGATGCAGTTATATTTGCTCTTCACAATACGTATAAAGGTCGCATAGTTAGATTGAGTGGAATACATGAGAAGTTCAACTCCGCATTTTCAATAATTATTCATGCCATAGGAATTTGCCGTACGCCATTCTACGGCAATCAATCTAAGGATATAGTTTTCTGTCAGGTATATTTTCAACAGTTACCACTTTGGTGTTACTCCTTTAGACATCAACGCGTTAATGCATTCGTATTTCGATATTACAATAGAAGGTATTTCGCGCAATTAACGTTTGAACGCCAATCCAGACACATTTACGGAGTTATGTAGGTTATGACCGCCGCGTGTTGTAAATGGTTTATACGCGGTTAACCATACTCAATCAAATGCCATATTGTCATCTGGCTGTACATTGCTGGCATTGCAGCCTAGTGTATAGTTATTTGCTGATGTAGTCTCTAAATAAAAATATACCAGACTTGGGGTAGGTCTATATATATGTAAGATTCGAAATGTTAATTATACCGAGTTCCCCAAAATGTGTCTCAATATTCTCTATATTTAATAACTCAATATTTTTTTGCCAATCAGAACTTACGGGACTATGAGGACTTCACGGCACTAAATACCCATAATACTTTTCGTAAGATTAACCAGATTCATTTCTACAAATATTTGTTTCACCCTACATAATTAAAGTATCATATATAGGGTGTTTAAAAAATATTTTTGAGATTATCTTAGATTAGTATAAAACACTCGAAAACGACATTTTTTGCTGTATAAATATTTGAGGAAGGAAGAAGGCAACTGTTAAAATTAAAGAATAAAAATGAAAGAAACACTTCGACTAATTATACGAGGCAGAACAAGAAGAAGAGGACTAAGACCTTATTATCAATATGTTTTTTGTACCTCTATCTCTCCATCTTGTCTACGGTCTTCGGCGTATTTTCTCCCGTTATATTTCTTTCTAATAGTCATACTCTACTAAATGAGACATATTGCCGTCATTTTTACGTCGTTACAACGTCATTACATTGGTGATTTCGACGTATAGGGTCACGTAAATATCACGGGAAAATGACGCCACTCTGCTGCCTGGGTTTTGAAAAGTTGGAACATTTAGTGAGTTCTTTGAGTTAGGAAAAGATTCGACGTTTTCGTAATATTAAAGAAACCAACTACTCCACATCAAAAAACGACATTCTATAAGAAAATATTACAAAACAGATGTCGAATACTGTTCCCTGTGGTACCCCTATCTATAGGCTTAAACGCCGACACATTTTCACATTGCAAGTATCAAATATGGAAATTCTCCTTTCGCAGTAAATTATACCTCTAATTTCTGGGCCACTTTTTCTTACTAGCTTCCTTGGATGTCTGCCATAAAAAAGCCGTCTAACGGCACTTGGAAAACGTAGCAGAGAGCAACTTTGTTTTCGATAAAAGGAGCAGCGGAAAGCAAAGGCAAATAATCAGGGAGAGGGAGTTAAACCTGATTCCGTATAGACGAAGCGCTAATATAAATATTATTCGCGCGAGTGAATTTTATCGGAATTGATCGATGAGCTAAGGAAGCTCAAAAATTACCTTTCCATTCATTTCCCCCATCTTATTGGAGTATTTATCGGAATGTCACGCAGTGCAATTCTCTAGCTGGGTATCTCAATTTACCACATTTAAATACGAGGGAAATAATACAGGCTGCCTGTAAATTAGAGGGAGGAAAATTGACAGATAAACTATAATATATAGCAATTCGCATAATAAACGCAAAAATATTTCTATTCTAATTTCCGGCGTGAAGGGCCATTATATTATAACCAAGCAATGCGGTAATAATGAACTTAAATATGTAAAATGTTCGTTCAAGTCGCAATTAACACCGACAAGCGCCACGAGAACGTTCTGGTCGATATAAAAATGTACGGGAACATCTCGACGCCCGCGGTATGAAGAGAACGTTTTAAAGTAAGTGTGACGTCAATTTACGTAGATTGACGGCGCCAGCATCTATGGGGCACACTTTATTGGATTACTTGAAAATTTACTACATCTAATATGGATTGACGTCCGGCCAAGGCAGTAAATACACCTACAATATTGCAAATGCCTGCCCCGAAACAGCATTGTTCTAGACGTAATTTATTTGGCTACGGCACACGTGGCTATATTTCCTCCGCACGCTTCCAGTCTACCACATAATATAAGAGATATTAAATATTCCTTTATATTTTATATGGGCCATCTTCAGTTCGTAGTTCAGTTCATTTCAGTTTTAAAATACAGTTGAAAGGTTACCATAGCTATCGGACCGCTGAAGGCCCTCTTGGCCTAGGAATACTTTGATATACCTTCATAAGCTGGACTTTGAAATCATGCGATGCATTGAGTAAGTCACCACCATGGTCTTTGCTACAGGGTTTTCATAATTTAGTAGAATTGTTAAGAGGTTCTCGTCAGATATAGATTCAAGAATGGGAAACGCACCGTCAACACCAGAAAACATCCTGATTAAGGAATTGTACACATGTTAAACGTAACAAACTTAAACGATTTCAAAACAAGATTAGTCTCCGAATTCCTCTGATTCTAATGGTTTTCAGCAATTTAACACAGTTGCCAATTTAAATGGCCGTATATTGATCTGTGCATTTCTGATATGGCATGTGTAGTCATGTGTCTAGGTGGTTAGGACATGTATACAGGGAATGTAGAGAGAGAATTGTGAAAAGAATCCTTGAATGGAACCCTCAAAGCATAAGACAGAACGAGCGACCCAAGAAAAGGTGGATAGACTCTAAGAATAGGAAACTGGAGGAGAATAGCGGTAGATAGAACCATATGGAGGAACATAGTCGAGCAAGACAAAACCCACCAAGGGTTATGAGCCAAAAAAGGAACACCTTCTCAAAGTTCTTTGCTAGGATTTGTTCCGTCGAAAATGTTCAATCCTATCATTAGATTATTAGAAATCCTGCATTAACATACAGCAGTTTATAGAATCTGATATTCTTCTAGCAATTTCGCAACTAAAGAATTAAATCAGATTCCTAATTTTCAGTCTCACTGTTGTCACATTTTGAGATTTTCAGAAATAAACGATTATATGCAGTCAAATATCCTGATTTACTTTAATTCTAAATACACACTACAACCATAAATACAATATAACATAATATCGTAAACATAAACTGTACGAAAGTAATTTTTTTAGCATTGACCAGAACGTTACATTACAAAACATTTGTCTTACAGTTACTGCAGATTGTTCCTGCAGGTTCTGCATAATGAGGACCCCTGTGGTGCCCTAATGGCTGTCGGTGTTTCTTGAATTTTGAGAAAAATTGCTCACTTTTTGTTGGTATCATGTCTCCATAAATGTATACCAAATGATTGTGAATAAGGTCCACGTTCTGGGGCCTGGAGGGTTTTGTCAGAGTTATACAAATATGTGTGTATATTACTTAGTAATGCTATTAACAGTACAATGCTTTTAACGTACAAAGAGCTGTTAAAAGCAAGTTAGATTCAAATGTTTGTTCGGGGCGAAAGCATTAATCATATTCACACGGATATGGGGTTTTTCTTGAGCATAATAATTTACAGACACAATGACTTGAGGTAATTTTTGATAAGGTGTTTCCTTGAAATCGTCTTTTTGTTGGAATTACAGTAATGGAGGCCGAAATGTAATAGGTAAAGTCCGCCACACTAGAGTTGAACATCAGAAAGAACGAGATATTATCTCCCGCATAAACGCGACAAGTTTGTGAGAAAGAAGATGTAGGACATCAACAGGGAAGATGTAGGACATCAACAGGGAAGATGTAGGACATCTACAGGTCTAACTCGGTTACTCACTCAACCTGGGTGTGATGTTTTTTTAATGCCATCACAACCTCCTTGAGTGAGCGACCGGGTTGGTATCAACAACACCAAGAAGTCAACCGCGTCGCATCGTTCAACGTGTATCACAAGCATATAAACCAAATTATTTTGAAATTTCGATTGGTAATAGTTCTCTTTCTTCAACAATTATTTGATTCCCTGAAGGTTCTATATCGTGAATTTCCTCGTACGCGCTTGCCAACCAATTTGATTGCCTAATGTCAGGGCGTTCAAAACCCGCTGGATGCAAAATAAATTTTGTAGAATTTAAGAGTTTTAAATAGTCATAACCATTAGTGATCTTTCGGGAACTTCAGGTTTTCCAGAACCAGGTCTTCAAAGGCACAAGTTGATCTTTATATCTTTGAAACGCCTTATATATACAAAATGAAAACAAAACATTTTAATTTTGTCCACCTCTGTCATCAGCGATTTATTTATTTAAAAATGTTAAAATAGTCTATGTGTAAAAAGTTTCTTATTATATAAAAATGTATGTACAAAATTTTATGACACCACGGTATGAAATTAAATTTTTAATCTAAAATAGGTACATTGTGATTACAACTAATATTTCCATTTAGTTTTCATGAAATTTGCCATGTTAATTTTCAGTGTATATTGTGTTCAGTGTGTGTGTTTATGGCTTCTATATATATTTCAGCTATGTTCACTATTTTGTTTGTTTTTTATTTATTTTAAATTAATCAGTTGCTTGATTTCATATATTGGTATAGGTAACTTATAGTTGACAAATTCACCATACTTTGTGGATTTCTTTCATGGGGAAAATATGTTTGCGAAAAAGAGTTTGCGTTTTTCTTAATATGTATCATTTCATGTATTATTCTGGCTTTATGATTGTGTTCTGTTTTGAGTGTTTTGTTTCATTAAAATTTAATTTGTCTTTTTCTTGGCAGTGTTTATTTAAAGCAGTGGAACAATTTTTAGTATATTTATGACTATTAATTCTCGATTCTAAGTACTGTATTGTTTGACCTATATATGTATGTATTTGGATAATTCTTACATGGGATTTCATATGCAATATGAGTTTTTTCTGTGTTAGTTTTTAGTTTAGAATTAGTCCAAGAGCCATAAAAATGCATAAAAAATGGAAAAAGGGTTGTGCCAAGTCAGTAGCACAGGTTTTAAGAAGGCGCTGGTGTATATTCTTTTTCTACTCACTTGGTTTTTATTTTCTAGACAATACTTTCATTGATTTTGAACGGTGATTTGAGTTTAATGCATAATTTGAAAAATCTGTAACTTTTAGAGAAAAAATGTCCCAAGCTAGTTCTCGGCTTAAAATGTCCTTGACTGTATATAAAATTAGAAAAAAAAATAAATATTGAAAATTAAAAATGGCCTCTGCTTGTGAGAATCATTATAATCATAAAGCAATATAAAAAACATACAAATAATTTGTTTCAATGTTTTAAAATATGCAATAGTTTTCGAACTAATAACGCTGGATGATATAGAGATTGAAAAAAGTCGAAAAATGTAAATAATTGTAGAATCGTTAAGAAAACGAATTAAGAAAAAACAAAAAATACGTATTCACTTTTTTTTAGCAAAGAATCATATATTAAATGTTCAGATAAATCAAAACATTATCAACGAATAAATATTTTTTTTAAGTTGATAATGAAATTAATGAATTTTACCGTTCCTTTCATTGTCTTTAAATTGAAATAAATGTTGAGAAACAGTGGTGGTGAAACAATTAAATACAACTGAAGATTTTGATGCAAATTTTATCAAGATATTAACATTTCTGACATTTGCTTAACTCTAAACTTCTATAAAAAAAAGTGTAATAATATTACCAAAAAATTATACTAACTTTATAGCTTATACCAACCTCAAAAGGAAAACGTATAAATATTTATTTAAAACGATGTTCTTTATTTATCCTAAAAATTTATTAATTATTTTCATACCACCAAGAAACTTGGGTGCCTCTTAATCACAGCAAGTAGCAACAAAATTGTTACGTACTAGAGTTAAATAACTAATATATTATGTTACGTAAGTACACGATACGGAATGTCATTATTGGTGAGGTAAATTTAAATACACAACACCATAGAAAGGGCGTTTGATCTAAAACCATTATGATTCTCTCCAATTAACGACAGCTAATAGCCCCGCAAACGAAGTTACAAGTGAAGAGGCCGAGGTCGATGCTACAAAGACCATCCCCAGAGTCATAATAGAACCTTATTAGGTCTATCATTTAAATCAATTCACGTTTAATTCGTTTATTGATGTCTGTGAGGCTTCTGTGTAGCGTTATTTACAATATCCTCGTTCGTCAGCCCCTATATTCGGCAATTAAGGAACTTTCATGCGCAAACCGCCTTCCTAATATCGCTTCCCGAGCCCCACTCTCTAAATTACCATTCATTTATCAGATCACGGCTTTCGAGAGACTCCCGAAGATTTATTTCGGTTCAAACTTAGTTAACATGTGCTAACGTACGTCTCAACAATACTGTATCACCCTACACAAGCGGCTTGGAATAAGCGAATGTGTCAATTTATTTATCAAAAATGAGGCAAGGATGCAATATCAAGAACCACACACAAATTATTGGAAATGGATGGCAAACAATTAATTGTATAATTCCAACTATTGCACTAACCGTTTCAAATTTTACCAGAATGGATTGCCATGATATATCGTATTAGATAATGGCACTGAATTTTGAAATGAACTCTAATTCCCACATTTACCTAATGAACCTAATTCCCACATTTAAACATTCTAATCTACCCTAGAACACCCTAATGATATTCAATAATAGACATTCAAATGACTCGCCATAATTTACTTTGCCAGATGCATATAATATTGCGTATAATAATTAGTAGTAGAGTAGATATAGTATTTTCCAAAGATGGTTTACCAGAATAAATCGTAGCAGATAATGGCACCGAATTGACGTCGTGTGTCAAAAGTATACTTCTAATTTTGTTATTTTGTTGCAGCATAAGAAGCAAAGACTTAGAGGCCCTGAACGAATACGAGGTACGTTACGTCATATCAAAGGCTTTGGCGGTCTGGTCCAAGCATTCGCAGCTGACTTTCCTGGAGGTTGACAGTGATAATGCCGACATCCTCATATATTTTTACAGGTATTTATTCACTTAGTTTTATATTTAGTGACAGGAATCCGTTTGCAAAACCTACCTCGTGGAACGCCTTCGCATATGGCGTATTGTGAAAATCGTTACATTTTATAGAGTTTGTAGCAGACACCACGACACAAAAAATATAACTAAACCATTACTTTTCCACGAAGCTGTAGATGGCAATGTCTGTAAGATTTTTTTAATTAAGACTAATCTAAACTAATCTCTAAATTCAGACTCTAAACTCTGAACTTATGAATTTATTCACAAGCTAGATTATATTTATATTTAACTGTAATGCTAATCCAAAATACGTATACTCTATCCAACGAGAGAATGGACTTGCTTTGCGCATCGGCGACTAAAGAGGAGGGGCTCTGTAACGAGCTACGCAGGACCGTCATTCGATGAAATAAATTCGTAAGTAGGTGAAATAAATTTTATTTTGAAAACATGAAAACATTTTATTTATTTAACATAAATTTATTATAAATGTATGAGCGTTATGAAAGTAATATAAACCCTAAATATTCCTAAAATAGACATTTTATGATATTTTTATTCGTCTCTGGCTGCTGCCATTCTTATAATAGATTTAAAACTTATTTCACAACCGTAAACCACACAACTAAAATAACCGTACTTGCGAGACTACAAATACAAACTGTGAATAGGTAGGCAGTAGTAGGTACTTTATATAATTAGGTACCAGGTAGGTATCGGACCCAGGCGCCGGCCTTGGCTACCTGCTGAGCCAATTAAGACGTTGAGGGCGTTGAACTAATGTTCTAAGGGGCGGAGATCTGACCAAAACAGACGAATTTTCGCTCGAGTGCAAGTCCATTCTCTCGTTGGATACAGTATAGTAGATATAATATTTTTCAACGACGGTTTACCAGAATAAATCGTAGCAGATAATGGCACCGAATTTTAAAACGAATTCACGTCGCGTTTTAGACTAGCTGTAAACTTGCAACTGTTGCGGACAAAATAAAATAACAGGTAAACTTAACTACTTGCTACGTAACAGTAGCAATGTATGGTTACCATCAAAAATCCGGGACACCCCTGTTTCCGGTTTCCACGATTTTTTTAACGTTTCGTAGCGAAACTGTTGTCACACCCCGTATGTTTTAAATTTTTTTAGGCGGAATATGTATTATTTTTATTTATATTTGAACAAAATTAGTCAAGATTGCGTTTCTAAAGGTGCGTACTCATACAGAGAACGAAGAAACAAGCGAATCAGTCCGATGACCGTGTCCAATAGAGGGAGTCTGCGAGATTTATTTGCAGCTCATTAAATTTTAATACTTCATTACTGGCTTAAGTAGGGAGGTCGGAATATTTGACCATTTAACCCAGTTTCAATCTGGTGTGACGATAAAAGTGATTGTTCGGCTCGGGAACGCCGCAGTAGATTTGATTTTTACGAGCAGAACGTAAAAATATATCCAGAATAGATGGATAACTGCCCCGGTTATATTTTACGGGCGACAAATTTATACAAAGTAGGAAATTATTTGACGGCTTTGCGTCACTGGATGCGATAAGGGAGAGCTGCGGTGGACGGGAATCTCATCCTTCCACGATTATATTGACAATTCTCTTCAACGCGTCCTCAAGTCGCTTCTCATTTTATTTAGAACTTGCTACACGCGATACACTATGACCAATAAACTCATGTCAATTTCTTCTCGGTCTTCATTAAGAGTTATTAAAGGGGATTCGAATGAATCCCCCTTAATGATTAATTAAAGAGGACTTAAATAATAATTATAATTTTGAAATTAATAAGAGAACAATCTCAAACATGTTTATACAATAGAGCACAAAGCAGAAAAATGTATCACGTCCATCCCTTGAGGAAGATCTCTTACCAATAATTATGAAACGACCTGAAAACTGTAGCCTCATAATTGATGAACATTTGGTTTCTTGCTCATGTCAGTATTCTGTATCGGTAAAGGCGCGGGTAAACACTGAAACGAATGAGCGAAAACTTCCAACAAACAAAATGCAGGCCTTCTCCCATGAATTGGAGAAATCGACGGTAATTAAGAGGGCACTACTTAAAATCCTTGGCAAACAATCGCCAATTGCATAATGTGCCAGTTGCTTGGTACAAGTAACATTTCCAGATTATCCGAAGAAGCTTCGGAGTGAAGGAAGGAATAGATATTTGAAGACATATAGTGAATGAAGTCACAAACGAAGACAGCGTAAATCGTTGGCTCGGCCTCCGATCACAGTACTGACAAAAAGGCGAGAATATTCATTGTCTGGTCTACTGAAATCATCAGATGTCCCTAAATATTCTTGCAACAATCACACTAACTCGCTACATATTCACGTAGTACTGTTAGTTCCTCAAACCTATTGGACTTAATGACCGTCACTTTATACCAATTCATATAAATAGCTTTTAAATTTGTCAGTGAAAACCTGAAGACAGTTGCAGATACTCGGAAATCGAACCGTCGTAAGCAGTGAAGTACAAGCCTGACTGATCACACTCGTCGGTGTGTCAACAAGACACAAGACATTTGATCCAGTGTCAAGCATGTATATTAATACTTCAATCTGCCTGCGAGACGTTCCGCGAAAATATATGTGGGCACTGAAATTGAAAATTGCCTCCTCGAAACAAATCGGTCGTAAGGAAGATGAATTATCGAAATCTAGGTGAGTTCTCGTTCTCGAGGAACTGCAGTCTCCTGAGGATTCCGGCTACGCGGCCCGGCTCGTTTCGTACGATTGTCATCTGTCGAGCCGAAATCACTAAACCACTTATTATTCCACCTCTGCGCGCTCGAGAGCGTCCCCGTCTAGGCGTCCTCGGCAACCAATTTAAATGTTTACATTCAATTCATGCCGTGTCTGCACTTTCGGGGGTTTTTAGGCGAGACGGATCGTGTCGGGGAATGCCTTATTAGTAAAATGTAGTAGGGGCAGTTACTTTCCGTTGGCTATTTGATAATGAACCAGTCGTATTTTATATTATATTACCCCATGGGGGTTGCGCGGTTTTAGCCCTCTTTATTCCAATTTCGTGGGGGTGGTATCAGTCCCCTTTCTCCATGTTTTCACTCATATGGCTCTTCCCATATGGCTTCCACACATTCCTTTTGTTTGCCTTGACCTCTGAGTTGTCAATTTCTGCCCATCTTCTTTAACTTATGCAGGCTTTGAGAGACTCCAAGTTCATTAATCTCTTATTATTTGTCACTCTGCTATTCTCGGACCTTCTTTTTCTTCTTTCTTAACACTATTTTAGTTTTCTTTTTTTGTTCTTCCTATTTCTGTGCTCCATCTCCTTGTCTTACTCCTTTATTTCCTTCAGAAGCTCTACCAGATGCCATCGTTCCCAGAAACATATTAGCAGGGTTTAGAGTTACCGGAATTACACCTTTCAGTCCGGACATATTTGGGGAAGAAGATTTTTTATGTTCTGATGTGACTGACCGTCAATTGCAAAACACAGATGAAAATATTGCTCTGCAAAATAAGTGGCCCAATATTGAGGAAAATAATCCAGGAAATGCCGGGAGTGGGGTATTATCCTAGCAATCGCAGATAGTCGCCATCAACAAGTGGAACAGTAGCAAAAGTTAGACCTAGCAGTGGCTCACAGCCTAATAAACATATGCCATCAACAAGTGGTACAGTAGTGAGTCCTGCATAATTAAGACCATATCCCAAAGTTCAACCGCGTACTCAAAGCAACAGGGGAAAGAGAAGAAAATCAGATATATTAACTGACACTCTGGAAATGGAAGCCCTTGGCGAAGTGGAAAGATTACGAGCAAAGCAAAAACCGCAAGCATAAATAGAGCAAAGCGTAATGTGTTCCTGGAAAAGAAGAATAACCAAAATAATACCAAAGCGAAAAACCTGAACAAGAACAGAAAGAAGAATATGACATTGCCAGTCAATAAAACGAGGAAATTTGATACATTTAGCAGTTCATATGAAGACGATGATATTGAAGACGAAAATATTCTCCTACTTAATTTTAGGCTCTCATACTCAACAGTGTTAATTGAAGTGCTAAAATGGTTGCCTGGTTTTCATTCGTTTCTGATAGTCATTTAGAAAATAAATAAACGACTATTCGATACAAATTCTTACTATTAAACTTGTCTTTTCCAGGAGGGAGCACGGCGACAGTTTCCCTTTCGACGGAAAGGGGGTGGTCCTGGCCCATGCCTTTTTCCCCACGGGGGTGAGATCCAGTATAGAAGTCCACTTTGACGCGGACGAGGACTGGACCACGGCAGGAAACAGCGAACAAGGTAATTTACTCCTATACAAGCCGCTATGAGTACACACAGGAAGGGAAATCAGAACCCCGCATGGCTCTTAAGAGGCCAGAGTGGAGGATGGTGGGTGGCTTTAAGGGTCCTAAGAACTGCCGTTGTTAAAATATGTTTTTACCCTGTGTGTGCACGATGAAGCTGCTCCGATGAATATATGCTTTAAGGGTGGTAATGACAGGGTTTCGTACCTCCGGGACTTAATAACAATGTTACTTTCATTGTGCAAGAACATGCGATATAGTGTGTACAGTTTCTTTTAGAAAATACTCCGTACATGGTCGCTAATTCTTTCCGTTGCCGAGTTATGATTTTTCATATTAAACTCTACATCGACATTCATAAACGTGTGATGCTTTTTAAATTTGGAAAAAGAATAAATCTTTTCAAGATTGCTTTGTTTTTTCCGCTTAAAGTTGATATCCAATTATTTTGTTGAAATTTTTTAAATCCTTGAAAAAAAATACTATGCTATGACAAATCCCGACACAACGATGTACATCCCACAAGTACCAAAGAACACCGACTGAAGGAATAGCTCACAAAAGATGAGCCCTGTATCTGACTAGGGTACAGTTTCGATGAGCAGTGTATTATGCATTATAATTTTTCTGCTAAATAACATCGATAATTTGTATGCGCTTGTAACCGTTTCGTTTGATAAAAATGTCATAAAAACTCATAAGCATGTTATGTGGGCCTATATATGAGCAAATTTATGTATATACATACAATATTTGCTCATGTATACAAAAAAAATCGTATAGTTTGTAACATTGGAAAAAATGTCAGTGACGTCATTATCTCAAAAACAAAAACCTATCAAAATATGTCAAATTCAAAGAAAATTGAGCCTCCTAAAAATAAAATCAAAGAGGCCGGTTTTTTTCGTTGATGAAGTTGATGCGTTCGATTTTTACCAACCTTTACAGTTTCACTGTATATTCCTTTATTATAAAACTTCTTAGTTCACTTGCTCGTATACATTACGTAGTCTTACCAGTGTGTTTCTTGAAGTCCTAGTAATCTAATACTATTTAGCTTTAAAAAACACCCCTTCAAGTTGGAACTACGTTTATGATTTATATACCATCAAATGTCACCGACTATTACAGCAAATTTCCTTTGTTTTAATTTTTTCCAAACCTCCGTCGCTATATATGAGAGTCTCTGTTACCCAACACTTATATCCCATTGCCATTTAACAAGAGAAAATGCCACGAGACACAATGGGGGACCAAATCCTGCGTCATAATAATTTGCTGTCGTGGGAGATGCTTTCCACGCACGCTTTGATTACTCTCACGTGCTTTGAATCGAGGAAGACGTGCCCTGACAATAGCAGCGACTTACAGTGGTTTTGATTAATTAAAAAATGAACTCTTGTTTGTATAGAGATGCGTGCTGTTATGCAGGGGCGAAGTTTCAGCGCAGGGCACCCAAAAAGAATATTCCAAAAATAATCGAGATCATCTCTTTATATCCTCAATAAACTTAATTTAAAATGCAATTAAAATATGAATAAATAAATTAAGAAAGCATTCTTAGATATATAAGTATACACTACCCTCATAAATTAGAGGAACAGATATAAAAATGTATATATTATTTGAATTATCTATATTATTGTAATTATTTCTTTGGTATATGATAAAATAACACCGAAAACTAAGAGTGCATCCCAAATTTCACATTTGCTAATTAATGTTATAATAGTTTATGCAAACTAAACAAATTTTTTCGTACTAAGCCGATCTGCAAGTTTCAGTCACGTACGTGTGGTTGCTATGGTAAATAAAACAATTGCATCGAAATGTCATTTTTGTTTTCTTTAAAGTTATTTCTAATAATAGTGACGAAAAATGAGGCACTTAAGCGAAGTCGAAATTGTAAAAGTTGTAATGTTAATTGAAGGGAAAAAAATTCACGAAGTCGGGAGAAGATTTAATGTTAGTCTGTCTGTTGTCTTCAGAGTTTACAATAGGTACGTAGTGACAGGGTAGTTTTAGGAGAAAACCCGGACAAGGCAGAAAACGCAAGCTGTTATTGAAGCCCATGGGGATCATACTCGATACTGAATATGTTTAATTATAGCGCTCTTCCCTTAAGATTATTGACTGCTGGCAAACTTTTTTTTTAAATTGTTTTCGTTGGGATTTTTTTTAATATTGTCACTTAAATTGTGAAATATTGTTATTGTTTGACAAATAAGATATTACATAGAAGTCACGTAAAAAGTTTCAGTTCATTGCGTTAAGGCAATAAAAAGTTATTACAGTTTTTAGTTGTGTTTCTGATGTTCCTTTAATTTATTGAAGCAGTGTATTTATAAAATATAAAAATTTACATTATTTTCTCCCAAAACGACAAAATAAATTAAAATACACAAAATATGTACATTTTTTAGAAAAAAAAACAAATACAAAATAAAATAATTTTTTCTGTCGGATGCACTTTCTTCAAGAATTTTGTATCATTTTTAATAATAAATAAATATTATTATTATTTTTTTTTTTTTGGGTGCTGGTAAGTCCCCCCTGGCCTCCGACTAGTCCAGAGAGTCCCTCCAGCCTCGTTACTCAACGACCGCTCCCCACGTCCGCGGGGTAAGCGGTCATTGAGGTCGCAATTCGTGTGTCCTGAGTAGACGCAACGAGCCAAGTATGACGGCCTTCTGCATCTTCCCAGCGATGACTTCTGCCGATTGACGGCATGCTGGGATGGTTCTTAATTCTGAGAGCAATGATTGTCGCATACCTCCGAGAGAGCCAATAATAAGAACCACTATTTTAACAGAATAACCCGGGTACAGCCTGCGGAGTTCAGAGAGTAAATCTCGATATTTTGTCCGTTTCTCCTCCTCTTTCAAGACGATGTTCTTTTCGGCCGGAGCCGAAAACTCTATAACGAACATCGTCTTGAGTTGGTGGTCGAGGAGGACTATGTCAGGCTTGTTGGCTTGTATCCGCCTGACGGTGGGGAATGAATAGTTCCAGTATAACCGGGACCTCTCATTCCCCACAACGGACTCAATATCCCCCGGAGCATAGGGCAACATCGGTGTCTGATCTATACCGTACGAGTGCCGTAGGTGGTAATACAGCACTCGTAATGCCGCGTTATGTCGATGGATATAGGGAGAGACCGCATATGCTGGACAAGCTGACAGCAAATGCATAATGGTCTCTGGGGCCCGACGACATGCTCTGCAGCTGACGTCAGGCACTTCTAGACCCATCACGCGGCTTCGGTAGACCAGGGTGTTTAATACACCATCTTGGCAAGCTAATATAAAACCTTCGGTCTCTGACTTCAGCCCAGCTGACCTCAAAAAGCTAAAGGTCAGCTTTTGGGATAAGCCTAAGTCTTCTATATTTCTATAGTAGACTCCGTGCAATGGCTTATCCCTGTGCTGCTGAAAACGAAGTGTATTTCCAGCAGCCCGAAGGTGGGCTTTCAACCGAGCAGGGTCCAACTAGGTGACAGAGTTTGGATTATTCTGCTCGGTGTCGAAGTCGAGACCTAGGCTATTAGCTGCTCTGTGTGCTGCCCTGTATATAAAAGCTCCTACGCCAGCTCCTTCATGGACTTTGACCATGAGGAGTAGGGGATCCGAACTCCTGATAATTTTACAGGCTGTGTCCAGGGTTACTCTGTTGTGGAGACACTCCAATCCCAAGAGTCCACGGCCTCCTTGTTGTCGTGGAAGATATAACTGCGGAACGGACGATCTCGGATGCAAACTCCGACAGAGATGCATCATTTTGCGGGTACCTACGTCGAGTTGCTGCAGCTCCTCCTGTGTCCATTTAATTACTCCAAAGGAGTAGAGTAGAACCGGAACGGCAAGCATATTTGTCGCCGCCACCTTGTTGGTCCCCGACAGCTCTGAGGACCAGATCTGTCGAAGCAGGTGACGGTACTTGCCGCGGAGAGCGTCTTTTGTAATATTTACCTCCTGGATGTGACTTTGTGGCACACCCAGGTAGGTATACGTCTCTCCGGCATCAAGGTGGTGTAAGATGCCTCCGTCTACCAGCTGCGCATCATCTTCGTAGTCCCCGCATCGTCCTCTCTTGAGATGAATCAGTGCACATGTATCCAACCGAAACTCCATACCAATATCCGCTGTGTACTCTTGCGCCACTCGGAGGGACTGTTGTAAATCCCTTTCCCCGGAGGCATACAGCTTAAGGTCATCCATATAAAATAAATGAGTGACCTTATGCCTCCTGTTTCCGGGTGGGCCGCAGTTGTAACCACGGGTTCTTCTAAGTGCAACTAAGTGCAACTAACCGGCTCCGTTTGAACCCTGCTCTCACCCGATGTAATGGTGAAGCGGGTTCTCCAGAGCGGCATCAGTTGTTCTATGCATCTCACTATTGGATCTGGCACCGCAAGGCATTGGAGCAAGTGAATTATTAGCTCGTGCGACGTTGTATCAAATGCCTTGCGGTAGTCGATCCAGGCCATAGAATTATTATTATTATTATTATTATTATTATTATTATTTTTTTTTATTATTATTATTATTATTATTATTATTATTATTATTATTATAAATACTTGCCTAATTTATATACTATGCAAAGATAAAGGTTATTTTAGTTTCTTTGATTATTTCAAGTAAATTAACTAAGCGAGTCGGTTAGTTAGTTTGTATATTGCATACTATCTAGCTAGTTTAAAACAAAAATGCGCCTAAGCCGGCCTGTGTCTTCCTAAGTCACGTGTGTCTGGCGGGAATGCCAGAGAAAGTATATTTCCTTGAGCGGAAGTTGATAAATGATAAAAACCCGGCATTTGCAGATGTATGTACACACCCCCGCGCGCCGCATTCTGCTATCGAAAATGGACAAGTGGAAGTGCGATAAAAAGTTTTTTGTCTAGTCGACGATTGTGGTAACGAGTGGATATTTGAGGGAAGTAAACTTTTCGTGTTTGCTATGGCTTTTGTAGCGCAGTGGTCAGAGGGATGCCCGGTAGTTGCCGGAATACTTGTAGGGTGATATAATTTTGATAAATTAGCTTTGTTAGTGCCCGGATAAGTTTACAATTTAATTGTATAACTAGCGAAAAAGTATAAAATCTGAAGCAATAAGATACATTTATTAATTCCCTTACTTCTTGACGGCACTTGATCGTCGGGAAGCAATTGGGGTTTTACGGGTATCACTTCATACTCCAGAAGCGTTTGCGTTTGTACAAGAGGGAGTTCACAAATTTCATGCATGTTCAGCCTTTCATGGTGCCTAGCCTCTAGTCTTGATCTGGAGCTAGAAGCTTGCTTGCTAGAACTTTTTACAAAGATAAGAAATACGATTTTCGAACGTGATTTCGATATTATTGGTCGATATTATTGGTCAAAGTAGTGGCTAAGACGTGACGGATCTTTTCCGAATTAGTGTCTGCTTTTTTGGAGAGCCAAATATCAAGAAGATACATCCTCGTAAAGGTGTATTCGACTATGTTATCTGCAACATTGCCTTCAGTATTCACTGAAGCTTTTTCAAAGATAAGAAATACGATTTTCCCACGTGATTTCGATGCTGAAGGAACACTCTTTCTGACAGAAAAACCTTTCAAAGATACATCACTCCGTTCAAAAGTTAAACTCATCAAAGTGGACACATTTTTTAGGTGAACCACTTCAAAAAACGTGCAGCGTAGTAAACATCAAACACTAAAAATCAAAATAACTCGGAAACGGACAGGAATTTCGAAACAGAAGAAAGAACAATATTTTTGTTAAACTGTATGTAGATAAAGAAAAAAAAATTTTTAAAAAAATAGTGATTGTCGTAGAAGTTCCGCTTAAGAAAGGGGTGGTGGGCCCTTCCGCTCCAATACTGTGCAAGTTTTTGAACATTCTTATCGCTTGTTTTATGCGCCTTAATTAATAGGCGCATAACAAACAAGCTCTGATCTTTGTCAAAGCTTGTCTGTTAATAATCTTTGACTTTGTTGAGTGTTAACGGTTTGGAAGATTAGGTAGGTACCTACTTACACAATAAATATGATTGTATTTCAATCGCAAGTATATTTATTTTATTTTTCCGTTTTAAAGTTTATTTTTCTCGATTACTTAGCTGTTTTGTACATATTTATTTTTGTTACTTGTGGGAAATATGGCTACTGGCGAACCACCCACTAAAAAATGGTAACACGCTGAAAGCAATACTTCATGAGTGGTGTGGAAACTTGCATTCAATATCAGCTGTGGTGTTGAAAATATGCATATTAAAAACCTTCTACTTTCACCCCCCTAAGAAAAAAAAATGTCTATGCCAATGAAAAACATTGTGTAGGTCAAGGTTGCCGGTCGTTCAACTATACATACATATTGTACGAACTGTAGGGACCGTTATTTTAACAATATGTACCAGATAATGTCAGTGGCGTACGATAAAAAAGTTCTATTAAGCAGAATAGCATGAATGCCCGAAAAATGTACCATCCACTATAATATTTTCGACGCGAACAATACAACATGTTGATCCTATACAGATTAAGATATGCGTAAAATATTAAGTGAATATATTATTCCGTTCAGAAAATATTACACATTAATGTAAAAAAAAATGAAACTTAAACACCCTGTATTTTCCTTAGGAAGCTAGATCGGCCATATGTTTATAGGAACTTTTCTTTTTAACAACACATGTTCTATCGTCTGTTAAAGTTTGTCTACAAAAAACTGACTCGCCCTGTATAAGCAATACATGTAAGTACGCCCCTGCCCGGTATTATAAAAATATTAGTGATGCTAAAAACAGCGACGTGGAGTCGAAAATAAGCCCCCAAATGATCAAAATAGCCGTAATAATGCGGGTTTAAATATAGAACGCTGGACTCGTCATGTTCCCATGATTTAAATAACGGTGGCACGGCGGCTGTATGTAGGCCGCTCAAATATTGGGCCACTCCATTTTCACCCGATAGCTCTAATTACAATCAGTCAAATGTTTATTTAATTATCGGGCGCCCGCCTCAGGACCCCTCCCTTAAGTATTAATTGTTCCGTTTGCGTCCCGGACAAACTCCGTTCCTCGGCGGGTTAAAAATGGTTCGCGAGGCTAATACGATTAAATTATTTCGCTTCTCCCTTTTGTGTTTGTGTTTACGTCCAGGTAAGTGAATTGCTTTTCACCGGGAGCAGATTTCCGCGTATATTATTTGGCGCAAAGTTGCGCCGATCGCTGCTGTCGTCATTCTTATTTAACATTCCACATCATAAAAATCTTGGAGCTGCCATCTTAAATACCTGTTCTGATAAAAAGATCGTGATCTGCTACCCCAAAAACCACGCGACACATATTTTGAATCCCATAATCGGCAAATTTCGTGAACCATCTTGGACCCGCAATATTAAATATTTAATTCAACAACAATTTTATGAAAAAAAAATCCCGAGACTCGGATTTTGAGTCGAATCGGACCATAAATGGCAAAAAATCTGCCTTTGAGTGCCTCAAGGTTCCACAATGGACCCCTATTGTTTATATTATTTATTAAGGACATTACGGAAGTTTCTTCACGTAATATATCTATTATGCCGCTTAAATGTACAGGATTGAATGTATTTGTCGAAAAAACAACTTCTAGAAAAAATATATTTGCTGTCAGATTAATGAGTTCGAGAAATTTCGTATAAGAAATACATTATTTCTACTTCTAGGACTGACAGAAAATAAGTTTCTCTAAACAAATGCAAAATAAGCCAAACTTTAAATATGCGTTTCGTCTTCTGCATTCTTATGTAAAATTAATTTTACTTGCAATATTATATTGGCGTGGCACTTTGCAGTGAAGGACTTTGAGGGCTTTGCAATATATTACATTATAATCTTCTAGTTTAATCCATGGTTATTATTATGTTTTATTTTCTTATATACATTCTAACAGATTGGGTAAATACATCAAATTTTTGTTTGTACTAGTTATACCTAGTGAGCCGTAATGTCTGGATGCAATTTTAGTTACTGCTTTATATTAGCAGATTAGCCACTGGTAAAGTTCATTCAATATGTATCTGTAGTTAACTGACCGCATATAAGATACCGCGCAGTTGCCACATGTAATTCTCAAATTTCTTAATATTCAATTAAATTATCATATTCCACAATACTATATAAAAATTATATATATATATATATATATATATATATATATATATATATATATATATATATATATATATATATATATATATATATATATATATATATATATATATATATATATATATATATATATATATATATATATATATATATATATATATATATATATATATATATATATATATATATATATATATATATATATATATATATATATATATATATATACATATATATTATTTATGAATGTCATAAAAGAATTATTGTGCATAAAATAATATATTATAGCCCAAGATGTTAGCCATTTTTACATTTATTTTCGTCTAATTTAAATTATGGAAATTCCCTAAACATTTATTTTTATAGTTAAAAGCGGCAACGCCACTCTACCGTAGACGGAATACTGGATAATCGAGCAGTGTATCTCTTTTTAACTTATTGGAATGACGCGCCGTCTGTGTTAGTTTGACAGTCCCTATGGACTCTCGGAACGTTCGGATCTCTTACAGTGGCGGGTTTGCGGGTGTTGCGCTCATTTCTATAATCTGCAACGGGCATCCGCGTTGGCTGAGATATTCGCGTATATATTATAGTGCTGTTTAAATGTTATTGTGATACAATATAATACGGTTATTTTTATTATCTGAGCGATGTAGGTAGGTGGTACCTCTGACGAAACATAAAAGTCCTGTAACTAAAAATAAACTAATTAAAATAAATTAATTTACTGAAAAAAAATTAATAGTAAGTAAAGTATCTGTACTGAAAATAAATTAATTTATTTTCAGTACAGATACTTGGGTATTTATGTATTTTCAGAGGTACCTAAGTACCTCCTAGTGTTGGTAGGTAAATTTTAAGTCTCGTTTTTTAAATTGTTTTTACCCTGGAGCTTTTACAAAAAGTCAAAACGGCGAAGCAAGACGTTTACCTACCTATATATTATTTATATATCTACCTATACTCTATCCAACGAGAGAATGGACTTGCTTTGCGCATCGGCGACTAAAGAGGAGGGGCTCTGTAACGAGCTACGCAGGACCGTCATTCGATGAAATAAATTCGTAAGTAGGTGAAATAAATTTTATTTTGAAAACATGAAATCATTTTATTTATTTAACATAAATTTATTGCGTATGCATATTAAATAAAACATATTTATTATTATATTTCTTTACCTGGCCTCTTTTATTCTTCTTAATTGGCGATAATAGTGGATTTATCTCGTCTCTGGCTGCTGCCATTCTTATAATAGATTTAAAACTTATTTCACAACCGTAAACAACACAACTAAAATAACCGTACTTGCGAGACTACAAATACAAACTGTGAATAGGTAGGCAGTAGTAGGTACTTTATATAATTAGGTATCAGGTAGGTATCGGACCCAGGCGCCGGCCCTGGCTACCTGCTGAGCCAATTAAGACGTTGAGGGCGTTAAACTAATGTTCTAAGGGGCGGAGATCTGACCAAAACAGACGAATTTTCGCTCGAGTGTAAGTCCATTCTCTCGTTGGATACAGTATATGTAGGTATACACCGCTACGAGAGTCGAAATAAAAAATGGCGGTTAGCAAAAATATGGCAAAAATAAGACGGCAAAAATTTATAGTGGGGGTTAGAGCAGAGCCGACTTTAACAAAAAAAAAGTTAATTTATGGGCTGCTCGAAGTAGGTACTGACGTGTACTGAGGTAGGTACTAATAGGTACCTCCTCCACTTAAGACATTTCTCAAATAATTTCATCCAAAAAATATCCCAGTGCTTGAGGCCACTAGGTTATAAATACAACGATATAAGGTAGGCGTTTTATTGGGATTTACGAAAATTGGAAACGCTCTTTGGTTTATTACATAAGTAGGTACCTATTATTGACTTTATTTTTATGTAGGTACCTACCATCCTAGATCACAAATTAATAATTTACATCAGTGGGCAAAATTAAAAATTCTATAGACTGTTTATAAAATTAAAACCATGTACCTACCTAGCCACGAATGAAATGAAAATTTACAATGACGGTAAAATACCTCAAGGTCAGTTTCTAATTTTGATTGGCTGTAAAAAGTGTGTGTATTGGAAATCGCTTTGCGATGAGAAGCTGGTAGGTAGGTATGTATTGCAATTGTAATTATTTTTAAAAATGTGTTGTATTTAGTCTCGGTTTAGTTATGTAGGTACCTATTAACAAACAAGCTCTGATCTTTGTCAAAGCATTGAGTCAAAGTAAATCGGCGTTGAGTGTTGACGATTTGGTGGGTTAGGTAGGTACCTACTTACACAATAAATATGACTGTATTTCAATTGCAAGTATATTTATTTTATTTTTCCGTTTTAAAGTGTATTTTTCACGGCTACTTAGCTGTTTTGTACATATTATTTTTGTTTCTTGTGGGAAATATGGCTACTAGCGAGCCACCCACTAAAAAATGGTGACGCGCTGAAAGCAATACTTCATGAGTGGTGTGGAAACTTGCATTCAATATCAGCTGTGGTGTTGTGGTGTTGAAAATATGCATATAAAAACCTTCTACTTTCACCCCCCTAAGAAAAAAAAATGTCTACGCCAATGAAAAACATTGTGTAGGTCAGGGTTGCCGGTCGTTTAACTCCACACACATATTGTACGCCATATAGGCAATATACAAATTGTGTGGTACTTTGCAACGCCCCGGATACTTTTCAGAAATCCTAGTATTTGTAAAGCACGAGGTCGGATATTTTACTATCTGTTTGTCCCCTTTGAGTAAATTCCGGCACTAAATGCAATATATTGTCCTATCCCTTTAAGTTAATTTCTAGTATTTTTGTACACTTTCTAAGAAATTGGATAAATGCATTATATTTTTCTATTATACAGTACCTGTATAGAGAACAAAGGAAATTTTGTGTAAGTTTACATCTGATTTGGAGCGGGATATAAAAACATATTTTGCTGTTTGAAATGAAAAAAAACTCTAGAACTTCTAGAACTCTAGAAAAATATTCTCTTTCTCGAAACAAATACAAAATAATACAAATGTATATTTAAAGTCGCTTTCTGCATTCGTAAACAATCCAAAAATATATTTTACTAGCCGTATTATATTGGCCGACAATTACAGAGTTCTCGGTACTTTGCAATAGTTTAGGTACTTTGCAGTAAGAGATATGGGGGTGCTTTGCAATGCACGAACCAGCGGGCACTTTATAATCTGATTATTTTGCTTCGTTTATATTATAGATACATAGAACATTATTTTTTCGGTACTTTGCAATATATTATGTTATATTCCTTTGATTTAATTTCCAATTTCCATGCATAATTTCTAAGAAATTAAATTATAATTAAACAATATTCTGTTATTTATAATTAAATGTAGTTTATCAGAAAGCAGTTTTTAGACAAATGAAATTCGGCGTGTACTACATCTGAAGACTGATTTGGTTAATTTATTTTACTTGTCGTATTATAATGGCTGGTAATTACAAAACCTTCTTAGCAATTACAAAGCATTCTTGGTACTTTGCAGTAAACGGCATGGGTGTGCTTTGCAATGTACAAAGCTGGGGGCACTTTACAATCTAATTCGTCTGCCTCGTTTACATTCCGGTACTTTGCAATATATCGCGTTATATTCCTGTAATTTAATTTAGTTTCCTTGCATACGTTCTAAGAAATTGGAAAAATAAATCATATCTTTCTATCTATAATGAAATGTAATGCCTGGACGGCCACAAAAAATTACCGTAGCCTCATATGACCCTTCTTGGCGTATAAACGTATTAACCAGCTTGTAATGATCGGGGCTTATAAAAAAACTCTCGAGGAGCCAGTGTATTAATGCACACCCGGGAAAAGATTAAGAAAAATACGCTTTTTCGACGAGAGAAACGGGAGTGTTTTTCGCAACCCGCCATTATATATCATCCTTCGTGGCGGCATCATTAATTACATAAGATCGTACCTTTGCGTTATTATTTCCAACTTAATTGAAACCCTAGTAAAAATAATGGAATTATAGTTGCCATAATTGGCGGTTCAAGATTAATTAGAGATAATAGGATGATTGCAAGAAACCAAAAACTTTTCAAGGATTGAGTTACGGGAGAGTCGGCAAGAATTAGGCATTGGATCGGCTTTCTTTTTGTGTCTCGGAAAGTTCGGCGGTTTTTATTAAAGTTCTTTGTGGGGTCTCAAGAGAAGGGCGATTTTGCTATTGCTGTATAAACTTTACCCCACTTTACAGCGAGATAGTGATGCTGGCAGAAATGCTACCACTTTAATTGCTATCATTTTATTTAAGCAGATGCACACCAAGAAATATTCTACAATGTTTAAGTCGTAATTATTTCCTACAGGTACAAATCTGTTCAACGTAGCGGCGCACGAAGTGGGCCATTCCCTGGGCCTCTCGCATTCCAGTGAGGAGTCCGCCCTCATGTACCCCTGGTACAAAGAGATGGAGGACGGGTTCGACTACGAACTGCCAGAGGATGACAAGCAGGCTATACAACACCTGTACGGTAAGCGGGAATTACATGATATTTGATAGGGAAGATAAGTGACCATATTGCAGTGCATGTCAGCGATAAAGATTAAGTATTGGCCCCGGCACTGGACCCTGTGGTACACCATGTTTATTAAATTATATACCATTGGTGTAATTGTAGGCGGCGATTATACAGGGTGGTCCAACTTTTACCTGCATAAATTTCAGAATCGATAGATAATCGCCAAATAATGTGAGTTTGGTTAATAAACTATATGCGAATAATGCTTTGTTACAAAGTTACAGGGTGTTAAAGTTTAAGAAAAAAATTCGAATTTTATTAATATCTTTATAACCCATTGAGATATTTAAATGAAATTTGGAACGTGTAGAGAGGTAATCTAGGTTCATTTTTTCATGTAATAATATTATTTTTATTTCCACCAGTGGCGTGCGTACGGGTACCTATTGCTATATTTTTAAAGAAAAAACAGATACGCCACTGGTTTATCTCGAAATAAAAATTATATCTGCAATCCTTATTCAATGTAAAAGAAAAAAGTACTAAAAAAAATCGTCTAAATCAAATGTATTAAACACCAACGTAAAAATAACATACCATTAAACGTTTTACACATAATTTTAAAATCTGTTAAATATTTAACAGATTTTACAGGTTTTTTTATTATAGAAACTGTTCACAATGACTACCGTGCCAATTATGTATTGACATCTTCTGGTGATGCGATTAATTGCTGCCGATAGAATGTGATTATTACGACGCAACTCATCACAAGCTTCTTGATTTTTTAACACTAATTCTTCGCGGTTTCTGACCGGCACCCTGTACACTTTTTCTTTTAGGTAGCCCCAAATAAAGAAATCAAGTGGGGTCAGGTCAGGCGACCTTGGTGGCCAAGATATAGGTCCCTCATGATTATTTTCGACTTCTCCAGGGAAACGGCCAATCCAATGATTTCCGTAAAGCCCATTCCGCCCGAAATGTGCTCGTGCTCCATCCATTTGAAACCAACTATTCGCACGTAAATTTAAACGATTTTTATTTTTCATTTTGAGATAAACCAGTGGCGTATCTGTTTTTTCATTAAAAATATCGCAATCAGTACCCGTACGCACGCCACTGATGGAAATAAAAATAATATTATTACATGAAAAATGAACCTAGATTACCTCTCTATACGTGCTAATTTCATTTAAATATCTCAATTGGTTATAAAGATATTAATAAAATTCATTTTCTTTCTTAAACTTTAACACTCTGTAACTTTGTAACGAAGCATTTTTCGCATATAGTTTATTAACCAAACTCACATTATTTGTAGATTATCTATCGATTCTCAAATTTATTCAGGTAAAAGTTGGACCACCCTGTATATGCTGCTCCCAAGAAATTAAGTTCATTTTGTCCCAAATTTGTTCAATGTTCAATGTTCAATAACTTTTAAACCAGTCTATCGATTTTGATATTTTTTTTGTTTATTGTTTTAATGATTAATAATTACAGTCGTTTTACTAAAATGTCGAATAATTCTTTGTTCGTTATTTTTTTTTGATGTTGTTTGTACTTGTAAGTAACAATTATTTCAGCGTCCGTAATCGCAAACGCTAAACATTTCTTAAACGATGAACTTTTTAGACATTTTCAGCTCCACGGTCTCCTTGTTGAATATCAAACTTAATAACACCGTTTCATCTAAAATGTCGCATCTTCGTTGCTGAAGGGGATAGAGAGGTGATTCAAAAAAGAGAATATTGAAAAAAGAATGGTAAACACCGTGACCAACCTAAGAATTCAATACAAAATTCAATTCAAATTTCGTGTAAAAATCATGATCGGTTTTTAAAGGCTGTACATATTAAAAAATACATTTTTATGGAAAGCCAATTACAAAATAGTCATTCGCAAAAATCGCCCTTTCAAACAAAAAAAAATATATCAAGAACGATAGGCTGGTTTAAAAGTTATTGAACATCAAATTTGGGATAAAATCTAGGTGCGCCACTTTTTATGTCCGTCAGTGTAGTTCCTAGTAGTCATTGGACTAGGAAAAATTGTTTAAAAAATCCCTATAAAAAAATGGGGTAGTTTTCTGGGGCGTGGAACTGAAAATTATTTTATAAAATTCTGAAGTTCTGTATTCTTATAGATTTAAAAAAAGAAATCGTGGAAAAATAGGGATGATATAGGGTTTAGGGGATGATAATCGAGGTAATTACGGTTAAAATTCTGAAAATTTGGATCCGCATAGAATTTAACCCCTGAATTGTAGAAAAAATCCTCTTGATGAAATATGATGGGGAGGGTGGTTTTGAAAGGGTTGAAACTGGATAACTGCGGCCTGTAAAGGTAATTCAACAGAGGGTGCAAAAATTGTATAAAAAAGGGGGCGAAAAATCATATGGTTAACTGTTTAAGTAATGGTTTAAAAAAAATGCTCGAAAATAAAATTTATTTATTTTTTCTAATGATGTTCCCCTGCATTTAGAGGTGTGGGAGCGGAGGGGGTAGCAAATAAATTTTCAGATAAAGGGTGATTTATTTCGAGCGTAAATGATACTTTGCAAACGATACTAGTGAGTGACTTTATTAATTAAATCGAATACGGTATTTCAATATCAATTATTGTTTTCAAAATTAGGTGTTTTTGGCCTGCTTCCATATGTTCAAAATAATATTATTCAGGAAGTTGCAGCTAATTGCGGCTGCAATTTTAAACTCTATGCAATACTCGCATAAAACTTCAACGCAGACGCAGATATAAAATTAGATTTACCTAATTTTCACGGTTAAAACCGCTCATCTAATTGCAGACTCTAACTCGCATCCCACATAATAAACAAAACCCAACTATCTGTCTATAATAAAACCCTTGCCTTGTTCTGTATCCGCCATGGCTGCTTCATTAAATTGAAGCTCAAAAAACAACAAAACCACTGTAAATAAAACACTGAAAATCCACAGCGCAACTATTCGCTAAAACACGCCCTTGTGTCTAGGGCTGGAAAATCAAATAAGGCAAGTATAGGGATTATAGCCTCTGCCCTTCGAGGAATGGGGTTTATACCCACTAATGACTATTTTATTTATCTTTTTATAATTACCTTAATTTATCTCCAATCTCAGAGAATATCAAATGATATTTATGGTGATATTTGGGACGAGTATTTAACTTCTTTTGTTTCAGGTGCGCGAGACACTCGTCGATCTTGGGAGACCATCCCGCGATATCGACCGGTAGGCCCGACTACCACGACGACCACCACCACCACCACCACCACGACAACCACCACCACCACCGCCAGGCCTCGACCCGCGCCGAGGCCGTACGATCCACGGTATCACGAAGGGCGGCATCCCTACAATCCCTATAACCCCCAACGGCCGTACCATCCCAAAAACAAACCTATGCACCCAGATAAGAAACCGCACTACCAAAAACCAGTCGACAGGAATCCTTATGGGCCGGACCGGAAGACGCCTTATCACAAACACACGCCAGGTATGTGCAAATGTCTTTACAAAGAAGTAACTGTTCCTACCCATAATAATCACATTTAGAAATACCTCCAATTTTCCTATTTTTGACTAAACTATCACAGACAACCATACCCTAGGTAAATCAGATCGCTGCTCCATCTCCATCACCCCTAAATATATGTAATTACTTGGTATTGCTGGATGGAAAAAAACCTACTAAAATACAACCAAACAAACAAATAAGCCGAAATAAAAATCAATACTCAAAAATATGAATACCAAAAAGTCAAGACAAACAAAGAGCAAATGACAAAATTAAAAACACATAACACACCCAGGAAAGCAAACAAGAAACCTAACATAAATAAACGCACATAACATAAATAAACGCACTTAACATAAAGCCGAGAGCACCGAAATAATAGATGACACAAAATTCAAGACGCACTACCAAATGCTGATACATTCTAAAATCAGATAGAGAATGTAGTCAATGGAATCTTATGTGTTAATGTATAGCGATTTAATTCGGTTTTTCTTATGTTTTTGTTACTATTTTTTTATTTTTATGTGTAATATATGTAATTATTATAATGAACTTTTGAGAACACTATACAATTGGGATTTTGTGTATTAAACTTTACATTTTTAGATAATTTTTAAATAATATTTGGACATGTTTACATTCTAATCACTTTTTCTGAAGTATTTCTGAAGTATAACAGTTTTTGTGCCAAATAAATAGGTTTCTTTACTGCAGAAGCCAGAATAAATTATAATGACTATTTCCCTCGTCTTAATTTCCGCCAATCACAAACGCGCAATTTTGAATTACAAATGGTTTCTAGATGGAAAAACTGTATGACAGCACCTGTCAGCAGTTTTTTCGAGTTTACCCGCGGCAAAACCGCGAAAGGTGTACCGTACATACCGTTAAAACCCATACGTCAATATGGAAACAGTTTACGGAATTCTGCAAATCAAAGAAATACGAGCTTTTGGAAACTACAAGTTTAGAGCAAGAACATTGATTTTCAAAAATCCTACTTTTTAGGAAGAGTAGAATATAATATTCAATAAAATGGCCCGGGGTGGAGAAAAAAATGGCGGATAGTAAATGGCGGGTCCCCAACACGAAGAACCCTACCTTTTGTCCAGTCCGTCTTTTTAAAATTCTAATGGTTAAACGTTCATCTAGAATAACAACTGATAGATTATTCTTAACAGTAAACAAAGACCAATCAAGTGGATGGTACAAAAACGCTCCAGTGGGAAAAAACGAGCTTTCGAAATGGACTAAAGAAGCAGCAGAGAAGGCAGGATTAGATACAAAAGAAATAAAAATATCAAACCACTCTATGCGGCCGACAGCAGTCAGTAACCTGGCTAAAGGAGGAGTGGGTGAACAATGATTAATTAAAATTACTGGCCACAGTTCAGCCAACTCAATTAAGCCTTATCTACAAATGGATAATGAGCATTATTCCAACATCATAAACACCCTTAGAAGTGACGCCTCAGAATTTCTAGCTAAAAAACAGAAAACAGAAGATCCTGCAGCCATTAAAATCACGATATTCGGGTATATATAAATTTGTTGTTTGAAAAATGTAAAATACAAATACAAAGAAATTTAAAAGAGAAACATTACAGACTAATTTAAAAGAAAATGTATCGCCATTTATTTTAAATGACATATACTCCTGAAAGTGAACTATCGACCGCTTCTGCTAATATAATAAATCGGGCAAAATAAACAATCCTCTTGTATAAAATCCTTGGGTCAAACCTACATACAATCAGCGTTGGTATTTTTAGTCCTTTGGGACCCAATTTGGTCCTTTTGAACGGTATATAGTGCCCTAATTCCCCAAGCAAATCCAGTCCGTTCCTAATATCCATAATTTAGAAAAGAAATCGACTTGCATCGTAAATCGTGACACCACAGCGTAAGTTACAGCACAGTAGGTGGCGTTGAAACCAGTCGGCACGAGGCATGCGAGTTCGGACTAAAAACTTCCCTACCCTCGCTAATTAAAAAAAAAGCTAATTACATTTGCTACAAGATCTTCCCCTATGACTCTAACCGTATAATTTTCAACGCATAGTATAGAAGATATAGTGCAAAAAAAATAAAAAAGGGCCAGAAATCTCACTTTTTCAACAATCAGGACTAGTCGTTAGTTTGCGATTTTTGCTATTTCTACTGTACTATTTGACCAATGATTTATATGAATAAGTCTCTGATTTGACTGGCCTATAACAATCCTTCACTAATTTAGGTGCTCGTTTCATATGCGTCGCCATCTACTGGCTAAAAGTACTGTCGAGACAGGTTACTTCATTCCTAGACTACTGGATCCTAGATGTCGCCACATGTCAACGATGCTGTTTCACACATGAATGGCCCCATATATACTCTTAATATGGAACGGCCTAGGGGAGATGAGTTTACCTTATATTAGCAACTATAATAAATTTAATAACGGGAGAGTTGGAAAATAATGTCCTAACATCACAAGATTAAGTCAATAATTTATTAAAAGATACGTAGATGACTGTAAGCCTCACCAAAAACCAAAGCACTATTAATATAATAAATTTAATAAACACCTACTAGCTCAAGTTTTAATTCAAAATAGATGAATACCTTAAATTTTATACAGATTAAAAATTCTATACGTATTAAAATCAATGATTGACATAGATCATATTAGACAATGGAAACAAATGAAAAAGGAATGATGTTTCTTGGACTAAATCACCCTGAGGGAATCGAGGTATACACGTACCAATATAATGGTGAATCAAGAATAAATAAACAAACTGACCACGCAAACGCATCTGTTTTAGTTTTTATATATCAACCCTGAGCATACCAGAAACGGTGGCAGTTTTATGAATAGTCCAACTCCGCAAAGACAGAATCCGAAAGCGATAATCAGGATGAAGAATGGCTTTGCAACAGGAAGACCTAGACGAGAATAAACCTTTGAACTACGAGGCTTTTGTTTGAGGACAAACCAAAATCAGGAGTGACTGTATGGTGCCAACATCCTGCATAATTTTATTTTAGTAACTTTAGAAATCTTTTGACCAAGAAGAAGAGATAATGACTTTTTAAAAGTAATATTTTCATCAATATTTTGAGTGGATCGAATATTCCGCCGCTGAGTGTATTTACGACGTTAAATTTTTCCTAACAAGAAAATCCGAGTGCCCTATATTATACGTCACACGTGGAACTGTCACACTTTGACAGTTGGCTGTCAAATAAACGCCAGGCTTTTTACAACTTTAAATTTAAACCAGAAAAACCGCGTACAGTCCCATATTTTGAAAAGATGCAACGAAAATAGTTTCAATGCCTTAAATCTCTATACAAGGTGAGTTTGCATGGATTACTAATTATATGAACAACTCTAAGAAAATTTGTAAATCCTTTGTAGATTTACCTAAAACTAGACCAATATCACCAATATTTGATGTATGGCAGTACATTTTACTAGACTACCGAGTTAATATTGTACAGTAAATCAGCCGTTACCAATAGAAAAAATGTGCATTATATTCTCAACGTAAGTGCGTTAAACTTGGTATGTTCAGGTGACTTAAACTTTGCATTTACATTTATAGGTTAACGCTGGTGTTCAGATGTATCTTCGGCCTCATGGGAGTCCTAATTATTGTCGTATTTGTCCTGATAATATTGAACCTGGCCGGCAAAATATAGGTGCAGGACCATCCTGCATAATTTTATTTCAGTAACTTTAGAAATCTTATTGAAGAATAGTATATTGTTTATTGATTTTTTAGCAGTATTTTAATAACTATTTTTGTTATAGGTATTCGGTTTTATTCCATTGTTATTAAACGACTTCATTCATTAATTCCTGGAGTTCTTTGGCACTGAGGAACGAAACCAAATTTGTATATCCTTAAAATTGCCACCACAAAAGATAAACATCATACTTAACACTATTTATTCACAATAATTTATCTGTTACAACGTTAAAACACTGTATTAACTAGCAATATTTATTATTATAGTAATTTTTAAACTATATTTTGCCGGCCAGGTGCAATATTATCAGGACAAATGCGACAATAATTAGGACTCCCATGAAGGCGAATATACATCTGAACAATAGCGTTAACCTGCAAATGCAAATGCACACGTTAAGTCACCTGAACGTACCAAGGATAACAGACTCACGTTGCGAATATACAGCACATTTTTTTCTGTTGGTAACGGCTGCTTTACTGTACAATATTAACTCGGTAGTCTAGTAAAATATAATTACACAACAGTGTGTTTAAAGTGACTAGTACAGGTGCAACTCCATCCATCAAATATTGGTGATATTGGTCCAGTTTTAGGTAAACCTGCAAAGGATTTTTCCGATTTAAAGCCGGGTCATGAATGGTCAAAGTTTTTTATGTGATTTAATTCATGGAAACTCACCTTGTATAGAGGGATTGAAACCTAAAGAAACAGAGTGAAATTATGTACGTTGCCGACGCTGCCGTTTCAGAATAAGGGACTGTACGCGGTTTTAGTGGTTTACGTTTAAAAAATTGTAAAAAGCTTGGCGTCTGTTTGACAGCCAAGTGTCAAAGGTCCACGTGTCACGTATAATATAGGGCACTTGGATTTTCTTGTTATGAAGAACTTTACGTCGTAAATATTAGTAAATATCATTTTCGCTTTTCTTAACGTTTGAAGGAATTCCATGCCTGCTCACAGAATCACTCAGCTATACCCCGGTTTCGAAGTAGTGTGGAGTGATTCATACATAATATCACACCACCATCACAATTGAACGGTCTGCATATTTGCGATGGATTACAGAATTTCTTAGTGTGCAAATTTGTGTACACTCTATAGAAATGTTGGGCAGAACTCATTAGTAACCGGGTCTACCGCTCTCATTGGTGAGTTTTAGGCGGTTCTAAATTAAATTAAATTTCATTGGTCAAAGGTAAAGACGCCGGATTTCCGTGGATATATTAACGCATGCGCTGTTTCATGCATGTATGTTTTGGCGCGACAGTGGCGTTTCGTTTTGTCTTGTGTATGGTTGATTCGCGATATAAATTAATTATAATATTCTGTTTAAAAAAACACGTTTGTTGTATGGGAGCCTTCTTAAATATCAATTTTATTTTAATAGTAGGTAATAGGCATCTCGTCCGACCGGCGACTCCGGCATTTATTAGCATACATATTCAGGTCCATGTACATTTGTTATATGCGAGCCCCCTTAAATATTTATTTTATTCTGTTTTTAGTATTTGTTGTTATAGCGGCAACAGAAATACATCATCCGTGAAAATTTCAAGTGTCTAACTATCACGGTTCATGAGATACAGCCTGGTGACAGACGGACGGACAGCGGAGTCTTAGTAATATGGTCCCGTTTTACCCTTTGAGTGCGGAACCCTAAAAACGAATATGTAATGTTACGCACGCCTATGGCGAGTAATGTCATAAGTTTTCATCATACCTACTTTACATCCATTTTTTTGCCATTTTGAGGTATTTTGGACATTTTTAGGTGGTTAGTTTAAAAAAATTGCTGTCCTAGGTTTTTTCACGGTGAAAAAAAATTAAACATTTACGCATCAATAGAGATGCAGAAATGTTGTTTTTTTGACAGTTGTACAAAAAATTATTTGTCGCTAACGTCGTGTAAACATTTCCAATAGTTAGTGAAACAAATTGCATTATATTCATACACAAAACTCTTTTTTTCTTCGAGTTTGAGAAGCTTATCTTTGTAAATATTGATATTACAAAAAAAATAGTAAATAGCTAAATTGTAGAGAATTTTGTAAGAAATAATTTTGAATAGAAGTATTTTTCCAATAAAATGCACGACAAGAAAGATATGGCTAATTCCAATATTGTACCCCATTTTTCCAAGATGTTGGAAAAATCAGGTCGTCATTAAGGACCTCAAGATCAAGGTATGTGCCAAGTTTCAAATCTTCCCAAGATCAAATGTATTCATTGACTGTGCTAAAAAGAGAAAATCTCATACAGGGCCACTTGATCCTCAAACATTCCTCAGCTTTTCATATTGCAAGGTACGCAAGATTTTAGTTGTGTGAAAGGGAAAATATATTTTAAAAAAATGTGATAAAATCATAAAATCCAGTTTTAAGAACTCGATGAGTTTTCTTAGATTTTAGCATAGTTTTCGTGTTATAATAAGATTTTCATAATTTCACGAGTTTTTCTGGGAACATGGGAAAACCGCTGAGTTTTTCATCGTCCTCGACTTAGGCTCTTTTTTTTCAAATTTTTAGAAAACCGTAGTTTACGTAATCATTATTTTTTTAATTTCTAGTACTTGTCCGGTTCCGCGGAAATCAACCGGGAAACGTTGAGTTTATTCACATGTAGAAAACATCGATACAAACACATTTTATTTTTTTAAATTCTAAAAAAAAATCTAATTTTTTTTGCGTTAGTCGAATTTTCAAATTTACGCGCGCTTTTGGAAACCGCACATCACATTTTATCACATTTCACATCACATTTTATTTCTGTTTCCTTATACAAAATATCAATCTTAAAAAAGGCGGTTCAATCGAAACTGGGCTTTAAATGTATCCGGTACGGCTCTGCCCAGCGCCAGCGGCCATCTGTTTATAATGCCCAGGCAGCGTTGGAAATACAAAACAAAAGAAAGCGATCACGATTCGCGATGTTGATGTTATGTTCTAACAATAAAAATTGGGCGTATGGCGTAAACGGGGAACATTTATTGCACATATCCGTTGAATATTGACACTGCACGGTTTATCTCTGTCGTACGTAGCCGTAAAACATAAAATATTATCTCCCACCGCTATTTTTAAGCCTAACGAGCCGTGTTATGGGTTCTCTCAGTAATTAAGAGTACTCGTACTTACTATATCCCGCGGATGACGCATACTGCAATTTACAAGACTGCTTTCAGAATTAATTCGATTAGATTAGTGATTCCATTGCCTTATTTTGTCACTTCGACGAGTTATCGGGCGACGAACAACAAGCCGCCAATATGTGCTTCGTTTGTGAGGCGTAAGTATTAGTGAAATTCCTTCAGTTCCTGTATTAATATGTGCCTTTATAGGATCTCTTGCTTAATGAAGACCATCTGCATCCTCGTTTTATTAGCGGTCGTAGCAGGCGTTGTAATCCTAGTGCTGTATTTTAAGAAGATAATAAAGTTCGATAAAAATTGAGTACTGTTTTCCATCGCACTTTTACCTTGAACACGCCTAGAAACTAATTAAGTTAAATCAACTCGGCCTTGACCGAACCATACTTATTTTTAATGCAATTCTAATAACACGAAATTGAGTAATCCGGTACGTATAACACCTTACACATTTCAGGAATTCAAATAAAAAAACATGGGCTAATCGATACAAAATGCGAACATCTAATGGCCGACTTGGTACATATGCGTTCGGCAGCTTGAGCTACAGATGGCGCCACTACAGGTTTGTTAGTTTACGGCCTATAAAGTAATAACACCAACATTATAATCACACCATGTGATTGTGATTATAATTAAATCAAATTAATATAATTCAAAAAGTAAGCTGTTACAATTTACAATGTGTATATATACCGACAAAAATAAATAGTTCATTTAACATTACGAAACAAGTATCAAGAATAAACGAATCCCGCATACAGAGAGTGATTGTTAATTATACTCGTAAAACGTTGTACGTTTTTCGGTTTTTCTTTAGTAAAAAGCTCTATTTCAAAGTTGTAATAAAGTTAAAATAATAATTGAATGTGTAAGACTCCTCAAATATATTTAATTCTTGGTGATAATTCGTAAAATAGAAATCGGAAGTTTGTTTTGTTATGTGACGCGACATGTTATCTGTCAAATGGCTAATGCCGGTACCTAATGGAGGTATTTCTGTGTAAATTTTAAATGTTCTGTGTAAATTTTAAAAGTATATTTCTAGTGTCATAAAAAACGCGTTAGTTAAAAATATACTTCACTACTTAAGGTAGGTAGGTGTCATTTACAATAAAATGCCATAAAGATATTGGCTATTTTCTAGAAAAAAGTGCAAACAAAATTTAAAAAGTAAAATCTTAATTTTTTATGGCTTTTAAATGTTGCGTACCTAAGTGTTCAAGCAATTACGATACTACCAATACTTATGTGTCCGTGTTTTCTTTTCCAAAAGATGAGGAAATTAAACAAATATGGATTAAAGCCATTCATAGAGAGACGTCGTACAAAACATTAAGTAGTCTGTATTAGGTATTTTTCAGAGTCGCGTATTATAAAAATAGATAGAATGACTAGGGACCGTGGTTCTATCTTGGAGGTTCCTAGAGAAAAACCAAAACTTAGAAAAAACGCTATTCCTTCAATATTTCCGAATCAATCGTCCTATACGACAAACAAATCACCTGTTAAGCGAAAACAGATCAGATACAGTTGTCTGTGGTTAAATCAACGAAATACATTTGAACGTCGCGCGTCGCCGTAGTCGCGCGACATCGCGTAGTCATGTAATTAATTTCGAATTATAAATTTCGGAAAACAAAAACACTGATCTGATGTTGATTGTTGGTGCGATTTAAAGAAAAATGGGGACAGTGGGGAGGAAAGACCCGTTTTATTGCAGCTAGTAACTTTTGTGGTTTAAAATTTGAGATATATAAAAAATTCTTTTTGCAGAAACACCGACTCGCACACATACCGACAGGCGGTATCCCACCATCAACCCGGATAAATACCCCCAGCAGACTCCGGAAAGAAATACCCCGAGAACCATCAACCCCCCTAAAGAATCACCTAATAAAAAACCACCACCAAACACGTGCGACACCAGCTATGATGCTGTGGCAGTCATCAGGAGAGAAGTCTTCATATTTAAAGATGCTGTAAGTGATAATGATCAATTGGTAGTTAAAGATAATGTACTTACATCGGTGTGAAGCTGGCAACGGAAATTTTCAGCAACGGTTTGAAATTTTACCACGTCGATAAAGGCGCCGTCTCGGTTCCAAATTATTGGTCACAACGGTACTTATAGTGGAGTCTGTAAGTCGGAAGAGTATGCAAACTTTTTGCCCCAGGGCCAGACCACCTCCGCCCCCCGGTTTCGAGGTCGCTGAACACGATGGCGTAGAGCAAATTTCTTTTTCGGCTTGCGTTTATCCCCTATTAGCCAAAAACCAACCCCAAGATAAGAATTCCCGATTCGCTCTCTTTTATCGGCAAAAATTGCATCTATGCCCCGTGTTCGCGGATGGCCAACACCGTGCAATTATCCCCAACTCCCCCCCTACCCTCCGCACCCCCCAACTACCCTCAAAGGGGGTTGAAAAAACAGTTTTGATAAACTTAACGTAATCCACGGTTTAGCAGGTGCTGAGCACGGTCGTCGATATTTCCCTTTTGTGGAAGGCACCTCAACCCCCCAAATCGAAAAAGAAACCCCCCATGAGGGGGAAAATGGCCATTTTTTTTTGGACTTGGTAAATTGTGCTAATTTTAAAATTTAAAAAAATCACAAAAAATAAACCAAGTCGTTTCGACTAAATTTTGCTGTCTAGAATTACATATTTTAACTTCTTGAAGCTGCCTAGTATGTTCAAATCATTTGTGCGATCGTATCAGAGGCGGGGTAGAGGGGGTTATCTTAAAATGTAAAAAAATCACAAAAAATTAACCAAGTCGTTTCGATTAAATTTTGCTATCTAGAATTACATATTTAAACTTCTTGTAGCTGCCTAGTATGTTAAAATCATTTGTTCTACCGTATCAGAGGCGGGGTTTAAGTTTTTCCGAAATCTACACGCCCCAAATAATACGATAATTTTTTTAGATGGTTTACTGTTTCGTCACTTTATAAAACTGCGACTTCTGCCACGCCAGAATTTAAAAGCAAAACTGACAGTGTTACAACACTAAAATATGTATTACCTAATTCCACATGGTAAAATTTAGCCGATATTAAAACAGGGATAAATACCGTTGTGATCAATAGACGTGGGAAAATTCCAAACCGTTGCCGACATAATTTCCGTTGCCAGATTCAAACCGATTGTACCTAAAGTAGATTTTTAGACAAAATTGTGACAAATTTATCGACTGATAAAATTTATGACAAATTTAGAGGATGTAAATATTAAAAATTGCATTAAAGATTGTGTTGAATTTTTCAGTATTTCTGGAGGATAGGGGAACACGGCCTCATGCCAGGATACCCGGCGGAGATCAGGAGACTCTGGCACGGCTTACCCCATAATCTAACACACGTTGACGCTGTCTACGAGCGTACCGATGGTAGGATAGTGTTTTTCATCGGTAACAAGTATTACGTTTTTATGGGGGACAAAATAGAACGTGGCTACCCCAAGCCTCTCACGGAGCTGGGATTCTCTAGGAAAGTGAAGAAAATCGATGGGGCTATGGTGTGGGGGCACAACGGACACACATACTTCTACAGTGGGAACAAGTATTGGAAGTAAGACGATTATTAGAAATTTTAACTTGTTTCAGAATAGTCCGCCATGTTGATTTTTCTAAGTTTGTCAAAGAGTCAAAAATTGTATTGAATGACCTTAAACACCGCAAAGTTTCAAGTTTGAGACAAATCGGCTCATAAATAGGATAGTCCGCCATTTTGGATCAGCCATTTTGAATTTTTTAAGTTTGAGTCAAAAATTGCATTAGGTGACCTTAAACACCGCATAGTTTCAAGTTTGAGACAAATCGGTTCATAAATAGGATAGTCCGCCATTTTGATTTTTTTAAGTTTGAGTCAAAAATTGTAATGAGTGACCTTAAACACCGAAAAGTTTCAAGTTTAAGACAAATCGGTTCATAAATGGAATAGTCCGCCATTTTTAATCCGCCATTTTGATTTTTTTTAATAAAAAAAAATTTCATTTTGATATTTTTTGTCATTTTTTTTAGTTATAACAGTCCATTTGAACCAAATTAGACCAATCATGGCACTCTAGATACAAAAATTGAAGTAAAAATCTCTAAAAATCAAGTGGCCTTAAAAAGTCTCCAAAATAGTTGTACCATACTCAGAATTTTTTCAGTATTCCAAAAATGCAATAATATACAGGGTGTTCTATTTACAATTCCAAAGTTCAGGTCATTTCCGTTGAAATCGGACGTCGCAGAAAACAGATGGGCCATCTGTTCAGACACAGATCAAATGGGCCAAAATGAGTCTTTTTATTTTTAGACTACTGAAAAATTACTGATCATTTGGATAGTTTAAAAATTGTAGAACTGTCGGGGGTTTATCATGATCCGTGGTCACTTAGTATATTAAATTCTTTACACTGTATCATGCAACCTTAAACACTGCCACAGTGTAACTTGATCAATAAATATTATTATTATTATCTAAAAAAATCTCCCCACCTACTAATATCTCACTTAAAAATTTCAGATTTGACGAAGAACCCCAAAAAGTGGAGTTAGACTACCCGCGTGACATGTCCATGTGGAAAGGAGTAGGCACAGACATTGACGCCGTTTTCCAATGGAAAGATGGTAATAAATTTTTGGTACAAAACCATCACACGCTGACATAACTTTTTTCTTCAGGAAAAACCTACTTCTTCAAGGGCAAGGGCTTCTGGCAGTTCGACGACTTGCACATGCGCGTCGTGCATATAGAGCCGAAGCTGTCCGCGCCGGTCTGGATGGGCTGCACGAAGAACTACGAGGAGAACGATTTAGGTCAAAAACTGCCTTACAGGGGAATGTCGGAGACGATATCCAGTGGCACTACTAAATCCAGTAATTTGGACAAAATCTTAGTGGCAGTACTGTTTCTTGTAAATTTAAGGTTTACCCGGTGGGGGGTTTAATATTAGTGTCCACTGCGCTAACTTTCGGAAATCGCACAGGAAGAACAAGCAATCAGGCAACTTGTTTTATTTATTTAAAAAAATGTCTGACAAAGTCGTGGCATAAATTAATTTATGAGTATACCAATGAAAAGTGTTTACATCAAATAGTTTCCTGTAGATAATATTGAACGCTGTCTGAATTAATGCCCGTTTCTAACTAAATCCAAGCGTCGAAAACGCTGCCTTAGGGGGGGATTTTGTAGAAAAGTCAAACGGCGAATCGATGGGCCCCGGCAGTTAGTTGCTGGTGCTCCGTGTTTTCTCCGTTTTTTAGCCAAAATGGATGTCGTGACATACAGTCTTTAAGATTAAAATCGAGAAAATTTACCAGTCGATGGACCTCGCAAAAATGTTATGAAAAGTTTATATAAACTTGTTTAATTGAAAGCTTCGTTTTCGAGATATAGGGAGCTGAAGCGTTTAAACAAAATGGAAATTAATTAATATTTTCAAAATTTAGAAAATGTTTAGGTGTCTGAGGTTATCAATTCGAACAGTTATTGCGAATTATTTGAATGTTGTCTCCATCTATGGTTTATTTATTATAATAATGAACCTGATTTTATACATTTTATCGGACTTTAAAACGAATTTCAATGGAACCAGTGGCGTACCATTTTTTCTTCAAAAATATCACTGTTAAAAAATTCGGCCGGAAAGCGACATGATTCTATCTATTTCTTTTAACAGCATTAGATATAAACAAAAAAAGAAAAAATACGGGTCTCTTCTTTTTCCATTTACTTTCGGCCGCCATTGTTAAAGAAAAGTGCGAAAATACCCCATGTTCCAGGCAACAGAGTGACGTCACTTGACGTCTCATTCACGTTGATTTCTAATGTACCCGTCATTCGTCAATTGTCCCCCAAAAAGAGACGTGTTTTAAACATCTTCTTTTACAGTTATTAGCGACGTCATCTAGGGTCTAATAGAAGTTATACATGCGGCTATTATATAAACAAACGAAAAATTAGTATATAGAACTTTCATATAATGCAAAAAGTACACTATCATTGCATAATGTATTGTAGATTAATTTTTTGGAAGAAAAAGTGAAAAATGTAAATCATTGGTTTCGAAAATTGAATATTTACTTTGTACTATTTTGACTACTTATTATGCAGGTGTAGTACTGTTTATATTTATTGGAAGTTTATAAAATCTGTTTATTTATTAACTCAAAGCCTAACTTTCATCCATGGGAGCATGGATGCAATTACGAATTATACGACGAAAAGAATAATAAAAACAAGCCATTTACACATTATCTAGATTGACGTGAAAATAACGTCTTTAGATGACCTCATTTCGATGAGACTTATTGTCGTCATTTTTACGTCGTTACAACGTTATTATATTGGTGATTCCGGCGTAATGGGTCACTTAAATATCACGGGAAAATTCCGTCACTCTGCCTGGGGTCCTGAATTAGCAATTTCTTTACTGAGAAAAGAAAGAAGCTTACCAATATCTGTGTAGTGTTTCCTTCTATACAATCCCAATGATTTTAGACATCTTTGGAATGAAAGCAATGTTCTTGTAGTATACTAGAATGAATGAATACTAGAGCATTTTCCTCCTAAATTTGGACATTTTTTCCGAGAAATAATCTCAAAATTTTGAGAAAGTCTGAGACAAATTTTTTTCTCAGAATTTTGAGATTTAAATAATTAATGGTTTTAAACTGATGCGCCGTCGCGTCGGTCGTATAAAATTATCATCTTTATAAATTTCATTGCAATATTCCTAATAGTTTTGAAAATATTAATTAATTATTAATTTTTTTTTGTAAAACTTCAACACCCTATATCTCGAAAACGAAGCTTTGAATCATACAAGTTTATATGAACTTTTCTAATAATTTTTGTGAATTCCATCGGCTGGTAAATTTTCCCGGTTAAAATCTGAAACACCCCGTATATTGCATTTTTACTTGAGCACACGCAGTAAAGAAATATTAATAGATATTAATCTGAAAGTAGTAGAAATTTATCATAGATATCCGGGCTAGTGAGTGAAATAGTTTTAATTATTGTTCCTGACCTAGTTCCGTCATAAATGCAACATATTAACACGCTAAAAGTATGGTTAAAATTGTGATATTTTAGCGTTTTATTAAATTTTTCCTCTGTTCTCATGAGCTTTGAGAAAATTATTTCGCTCGCTAGCGAGGGCCATTGCGAATACGTTGATATATAATAATGTCCAATTATGTTGACTTTTCCTAGTGATCTGTGTTCTCGCCTAAACATCTGTCAGACGGTAAAAATTAAAAATATACATATAAAATCCCCGCCTTAAGTCTAATTTTTATTTCTTCAAAAGTCGGTAAATAGGCGTAAGTACTACAAATAGTGACGGTGACGGACGGACGGACTGTGTTGACGCTGGAACAGCGTTAGTGAAGGTTTGCCGATATGACGTCACTGTGAGCAATCTCACAGAACCCGCTGAGGCGCAAAATACTATTAAACAGTTGAACCAGAATAATTTATATACTTGTTTATTCTTCCACTCCTGAGCTGGCTGTGGATGTCACACACTGGAGTCAATTCATAAAACATAACCTGGAAAACATTGATTGTTCGCCAAATCAGTGAATTTCTCGTATTTTGACTTTTGTTTTTGCAAAATTATCCTAAAAAGAATTAGTAGGGGTGTCAGAGGATGATTTGGACTTTGAACAGAACCCGTTGACAGGGCTTGAATTAAAGATCTTAACCGATATGAAGTAACAATGAAGATACGCGTCAGGGTTTTTTATTGCAAAACATTTTCTTTCTGTGAACTTTTTCAATTTTCCTGAAGAAATCATTGTTTAATGTAGGGCGTAAACGTGCGGCCACGCGGTCGATCAGCTGCCTCAGTCTAGTCAGCCTATAGTGCTGCTTATTTTACGCTCAAGCAAGCGTATAACCTACAAATTTGCATTTTAACATGGAAATACGCAGTTTACGCTTATTTTTCGCGTGTTTTCATGGGATAATGTTGTTCTGTTGAATACATATTTTGCAATAAAAACCTTAAACGCGTATCTCGCTCATTGTAACTTTTTTATTTGCTTTAATGGCGTTGTTCAAAAAAAATCGAAATCCACGTTTTTTATCTCTATTAAACAGTGGAAACAGCATAATTTATATACTTGTTTATTCTTCTAAATTTTTTTTAGATCTAGATTACCTACATTTTTTTAATCTACAAGTAATCTGACTATGCAAGACGACATTTGATGAATTTGTTATAATAATTCTTTTAGTCTATGCAACTAGCGTATTTTATAGTATCAGAATATATGGGATTTAAATAATGTTTGTTTTAACGTTACTTAAAGGTTACCTAAACGTAACGTTTATGTAACGTTTAAGTAACTATAATATACACTAAATACAAATCCGTATCAAAATCACAAAATAATACAAAACTCAACCTTCAATTTCAGTTTTGCCATTTGCCTCTAAATGGGACAACTAATAGAAATGACATTGTGTTGTCATCATAACAAAATGGCCACCTCTGGGATAAAACAAGCCAAATGTTTTTACCTTTAGAGATGAGGCAACATTTAGAGAAATTAACAAATTAAAATTTGTGTGTGGTTATTTGTTATTTATATTGCTTTAAGTGAACAAAAATTATATTCGTTACCTAAACGTAACGTTTAGGTAACGTTTAAGTAACGTTAAAATTGAATAAATACAAATCCGTATCAAAAACACAAAATAATACAAAACTCAACCTTCAATTTCAATTTTGCCATTTGCCTCTAAATGGAGCAACCAATATAAATAACATTGTGTTGTCATCATACCAAAATGGCCACCGCTGGGATAAAACAAGCCAAATGTTTTTACCTTTAGAGATGAGGCAACATTTAGAGAAATTAACAAATTAAAATTTGTGTATGGTTATTTGTTATTTATTTTGCTTTATATGAACAAAAATTATATTCGTTACCTAAACGTAACGTTAAAATTTACTAAATACAAATCCGTATCAAAATCACACAATAATACAAAACTCAACCCTCAATGTCAGTTTTGACATTTGCCTCTAAATGGGGCAACCACTAGAAATGACATTGTGTGGAGAAATTAACAAATTAAAATTTGTGTGTGGTTATTTGTTATTTATATTGCGTTATATGAACAAAAAATATATTCGTAACGTTTATGTAACGTAACGTTTAGGTAACGTATCGTGACGTTTAGGTAACGTTTATATTCCGCATCATAATTTGCAATTAGGTTAAAATTTCATCTTTCAAGTAATTTAATTTTATACTTTAAAGTAGAAATTATTTCAAAGACGAAATTCTAACCTAATTGAAAAGTATGCTTTTAGATGAATATCACAGATTAGATTATGATGGTAGCCTGTCAAGCAATAAACATTTCAGTGGGTTATATTAAAAATACAAACCCGCTGTTCCAGAGCATTTTTCTACAAAAAATAAAATCCAAACTAGCCTCGGAAGATAGTACCATATTTATATGATCATATTTGCATATTAGCATATTTATAGATTTGCATATTTTATGCAAATCTATAATGAAACATGGTGTACCTTAAGGACATCTGCTAGGTCCAGTACTAATTGTGATTGTACAATAGATAACATATCGCTAAGGCAATTTTACATGGGTACATTTGAAGTCACTTTTAATGAATGAAGTAGATTGTGTTTATTATGCATAAAAAAAGGCGTTTTATTGAATATTAAACAACTGAACGTAATATTTTTACTGTTTACAAAAATGTATAGCACTTTACAATTTCGCGTGCTGAAAACGTGTCATCGGCAGACCGTCACTATCCGATTCACATGTAGCTTTAACAATTGAAATATTAACGGAACAGTATCGATCACTGCCCATCAGAGCTGGAGATTACTGATCCCAGATTTTGTTAAAAGAACTACGAAAATTACTTGGGAATTGGTTGCCAACTAAAATTTTGTTGGATGGAAAATATTTTTGTTATTTTTTTGCATTTAAAAATTATTTAAAATATTAGGATATTTAAAGAAATACCGTGATACATTTTTCCATTGAAGAAAAGTGACAAATTATCTCATAGATTCAACACAGTTTCGCTTTTCAACTTGCGTTGGTTAATTTTTTTAAGGTATAGTAAAGGAGGGCTAACCAATCACTAAGTAAAGCTGGAAAGAGTATGTTCTGACGCGAGATTCATTTTGGAGAATAACCCTCGCCTCCAGCTCCAATTCCTTGAAAGCCCTTATCTTTAATATCTGCTTCTAACATTTTATTTAAAAAGTTATTTACATATCATTTAGTTGAAAAAAATTTAAGACTGAACCCGGAAATTAACATCTGGTTTGCCTGCAAGACGTGAAACTTTCAAGAACTTTGTGATAAAGAAATGAATTTTTTCAATTATTATTTACTATTATTTAATTTTTTTTATTATATAGATATGACTAGTAAAATGCTTTTGTAATCGTGAATTTAACTATTATTGCTTAAATTACTGTGATATCATATTTTAGTTTTAATCTTCCCCCCTCTTAACACTAAACGAAGAAAATTGTGAGGTCCTCGCCATTTTCTTCAGTTACCGAGGTTTCTAACAACTATCTTCGAATACCATTTCTTTTAAAGTGTAATGGAATTTCTTCTAAGAAGTAAATTCACCCTCTATGTATAAAAGAACGTTTTAGTTCTAATATCAGTAAAAAAAATATGTAAGTTATGGTTGTTTAGTTTTATACTATTGTAATTTGTAAATTTTTTAAATGTATATAATTAAATGTATTTATAATTTGATAATGTAATAAAAAATTAATTAACGACGTGGTAATGTTTTATTTGTCTAACCACTGATGACCAATTTCTTGTATTATATTCATTACCATAATGCTTATGGACTACCTCAAGGATCAAGCCTGGGTCCACTGTTATTTTTAATCGATATTAACGATTATCAGTTAATAATCCTGACTTCGTTACGTTTTCTAATGACACTAATGTAGTGAATTATTTATATATTTTTCGAACGATACCTGTTCATCTGGTAGTTTTATTATTTATTTTTATGTAGTAAATAATAATTTTTGTTTACTTCATTGGATATTTTAAAAAGAGCTTAAAGAATTGACGAGTTTCTGGGAAAATCCTAACGTGTCCTTTTTAAATAAAATCCAGAACAGTGGATAGACAGGGTACCCCATTCGTGTGAACCGACAAATGCTGACACGACGGCCATAATACTTAGAGTGGTCCTTATTTTGGAGGTCTCGTTTTTTTTTAGTGCTCCCACTAAATCGGAAGTAGAGGCCTAGAAAATAATTATGAATCAATAAAGTCGAAAAAAATAATAACTCGTGCCCCACACAGGTTGAATTTTAAATGGGATTTAAGATGCGTTTTCCGGTTTTTTAGGTTAAACCTAAAGGTTAAAACCAAGCGTTGAGCACTTGATTTCCATCGGTTCAAGGTGAAACTTGGTGTCCTTAGGTTTTCGATATCGCTGAATCCAAATATCATGTCAAAAACTGGCTTTTTACTAATGACAGCTGTCAAAAAAGCTGTTAAAATTTTTAGAATTTTTTTATATTTTAACACAAATCAAGTAAGGTTTCGTCGTAAAAAAATTGGTAATGTGTTTTTCGCTAAATTACAACTGTCAATTAAGCTGTCAATGAGATTTTCAATCGAATTTTTAGTTTTTTTTCAATTTCTCAATTCGGAAAATAGTCTTAATTATGTGTTTCAATATAGCTAAATCCGAATATGATGTCAAAAACGAGTTTGGACTCATGACAGCTGCCAAAATAGCTGTCAATAGAAATTAATTTTTTAATTATTCAAAATTATAAGGTTTTTTTTTATATTTTAACACAAATCAAGTAGTAAATCGTAAAAAAAATATTAACATGTTTTTCGCTTAAATAACAACTGTCAATGAAATTTTCAATCAGTATATTAGTGTAATTTTACAACTATACCCTGGTTCCGAAATAGTGTGGAGTGTGGAGTGATTCATCACCAGCATATGGACGGCTCAGGGAGATGAGGGGCGAAGGGAACAAAATTCCATAGGCGTATCATTTTAGAGGGAGCAGAATAAAAAAAATTAAATAAAATATCCAAGTTATTAACATTGTTTTTAAGTGTACTTGTTATGTTTTTTTTTATTATCTGAATATTCCTACGTATACATTTTTGATCATTTTCAGTTCTCCTCCTGTCAAATTCGGTCGCTTATGATTGGAACTATTGGTTTTAGAACCACTACTGCTCGCATTCGTCACTTCCATCGCATAAAAACACTAAAACACTCGCGTATAACACAATATTATAATTAATTTATGTCGCGAATCAACCGTACATAAGACACCATGAAACGCCACTGTCGCGCCAAAACATACATGCATGAAACAGCGCATGCGTCAATATATCCAAGGAAATATCGCGTCTTTACCTCTGACCAATGAAATTTAATTTAATATAGAACCGCCTAAAATTCACTGATGAGGGCGGTAGACCCGGTTACTAATGAGTTCTGCCCACTATTTCTATAGTGTACACAAATTTGCACACTAAAAATTCTGTCATCCACTGCAAATAGGCAGACCGTTCAATTGTGATGGTGATGATATTATGTATGAATCACTCCACACTATTTAGGAACCAGGGTATAATAATAATTTTACAGTTATAACATACTTTTATATTTTTTTAAATTTCATGTTTTATGTGAATGTATATTATTATCAACAATAATAATAAGATATAGTAATTAAAATCAATTCGAAAATAGACACTTAAATATAGATTTTTTTGTTAACAGTCATTGATTTTTCAAGATTCAATCTCGCGACAAACTTTCTTGAGATTCAACCATCTGAATGGATAAACAATGAAGTTTTTTGGCAGCTCAAGCTTTCGTCAAAAATTTGAAAGTTATTAATGATGTGCAGAGCGAATGGTCAAACTGATGACAGATTTTTAGATGTAAATTTATTTATTAAAGATCTGAAGACTAAAGATCAGCTTCAATACTTCAAGAGTCTAAACTCGTTTTTGACATAATCGGATTTAGCTGTATTGAAACACTTAAGTAAGACTATTTTCTGAATTGAGAAGTTCAAAAAAAAAACTAAAAATTCGATTAAAAATTTCATTTACAGCTTAATTGACAGTTGTCATTTAGCGAAAAAGACGTTACGAATTTTTTTTACGACGAAACTTTACTTGATTTGTGTTAAAATGTAAAAAAATCCTGAAAATTTTAAATAATCAAAAAATTAATTTTTATTTACCGCTCTTTTGACAGCTGTCAAGAGTCCAAATTCGTTTTTGACATCATATTCGGATTTAGCTGTATTCAAACACTTAAATAAGACTTAAATAAGACATTTATTTCAAAATTAATTATGTCTCCCCTTACAGAAATCGAAAAAAATATGGAAGTTTAATTTAAATTTAATTGACAGTATTAAAGTATTAAAAAAAATTTACAGTTGTCATTTAGCAAAAATGACATAATTTTTTTTACAACGAAACTACTATAGTTTGTATAATGAATCTTTGCGTGTGTATGAAATTAGCAAGGACATACGTGAGATTGCTAAACGCATTATATAGGCAAGCTATGTGGTTACGTATATCATCGAGCCGCTAAGACACGCGATCGATACGATCGAATAAATTGAAACGGAATTAAAAAGAGACGTCTATATGAATAGTAGTCGTAGCGCTTGTCAATATTACTCTGACAGTTTAATTCAGTAGCGTTCACAAAACATCTTGTTTTGTGGTATAGTATTGTCGTATTTTTGCTTTTTTCGTTCTCTTTTGATTTATTTGTGGTGCTATTAGACAAGTTGTAAAGTGTATATCGCGGATATAATTGTTTCCTTTTATTGTTCTTTTTCTCAGAGACTTACAAGAGTGAAAATAAAATCAGTTCTTTTAAGAACTATAACCTAAAAATGCCTGGAAAAAGGTTAAATTTGCAAGCAAGGGGACTTGTTGCCAATTTACTTAAATATTTCGCGACTGAAAAAGAGAACATGGGCCCTTTAGTTTCTGTTAATGGAGTTCAAGAGGTAAACGAGGAAAACTATAATAATATACTTATCAATACTTATTGAAAACTTTTTTGCAGCGTGTTGCTGATGCTATACCTATTTTCGCCTATATTTTCAACTTTCAAACTTCCAAGATAATTATAACCTCACTCGAGTGTCAAATCACAGCTGTTTAGTAAGAAACGTGTTGCCAACATCATATATACAAAAATATTGCACGCTATGGTAAATTATTTTATGAAAATAGATTTCTGATCTTAATTGTATAACCATGATCAGTGGTAAATAATAATAACTATTATTATTTTACAAAGTAAATTGTCACTTCATGAGTATTTACGAAGTCAACATTTTTTCTAATTTTTAATTGGTTGTCTGGTGATGAGTGAAAATAAAAACACATTTTAATTTTACTCCCGCCGTCACTGAAATTAATGACCTTGAACTGATTGATTCATACAGTTGTTGTGACGCACACGCAAAGATTCATTATACAAACTATATATTTGTATTTAAATATAAAAAAACCCCAAAAGTTTTTATTTGTTAAGAAACGAATTTCAATTGACAGTCTTTTTGACAGCTGTCAAGAGTCCAAACTCGTTTTTGACATCATATTCGGATTTAGCTGTATTGAAACACTTGATTAAGACTAGTTTCCGAATTGAGAAATTAAGAAAAAATTAACAATTCGAGAAAAAATATCACTTACAGTTTAACAGTTGTCATTTAGCGAAAAACACGTTAACAATTTTTTTACGACGAAACTACTTGATTTGTGTTAAAATGTAAAAAAAACCCTTAAAATTTTAAATAATCAAAAAATTTATTTTTATTGGCCGCTTTTTTGACAGCTATCATTAGTCAAAACATGATATTTGACATGATATTTGGATTCAGCGATATCGAAAACCTAGGGATACCAAGTTTCACCTTTTATTTTTAGACTTTTTAGTGGGAGCACTCAAAAAATATTTTCGATTATTTTCCACCATAATACTTTTCCAAAATAAGGACCACCCTAAACCCTCTACTGTCCTCACATCACGACACCCGCCAACAAAACATAGTTAGTTTGTCAGTCATACCACAGTCTACAGAGAAGTAGTCTATTGTCATATTCTTCTTCTTTTTCTTCAAATGCTCGGGTACGTGTACTTATTATAAGATATGAAATGAACTACTACTTAATTTGTTTTATTTTGCTAATTTTATGACAGATATTTCCATTTTAGGACGTTTTTAGGACAAAATTTTATGATTTTTATGATTTTAGGGCACTCTGAGAGCCCTGCGTATCGCATTTTTTTGCATCTTCGTCCACTACAATCTTATTTCGACCGCTTTTTGGTTTCGGTGCCTGTACACTTCCATGTATCTTTTCTTCTCTTAAGAACACGCGCGAAATTCCCTCAAACCCGCCCATGCAAGAGAGGCGAACGTTTGCGACTGTTTTAACTAAACACAGACGGCACGTCATTCCATACTGCTGGCTTATCCGGCCTTGGGTCTACAATAGAGCGGCTTTGCCGCTTTTAACCATAAAAATACATGCTTACGGAATTGCCATAATTAAAGTAGACGAAAATAAATGTAAAAATGGCCTATCATATATTATAGTGGATGCAGCGGTCGAAATAAGATTGTAGTGAACGAAGATGCAAAAAATGCTACTACTTAATTTGTTTTATTTTACTAATTTTATGACAGATATTTCCTTTTAGGACGTTTTTAGGACAACATTTTATGATTTTTATGATTTTAGGACACTCTGAAAGCCCTGCTTATCGCATTTTTTGCATCTTCGTCCACTACAATTTTATTTCGACCGCTTTTTTGTTCTCTTCTCTTAAGAACACGCGCGAAATTCCCGCAAACCCGCCACTGCAAGAGAGGCGAACGTTTGCGACGGTTTTAACTAAACACAGTCGTCAATCCAATAAGTCATTCCATACTGCTGGCATATCCGGCCTTGGGTCTACAAGAGAGCGGCTTTGCCGCTTTTAACCGTAAAAATAAATGCTTACGGAATCGCCATAATTAAGGTATACGAAAATAAATGTAAAAATGACATATATTATAGTGGATGCCTTGATAATATTATTACTATCAGTTATTTACAGAAAAAGATACGCATGTCAAATAAAATCTTTATTCGGACTTGAAATAACACAAATAAATGTAAAACAATTCAAAAAAATATATTCAATACATTTATACATAATATACACAAAAAATAGTGGCTAAGAGTCTTTTTCCGTAAAAACAAAAATGTTAAAATCTTATAAATACGTATCTTTAAAATATCCCAGTCGTGCCCTCGCTCACCTCCAAAATAACACATTTAGTCAAAGAAATACAGAAGACAGGTATTTTACCGACAATATTTCAATTCGCAGTTAACCTCAAACTCCCCCCTTCGAAACGGAGGCTTAACCGATTTCCGCTGACGTTCCTCAAAAATTTTACCTACAAATGATCAAAAAACCGCCCAATCAGAAACTCATTGTACCCGTTAAAATGAAACGACCACCGTGGGACGACTCCTATCTAGCTAGTTACTGGCTGAATGTATACAATATAAAAATTTACAAAAATACGGATTTTCCTAATTCCTCCACGAAGCGAAATGTTAATAAAAGAAAAGTAAATATTAACAGGCAAAATGTTTTTACGAGACGCACATAAAAGTTATAAATCCCATCACACATTAATTACACATATAGATAACAGTTAATATCTCGGTCTAGAATAGAAAAAAACGTCCGATAAAAACACCTTGCCCCAAGCGGGGGTTAGTCTGTATATAAAAAGGTGGGGTAAAACGGAAAATGTGTTAGTCGAGAGAGCCTATTGCAAAAATTAGACGCGCTGTAACGTAATACTCGGAGAAAAAATGTACGGCTTCCTGCATTTTTACCTAAACTCGTAGATTTGTATACTATTTTCAGGCACGTGTGTCAGATTTAGCGATTGGAACCTGGAAAATGAAAAGCCGTCAGAATTCGCCCACATTATTAGGCTAGATTATGTCATATTGAATGGAACTAAGACGTTCACGGGTTTTGATTACAGGAATCGGTCAATTGGTCGTTTAAGAAGAAAAAACCGCTACTAAATTAGATGCTGGAATTTGGAGATAAAGCCCTTTCCAGTTTTTCCAACATATCGCGCAAACGAAATAAAATTTCGATATACTTTATATGACACTTTTCTTAGAGAATTGAATTATTTATTAATGCCATATTTCGGTCAATTTTTAACCCAAAACATTTTTCGACCCAGCATTTTAAAGGAAATTTTGTCAACTTCTTTTTCTATAAAGCAATACCGAGGTATACCGAGATAGGTAGTGTTCGACCGATACCGATATACATATCGGTTATCGGCAATAATGGCAGACCTGCAGAGCGGCCACATGCCGTAATATCCATGCCAAATGCTGTAACATCGGCCAAAAATGCTGATATTTTTTTCAAAACAATTTGATAAAAATTGTATAATAATAGACAAAAACTTATTATATTATTAGGTTAACATATTAAGTAAAAGAAAAACTTAAAAAGTACAACAAACTCTAATTAACCGAACCATAAAAAAACAAAAAATATTCTGACACAAAAAATAAAAAAAAACAAACAGAATGTAGATATCAGTGATTCATTCGCTGAAACAGGTTTAATAAAAATTATATTTTTTCTAAAAAATCAAAAAATGATTTTTTTTGGATAATCTAATTTTGGCTACTTGTTAATAATATATACCTATTTTCTAACAATTCTAACTGCTTGTATCTTATTTCGTCAAGCAAACAAATATTTTCAGGCATGAATACTACAGATACTAGATACTATCTACAAATTTTTTTTTATTCAAGATTTTTTAAAAGTATTTTTATTTTTGTAAAAAGCAGCTAAGCAGCTAAATTCCTTTTCAATTATTATATTAAATACGACAATATGGCCATAAAAATTCGTCTAGTTTTTTTTATGAATAAATACATTTTAGTGTCTAAATTTAAAAAAAAAATCAGAGTGATTAAAATATATCTCAATAATGCGCAGAAATTATGATAATCGTGTTTGTTACGATCTAATTCTGGAACGTCTTGACTGCCGATATTTACGAATTCTGGTATTAGTAAAATATAGTAAGTTATAGTAATTCGATTTTGGTAAAAAAAATATGGCCGACATATATATCGGTATCGGCATCTTATATTGGCCGATACCGATATATCGATATCGGCAAACAAAAATCTATCGGTCGATCACCACCCATCTCTGACCCAAAAAAAGTCATAAGCAAAAAAAAATCCAAAAAAATTTGACCTATTTTTTCTTGTTTCAACATTTTCGACATCAAAAAATGTTTTAAAACTTAAATAAATCGATGGGAAATTCAATTCTCTACAAAAAGTCTCATATAAAGTATATTGAAATTTTACTTAGCTTGCGAGATATTAAAAAAAATAAATTTACTTAGCTTGCGAAAAAACTAAAAAGGGTGCAGTTTCATCCCCCATCTCAAATTTCCACCCTCTAAATTAATAGTACTCCGCGGCTTTTTCTTCTTAAATGACCCATTGACCGATTCCTGCATTAAAAACCCGTGAACGTCTCTCTATTGCACAGTTTTTTAAGACATAATAAATAATGGAGAATTTGCATTTATTTTCAAATGACTTGAAACATCATCAAATATTTGAGAGACATCAGCCATAATATATTCTTTAAAATGCCCAAAAATATACTAGATAATTGATTGTTTTAATCGCGCTAACACGCCCACGTGGCCACATGATCGCAAACGGGGCGTTCCGTTCTTGTAACGTCACCACGCGAACGAGTCTTGTTAGTTGTAGTTGGGCGGCCAATTTGAGTGGATTGACGTCAATGATTATAGAGAGAAAAGGATTGCTCATCTCCATAAGCCTACCATCAGACAAACGTCAAACCCCACCACGCCGTTTTGACGTCAGCTTGATGCCCGGCGTTGGTTGATTCCCGTCGTTTTTACATCGACCACTGAAATCGACCGCTAGCGCTGACGCAAAACTAACGTCAGCCGAGTATCATGCTCGACATCACGACTAGGTCGGATTTGCCTAACAAATCGAGGCCGATAAGCTATCGCTGCAGCTGATTCCTCTTCGCATTGTGACGGCACGTCGCAGTGGAGCTGCGACTCACGATACGGATGGGCAACTACATTTTTTAATTTTTTAACATCGCATCAGTGCTTCATAATCTCAATATTTTTCCGACTTTCAAAAAATGTGCAAATTCTCCATTAAAGTAAAATATAATTATTTATTAGGCTACTGAATTATGTTACATAATGCCATGGAAAAAAGTCACGGTAGCCCGAAGGACAAGTTTTCTTAAGTGACATATGTAAGAACTCAGGTGTCTAATACGACATTTTATCCAACACTTTCAAAGAAATGCCTTTTTAGTTGCAAACAATAAAACAATTTTTCACGTAAAATCACGATTTCCGGCAAAACTACAAGTCTTATGGAAAAAAATTAAATGGCAAAGTTGTAGGTATTAAAAAGATCTACAACTTTTGTATTGACACTTTTTTCACATAACCTCAAAATTTATGTGAAAAATTCAAATAACCAAGTTTTTGGTTTTTTATTTTTTTTTTACAAAAAAAAAATTTCGATATTAAGTCAAAATAAGGTAAAAAAATTAATATTTTAAACCAAAAAAATTACAGTGTGTTTGGGACATAAAAGAGCAGTTTTCTTTGTGAAAAACGGAATATGATGACCATAAATGTTAACATAAATATAAATAAGTAAGTGTTAAGTTCATAGATTCTTTGTTTTCTTAAATTTCCGTATAATAAAGGCATAACAAAGGACTTGCTTGGAGTTTTTTATATTAAAATTACTCTTGTGCCTAAATTACTTTATCTCACTAGTGACTAATGGTCTATTTTATACCTTTAAAATCTCATAAAAAAATAGTATATGAAAGTGTTGGAAAACATATTTTTTTTGTGGGTTGTAGGTAAATATTTCATATGCGATATTAAAAAAAATTATTAACAATAGATATTATTAACATAGGTTGCTTTCAAATGCTGTCACGGGCCCTTATTAATGTTTATTTATGGATTTTCTGGCCACAGTTACAAATACCGAGCTAATACAGCTAAACGAGTCTTCGCAAAATATTCGCAAATGTCATTAAAGCAGCATTTAGGTGGATTTTACGCAGCGACCCGTTATCACTTTGGTAAAGAACAATATAAAACTTTGTATTCCACTCACCATTCAGAACTCCTATGGTAATAATATCCCTCAATTGTGGCCTTTGATTTTTGAAAACAGATATAATAGAAGCCGGCGAACGATGCCCCACTGATATCTTTAATAGTATGATCAGGTACTAAAAAGTGCTCCTTCCACCTCATGAAGACGTAGTCCGTGTCGGCCAAGGCTTTGTAGTCAAACGTGTCAGAATTGAAAGTCTTAGCGTACTGACTAAATAACGAGAATTTACTCTAAAACGATAAAAAAAACAGTGTCAGTGTGCATATAAATTTATATTAACAACTTACCCAATGTTTTTTATCTACATCCTCATCGGCATCCCACTTCCGCGTTAAAAAGGGGTATTTTTGACTAATAATTTCCCCGTCGAAGAAAGTGGTAAGCTTTGGGTACTCATCAGTAAGCCCATCAATTTGTAAATATCCGCATAAGTACGAGTTTTCTTCATCTACGTGCTATATAGAGCAGAAAAGAGGAAATAGGTAGTACAAATGACAAACATATGTTGTTATTTTTAGTGTTCCCGAAATAAATTCGGGTAGCCAATTACGTAAATTCACCCACCAAACCTACCAAAACCCACACCAACCCCTATTTAACTAAACTACCCAGTATTTATGAACAGAATAAAAAAATCAGACTTTCTAACCTGCAAAACCACTTCTACTTCGTAACTGTTGCCTTTGGACTTCTGGAAGCCCTGGAATTTCGAGCCGTTGTACAGCAGGGACTTCGTTACGCCGGGTTGCTTGGAATTTGCCGGTGGGGGAGGTGTTATATCCACCCTGACCGGCATATTTTCGCAAAATTTTCACTAGCACCACTACAGACGTCAAAATTATATATAGCTAATTCAAGATGGCGACAGCGACAACGGCGTGGTTCGCGGACATATGCCGAACTTTTCAAAACGCGAAAGTCATTGCGCGATCCCAGGCACCGTTCAGGCAACCAAACTCGTAAATGCTTGTATTACGGGTTGCATACAAACAACTTAGAATTTGTAATTGCTGAATTATTTGCAATTATCTGACGAACTAATTATAGAAATAACATATATGAAAGGATAATTATTGTGTCAGTGATTTTATGGTAACGGTTTTATCAAATGAGATGTATTTTTTTTATTTAATTGTTGATTAGAAAAAAACAATTAAATATCTTGAGTATTGGAGCGGGAAAACCATGAAGCATGCGTCATCTCTTATTGAACTTATACGAGAATGGCATAACATGCTATGATGATCACTGCTATGATTTTATATATTGGGAGTTAGGGGAGAGTGGGGAATAATCCAACTGATATAATAATATAATGATCCCATTTGAGGAATTTATGTTGCATGAATCTCTTAAATAAGCCTGAAATTGTTTAATTAAATGCAACATAATATTTGTATTCAAAACATATTTTATTTAAAAATCAACCATTGGCCGCAAAGATTTGTACCTAATTTAATATTTTCAAACTTCAGGTACACAATCCCTAACAAGAAAAAATATATATACCTATATATACATATAATAAAATTTAATATATACATATAACGAAATATATACATTTTGGCTTTAGGTTTCTAAAAAGAATCTGCTGGGGTGAAATAAAGGGGGTTATTAGTTAATTTTTTTAAGTATTCATTTGTTTTTCATTACTTAGTAGTAGTAGTGTTTCATTGTTAGCATGGAAAACGAGTTTAATGTGTCAAATTTAGATTATTTCTCAGGAGAAGTCAGTGCCCTGTGTGGTCCAAGATTTACTGAATGTATAGCTTTCATTAAATTCCATGTTGTGGCGAATGCGCCATTTTTTTTTTAATATCCTGGGCTTTGATGATCCTGGTGAGGACATTAGGGCAAAGGTTTCAAATGATTGTATTGTCATCGGTCCTTGACACGTGTGCAAAGTTTTAGTTTAATCTGACTGTTTGAAGTGGGTGAAAATCTCGTTCAAAGATGCCGTTACAAGATACATACATACATACAAACATACAGGTGAAGCTAATAAAGGGGTGTTAAAAAGATTAAAGCCTTTAAATCCCTTTAAAATGTGTCGAAAAGGCTTGCCTGTTGAATTCCTTTGAATTATTTAGTAGTTTCTTTTTTTTTTAAATATAAGTCAAGACAGGACAGAATAGAAGCTTTCAAAAATTAAATCCTACAATAAATATTTTTTTAAAAAACATGCATGAATTGGATGTATGTAATTCTGTCCAATGACAGCGTGCGCTAAAAATTAAAATTTTACTGACGTTTGTAGAAAATTATTTATTTTCCTAACCAGTGCGGAAAGTTAAACTTTACCGCGCGCCAAGAGGCGATGCCCGAACGACGCGAAACGAAAAGGCCAGTGCGGCAACCATTAGGAACAATATTTTTTCTACAAGCGTATCTAAAATTTCAGAAAAAAAAATACAGCAACGTAAAAATTTCACGTTTTAGACAGACAGATTTTTTGATATTTTTTATTGTTTGATAATGCTACCCTGTATTGATCATTATTAGTTCTAACAAAGTTCAAAACACGAACAAAAACAAGAACGTTTTTGACTGTATAGAAATCATATCAGAAGTAACACCTGTACTTTTTACTTGTTTTGATATGAACATATCTTCCAAGTATAGAATATGTTTGAATATGTTCACTTCCCAACCCCCATTTCTATCGCTTTAGTCCTAAAAACTCTGGCGTGATTCATTAATTGATCGAAAGTGAAAACAGCCCATCCTGCATATAAACAAGACACAAAAATACGTTGGGTAGTTAGTGTTTGGCAAATACAAACTACTCGGTTAGCAATGTTTGCTGAAAAATGATATTTCAGGCTGGGTAATCGACACATTTCAACGCGTACATAGACCGTCAATCAAACGAGCTTATAATATGAATTTGAATGAACTTAAATCGGCGTCAACAGGTGGGGATTTAGCAAGGTTAATCCTTATTTTGCGGGATATAAAAACACCCATTGTGTATGGAGTTACAATTTCAGATAAATCTCGTTTCATTACCTGTTCGGTTTCCAATCAGTGACTAAGTGATTTATATTCTACTACTATGAAGATTACTGTGAGTATATGCATATACACTAATTTTCATATTAAACTACTCACAATCATCAATGTAGGGGTCATTTTCTAAAACATTGGTTTATATAGACGCGCGAAAAATATTTTTATCGTTTTCTTAAACGTGCGGCCTGATTAGACGCAGAAACTCGAAAAGAAACCTAAAATCATAAATGATATGCTATTATTTTCTGAACTGCATCTAGAAAATGTTTAAGTTAGGTTAGATTATACTACTGTTTTTTTAATTACTTTAAAACTAAATTTAAGTTTTTAAAAGCGCTTTAAAAATATAAAGGGAAAAACAAAAAATATTTTAATTAATTAATATCACTAATAATAATAATAATAAGTATAATAATAAAACTAATGCATTTCTTAATTTTTTAACACATTTTCTTGGGATTTTCGGTCATATTAAACTAAACTATTTTATTATATATCTATATTTACCAACATCATAGACTATAAAATTATTACATAGTTGTCACGTTGTTTTTAATACTTTAAAATGTTTCCTTACATCAGTTTTTTATTTTAGTTTTAATATAATTGCATTGTTTTATAAAAATGTGTGCTTAATTCAATTATGAATATAAATGGTTTGGGTTTTATTTATCGAAGATAATTATGATAGCTGCTTTGTCAATTTTATTAATGTGGAAATTATGTAAAAATTATTAAATTATCTGTATCCGTTGGCTATTATTTGTGTTTTTATGTGATTTTATTTATAACATTTCACGCATCATTATTTTTCGACAGTTCGGTTTTCTTTTAAGGATTTTTAACCATAACTTTAATAAGTTAATAATATTTATGTTAATAATGTTTATAATCAGTGGCGGCTCTTAAGAGGGGGCAAGAGAGGCTAAGCCTCCCCATTCACTTTGGTAGAGCATAACATTTTATTTTTATATATATTTTTTAAAGTTAATTTAATTTTTATTATGCCATGTATACAGAACACATGCTTATATACTAGAAAAAAAATGTTTTTTCTGGACAATATAGTATATTTATCTGAGTGTATTTTCACAACTGACTAGCAAAATATTAAAATACATACTTAAGTTTATTGTATATTCAATTGCATTATGTAAAACCCGGTTTCATATTTAATTATTATAATTTTTAAATAGAAATCTCACATTATATGCCTTGACAACGTTTGACAAGTCATGTCGTGTACGAGTAAACGCGACCACGAACGAACATGTCATGTATATAAATAAATGATATGCAATGATTTTAATTAAATATACAAAGTCAGCCTGGAACTCACTGTAATGGTTTAAATTTAGCTGTATCCGCACTATTTTAAACACAATTTAAATTGAAATTAGCAGGCTCGTTTAATTGGTATTGTTCTAGATGAAACAACCGATATGACTAATTTAATTCAACTATCTGTAACGCTATGCTAAAAAGAATAAAAATTAAGTTACACTGCATATAGGAAGGTTTCTAAGAATTGCTACCCTTATTTAAAATGTCACCGCCACTGGTAACCCTACCTCTAAGATTAGCCTCCTCGAATCAAAAGACCACGAGCCGCCACTTATAATAATATTTAAGGAAAATACCCATAATTTTAATACGTTATGGTTATTTTCCGAATAGTTGCTAGATGTTGGCTAGGGGTTATTATTGTTATTATTTCTTACCGAATAATAACAGTTGTGTTAACAAATTTTTGTCGTCTAGTGACTTTTTGCCTGCCATCCAATCATAAATCTTTCATTTTGGGGTCAATTTGTTTGCGTTTTTTTTTAATACTCTCAAGTACCTAGACCGGTTTATGTTTTTGTTCTCTTAACGTGTTGCTATGAATGTATTGTGATTTGCTTTCATTTATTTCCCACTTTCGAAGTCATGTTTCTAACTAAAAATGTTCTTGTATATTTGAGGGGTCTTCGTGGGTTGACAATATCAGAGGTTGAGAGGCCATAACTTAATGCCTGCGCGTTTCATTTGTATCGTTATTTTTTGAAATATTTTTCGCCTATAATTTAGTACAAAAGTTTAGCAGTTTTGGACTGTGCGCCTTTTATTGAGGGGAGATAATTTACTTTGTATTAGTCTAAAAGTTAGACGTATCAAATTGCCATTTTTAATTCACACCAAAAAAACACAGAGCTTGGATTCTACGTATGGTTTAAGATCATTCATTTCATAGTTGTTTTGTATAAGACACCACTTTTCTAAAGATACTAACGCCTTATAGTCTAGTCAAAAAGTGCCAATTTGGTGAATTTTTGAAAAATTTGAAGTAAGGCCGGTAAACATTACAAAGTTATAAACAATTTAGTTTTTTGCACATATATCAAAAACTATTGCATATATCGGAAATCGAACTCTACCACCAATATTTATAATCTTAATTTAGAGGTGAAAATAGGGTTAAAAACTTTAACAATAAAAATTATTTAAACCCATTAAATATGAATATTAAAAAAAAAATTCGCATACCTTTTGGATACTTGAAAAAACGATAATCCATTGGGAAAAAATAAACTTTTTTCTCAAGTTTTAAATTAACATAAAACCCTGATAATTGTCAAACTAAAAAGCTTAGATTTTTTCACTTTTTGGAGCTATTCTTGAAAGGTTTTAGAAAGGATCCCCGTTGAAAAAATTCAAAAATTTTTCAAGAATAAGAGGAGTGGAGTTATTTCTTGAGTTCTTAATTTTGGATTGCGGAAAATTTGAATAGGAAACATTCTTATTCTGCATCACATTCACCATCCAATTGTTTTATGACGACGAAAAGTATACAGTGTGATCAAGATTTTGTTATACTTACTACATGATAATGTCATCATGTGATGGGCGATGTATATAAGATCATTTGTTTTTCTTTAAATTCCTGGAAATCGGTTATACTTGACAACGCTGTTAAAAATGCGGTAGCACGTGTGAACAGATCGATGTAATGAGGATTTCTTATTCGGGTTATTATGTCTCATATTTCGATGTTACAAACCTCTGCTTTAGAGGAACAGGCATTTTTACCGATCATAAAAAACGGTGCGCATTTTTATCGCTGTCAAAGTGACAAAATGTGACTGGCAAATAGACGTTTTTATATAGGCATTATTTTATCAATAATAAAATAGAAGCATTGTGGAAAATATAGTACAAATATTACTCTATTACCAGTTATTTTTCTAATTTTATATTAAAACGATAATCAATTATTACTCGTACGTATATATATTTCCATGAATTGGAATTGTCTGTGGACAAAATATTTGATACGTTATTGCGTAAATAATCTTTAGTAAATTGATTGCAGAAAGTAAAGATAAACCCCGAACATAACATGATAGGCCAATATAAACAATAATCAAATACTAAAATATTCCGCATTTGTTAATGGGGAATGATAAAAGCACATACGTCCTTCCACAATCATTAGTCATTAGTGTGTTTCAGTTAGACCCGATCCAAGTTTAATGTGCTATAAAAGAAAATGACGCCGCTACTACCCAAAATTGAGGTAATAATTCCACCTAACAAATGTACTAGGTACCACTAGTATTTATACTATGAAACTACAAAGTGTGCCGTGGAAAAACGGATGAATTATATTTAACCACAGCTTCCTGCGACTTAAGTATGTGCAGGAAATTTATTTTGGAAATGCATACAAACATTAAATCGCCACGGTTTGGTTTATCTAAGTTCACGATTTCCCATGGATATTTACAAACCTTGTCGTTATGTCATATTTGTCACTGGTGCCATTGTTAATGCCATTGGAACGCATACTTTGGAGACATTATCGTTCTGTTCTCTATACGGTTCATCGAGCACACATCTATTGTCGGCCGCACGAGAGTTGAACAGCGACGTATAAGGGGGACAGGTGATAAAATATGTAAGCTTCTAGCTTAGATAGAAGCTTCTATATTGCCTTCTTTTTTGAAACTATAGTACAGAACTAAGATAGGAAACTGTCGCGACATTGTGCGACGTTTTGTCGCACAAGTAATTTCATGCGAACATTTACATCGAAGCACTTATAGATCGGCCAAACAACAAAGTAATTTTATAATTTCATCGCTCTGGGACTGTTTTATTTTATTCGTATTGTAGGTATTATTACTTCCAAAATACTAATTAATTTTATTAGAGGGACGAAACACCATTCTGTTGTTAAAGATAAAGTGTTTTATAAATTTACCGTGGACCCGTTTCTATGAGCAACACAATAAAAGAAATACAAAAGTCAAGCCTATAAAGTATAAAATAAAATTGTTTTTAGTAAATTTCGGCGATATTATTAAGATTCTTATAAATATATTTCGATGTTACAAAATATATTTTTGTAAAGTATATTTTATAACGCAGTATAAAAAGCTTTAACAAAATCGTTTTATAATTCTTTTGTAAAGTTTTTCTAAGATTTACCGAAATGTTTATAAAATAATTTTATTATGTTTCCATATAATAAGCCTTTATAAAATACTAACCAAAACTGAAATGTTTTATAAAGCGATGCCAGTTCACTTATAGCGGTCTTATAAACATTTTGAAAACGTTTATGAGATTAGGTAATGTTTGTTTTATAAATTTTGTTTCGGAAGCGTTTTGGCAACTATTATAAGATATAAAGATGCCATTTGGGAGATAAAGTAATATCATGCTATGAAAACTCGCCTATCAACAATAACAATACCACAATATCCGCAAATAGCCCCATTAAAATTCGGATCAAGCCCGGCCGAAATGTCTTTTGAGTGAGCACAACAATAAAATTCCCATCATACTCGACATCCTAATCGATCAATAAAACCGCATCTGAATTTAACTCTGGTGTCCTGGCCGTTAATAAAAACAATAGAAGTAAAGGAGTCACGTGACCTTCTGTGGACACGCATGACCTGCATAGATAATAGGTGAATTATTTAAAATGTGGCAGGTATGTTTTCGCTGTGCGTGGATTCGTATCGAAATAAGGAATTAAGATAATGTGTAATTTTCCCAGCGCAGCGGTGACAGGTGATAGGAGAGATAAACACCGCCTTGGGTCATTCTAGGTAGCTCGTCAAGGGCTCATTATGGACAGGATAATTTGTTTACCTCACCTTAATTGTCATACGGTTTTATTTACTTTATTACGAGAAAATGTAACATAAATATTACGCATGTAATAATTGCTTGAATAAGTGTTCTAATCCTGTCATTATGATTTTATTTTAAAATGTGATCTCGGTATTGTGATGTAGAAAACAAAACGCAGGAAACTTTTTTATCATTTTGAAATACAATTATTAGGAAAAATAGTTATGTCCATCTTGAGGGCATGCTTCAATTGCTATTAAACAAATGGTAGTGTGTTTTTTTCCTAAATTTCGGTTATAACTTTTTTCGTAGTAGTCGGATTGCAAAAAGTCATTCAGATTAAATTCGTTATTAAATTTCCTACCGATCTATGCAAATTCAATTGTCAAACAATCAATTTTCGCGAAGTTATACTGCAAAGAACGCAAAAATGTCTTTATAGACATTTAATTACAGTTTCTGGCATCTGTAATTTTTACGGGTCCAAAACTTCTTTCATGTTCTCGAATATGACGATGTATTCCAAATTTCCCACCCTTAAAAACCACCCCCTATGCCTAAATTAATACACAAAGATATTCATAATAACAATATTCCAAAAAAATCAAGTATGTTGTGTATGACATATTAATAATATTTCTTTCTCAAAAACGACAAACTGTGTCGCTCTGATTTTTTTATATAGTATTAAAAAGAGGGTAATCTATCTATTTCTGTCATCAGTATTTTTGAGAAACCCGTAGGAGAGACAATATTCAAAAAAATCAAGTATGCATTGTATGACATATTAGATTTAATAATTTTTTTCTCAAAAACGACAAACTGTGTCGCTCTGAATTTTTTATATAGTATTAAAAAGAGGGTTATCTATCTATTTCTGTCATCAGTTTTTTTGAGAAACCCGTAGGAGAGACAATATTCAAAAAAATCAAGTATGCATTGTATGACATATTAGATTTAATAATTTTTTTCTCAAAAACGACAAACTGTGTCGCTCTGAATTTTTTATATAGTATTAAAAAGAGGGTAATCTATCTATTTCTGTCATCAGTTTTTTTGAGAAACCCGTAGGAGAGACAATATTCAAAAAAATCAAGTATGCATTGTATGACATATTAGATTTAATAATTTTTTTCTCAAAAACGACAAACTGTGTCGCTCTGAATTTTTTATATAGTATTAAAAAGAGGGTAATCTATCTATTTCTATCATCAGTTTTTTTGAGAAACCCGTAGGAGCGACAATATTCAAAAAAATCAAGTATGCATTGTATGACATATTAGATTTAATAATTTTTTTTTCAAAAACGACAGACTGTGTCGCTCTGAATTTTTTATATAGTATTAAAAAGAGGGTAATCTATCTATTTCTGTCATCAGTTTTTTTCAGAAACCCGTCAAAGAATAGAGAGCGAATATGTCATTGTAGCATTTTTTTAATGTAAAATACAATTATTGAACTACAAACTCTCTAAATTTCAGCCCTTAATAGTAAAAGATAGCGACACTAGATATATTTCAAAAAAAAATTATCTCAGCTCCAGAGTGGTAGATAAAAAAATTTTTATTGTAAAAAAAAATACAAGGTATGCTGCTAACAAAAAAGGAAAACAAAATTCATAATTTTTTTGTTGTTAAAAAACCCCGATTTTTCGCATATTAACGATCAATTTAAAAAGCGCGCAATAAATAAAAATGTTAGTACAACATTTACTTAAGAAATTCAAGAAAGAACAACACCCATGTGCCATAATCTAATTAGCGTAGACTGACAGGAAATTTAATAGCAAATAAATTTTGCTATCCGACTACTACAAAAAAAATTATAAGATAAGGAAAAAAGTGTTATTTCCTAATATTTGTTTAATAACAATTGAAGGAAGCGCTTAAAATAGACAAAAGACAAAACTATTTTTCCGAATAATCGTATCATATTCCAAAGCGATTAAAAAGGTTCCGCGCTACTGGCCGTAATTACATACTATGCCCTTCCAATGATTTTAGCTTCTTTGTGCCGTGTTGCCAAATTTGACAGCTTACCTCCTGTACCTCAAATTAATTTTCAATTAGGCACAGCAACTAAAACCACGTTTTTATCTTTTCCAGATTTTCTGCATCTGTGCAATCCTAGCCACGGCCCAGGCGACGGGCTACGGCCTGCTCTCGAGCGGACTAGGGTCTGGACAATACGGCAACGGCTACGACTCAACCTACTCCTCCGGCTACACCAACGGCTACGGTGGTAGTGTCTACAGGCCCGGCTACGGAAATCACCACGACAACATCGGATATCCCGGATATAACCGTCCCGGGTACAGTGGATATTACAGTGGATACAAGCCTGGTGCATACTACAGCGGGGACTACGGAAGCTCTTATTACACGCCTGGTAGTTATAGCAAGCCGTACTATAGCAGTGGTTCATACAGTTCCAGCCCTTACGGGTATGACAACTATGGAGGGCATGGGGTTGGATATGGAGGCGGATACGGAGGCGGATATGGAGGCGGCAGTAGCTACCTAGGGGGTGGGTACAAGCCGTACAGTGGATACCAGTCCAAGACCTATTACAAGAAGTGATGGATATATGTGATAATTTTTATTTTTTACGTTGTAGGGTTATTTTTGTTAAGAATACTTGCGAATTATTATGTTTATAAGTAAGATATTGTACTTATTGTAAATAAATAAATAAATAGTTTTAAATTTATATTGCCTTTTATGTCGAAATGGGGCAATTATGAAATCGAAGTCGAAGCAGAACTTCTCCTAACTCATAACAAATTCGGCTTTAACTCCGATCGAGTCACAGCAGTACAAGAAGAACCTATGCCGGCCGCTAGCTTCTTTTCTCTGAGGCATCAGCGCGCGCTGGCTGAGCCAGTCGCTTTCTTTATACGAGCGCGGAAGCTATCCTTGGAGTAGGTTCTTTGTTTGCGTCGGCGCGCCGACGCAAACATCAATATCCTCCTATTGAAGATATTGAACTTTCCTTTCCACCCGTTGCAACGGCGCAATATTTATAATGAGATTCTCATCATTAAACTTCGCAGATAAGCCTCAATCAATTACCAAAGGAAGGGCAAAAGGGCCTATGGAAAATTTATCCACAACAATTAAAAATTGTATTAGGTAAATGTAATTGTAGTACCACTACTACCAGCAAAGCAAGAATCAATCAGGCGCTTTATCAGGGAGCTCAAAGTATGAAATCCCATGTAAAATGACCTGCCCGAATCGAATTTTTTGTTCGCCTTTGATTCAGAATTGCCAAATGTGTCAAAATATGACATTTTTAAAAAAACTGAAAATTTTGATTAAAATAATATTTTTTGCAAATTTAGTGCATAACTTTGTTAAATGACGTCCGATCGTTATGAATTTTGGATATAACATTTCTCAATACTTTCCTGACATATTGCTGTATAGGAAATACAATAGGAAATTTAGAAGTTCATATAAAACCTAAGTAATTTTTTTTTCGCTAGATGACACAAAATATCGCCATTTTGCAGCGTAAAAACTTTTTTATCTTTAGAGATAGACAACTAGTATAAGCGAGAAAAATGTTGCCAATAGAGCAAGCAAACTTTTTTACCTGAACTTTTTTTTCACACGACGTTTAGTTTGGGCTGTATACGTTTGTAAAAACCGAACTAAATAGAACTGACGCGTCGCATCCCTTGGGATTATTGCCTGCGTTAGATGCGCTACAGGAAATAAAGCGATCAGTATGTCAAAGAGAGTCACCACAACCTTCTTCATACGTGCAACAAAGATGACGCGCATTACTAAATTATCATACATCCTGAAATGTCATTTTGAGACATACGAAATACGAGAGGAGCTTGATATACCTGATTGGAAGAAATTTGTATCAAATCCTTATAATAAAAAGAACATGTTGGCATATTTAGCACAAAAACTGTTGAAAGAAAATTATGTTATACCTGATCACATTGAAATCGTATTGGAATGTCAGAAGATAATGAAAGGACAATAAAATGCACAAAAATGGAGTCGAAAGTGATTGATGACTTAAAGTTTACTGTACATGAGAAACCTGATATGAGAATATTTGCAATTATTAATTTTTTTAAAGACACTTTTAATGGATTTAATTAATAATATCATTAAGTAAGTTGATTAATCATTATTCCATCATAATTCATTTTATTTAAAAATGGTCCGTCGTTTGAGTGAAAGGGAAAGAATCGAAATTTTGATGATGATCGGTTACGGGGACAGAGCTCGCACACAAGTAGAAGTTTGCCGTTTATTTAACAACAAATATCCAAACAGAGAACCAATTACACAGTCCACCGTTAGCAAAATAGAACAAAAGTTTTTAGAAGTGGGTCATACGAGAGATCGCCCTAGAACGGGTCGTCCACCAGTGCAACAAGATGTTAAATTGAATGTTCTACTAGAGCTTCAAGAAAATCCCCATTTACCCACCCGCCAAGTGGCGGCAAACAACGGAATAGTTCAAAGCTCCGTCTTGAAATATTTGAAATTGAACAAATGGCATCCGTATAAAGTGGTTTTGGTCCAAGAGTTAAACGAAGATGATCCTGACCGTAGGTTACAGTTTTGCCAACGCATGTTGCAACGCCTGATTGATGACGACGGATTTTTACGCAATATTGTTTTTTCTGATGAGGCTACCTTTTATCTCGACGGCACAGTTAACCGGCAAAACTGTAGATATTGGTCTCCTGAAAATCCACACTGGAAAATGGAAACTCGTAGTCAGTTTCCACAAAAAGTTAACGTTTGGGCTGGTATTGTAGGTAATCGTATTTTGGGCCCATTTTTCTTTGAAGGCGTATTAACAGGTGAAATATATTTAGAATTTTTAAGAGACGACTTAGTCCCTGCACTTGCGGTACTTTACCCAAATGACGTAGATCCAGATCTGCCCCATCACACGATATGGTACCAACAAGACGGTGCACCACCCCATTTTGCAGTGATCGTTCGCGATTATTTAAACCATGTATTTCCTAACCATTGGATTGGTCGCAGGGGAACTATCGAATGGCCCCCTAGATCTCCAGATCTCACTCCCCTAGACTACTTTTTATGGGGCTATTTAAAGAGCAAAGTCTATTTCAATAGACCAAATACCATCGAAGAATTAAAGGACAGAATTCGCAATGAAATTCGAACCATTCAACCCGATACTGTTGGTAAGGTTCTGCAGGAGTTTCAGTGGCGGATGGGATATTGCCAGGAAGTGAATGGAGGTCACTTTGAAAATTTACTCTGATTTTATTTTTTACTTTAATTATTTATCATTTATTTGTTAAAATATTTTTTTATTTGTTTAAATTGTTGTTAAAAAATTAAACAGATTACTCCCAAATCTTTCAAAATGTTCGATAAGCTACCAAAATAAATAATATTACTCCTTAATCTTTTAAAATGTAATAAGCTATAAGCTATTAGAATCAATAAGCTATTAAAAATCTTGACCCGCCCGATAGCTTATGCATGGTGCCATGGTACATTTTATAAACTTTGCAACCGAATATCTCGAAAACTTTAATGTTAAAGGTACTATGTTTTTGACATATTCGCACTCAGAAAAATGTGCTCTATCGAAATCCGTGAAAAAAAATATGGGTTGTCATTTAAAAAAATTGTCGATGACGTCATAGCTCAAAAACGAACAAAACAAAAAAAAATCGATGGCTGAAAAAAGTGACATTTTATAAAATAAGGTTGACGTGTCCGAGGATTTCCTGTGAAAATCCTTCAATAACGATTAATTGAATTTATTCCAAACTTTACGAGCTCACTGTATGTCGAAATTTGGATGGAAAGAGAAAATAAATGTATCCCATGTTTCTCAATCATTAAAGCACTAACAATCTGGAAGCGTCTGGATGTTAAAATGTTAGCAGACAATTTGTTATCAATATATTGTTTATCTGGATGTGATTCTGTTAGCTTTCCGTTTAGAAAAGGCAAAAGAAGAGCCCTAAAAATAGCCTTGTCTCAAGAACCAGATGGGATGAATATTTTATCTTTTGGAACTAAAAGTATTACATATGAAATATCCGACGAGTTACTATCATCATGTAGACTATTCTTTAAGCATTTGTATGGCCGAAAAGACTTTAGAAGAAATGAAGATAGATGAATTAAGAGCTCATGTTTACAACTTGCAATTTGTAATTGTCATTAACTTTTTTAGGGATTTGTTGCCCACTGCAGATTCATTTATTTTTCATGTGAGAAGATGAGAGAAGATGTCCAAAGAGGATTTTTAAATATTACTCCATTTTCTAAATGTAGATTATTTAACTGTAATAACAGGTGCATAAAACGGCCCAGGGTGGAGAAAAAAAAATGACCAATAATAAATGGCTGGTCCCCAACATGAAAACCCCTACCTTTTGTCCAGTCCGTCATTTTAAAATTCTAATGGTTAAACGTTCATCTAGAATAACAACTGATAGATTATTATTAAGAGTATCCCATCATGGAACAAAGAACAATCAAGTGGATGGTACAAATACACTCCAGGTGGAAAAAACGAACTTTCGAAATAGACTAAAGAAGCATCAGAGAAGGCAGGATTAAATACAAAAGAAATAAAAATTTGAATAAAGTTGCAACTGTTAACTGTTCGAAAGTTACGTGGCAGAGTCTCTTATTTTCTTATTATAATAATTAGATAACGGGCGAAGGCGCCAGTGAAACCAAATTTATTTCAATTATTATCATAGATTTATTATAGTACTGGAAGCGATTCATTGTACTGTTGCTTGTATCTCATTGCATTGAAGTCTACAATATTCACAGAGTTTACAGTATTCACAAGTTTGTAAATACTGTAAACTCTGTGATTATTGTAAATGTTGCAAATATTGTAGACTTTAGTGCAATGAGCTACAAGGAACAGTACAATGATTCGCCTCAATTACACCCTTTTATCATACGAATTGTGATTTTTCGAGAAAAGATTTAACTAAAAAATCTCAAAAACTTAAGATGCTGGGAAAAATAGAGGCCAGATTGGTAGATTGGTATTCACCACTCTGGAAATGATATATCTCATTCCATTAACACATAGGTATTCACATTAAATATATTTTCTTTTAATATTTTTTTATTGAACTTTATTGAGCAAATTTTAGAATTCCCAAATATAAATATATGAGTGAGTGTTCAAACCTTCGCCGGGCGACGTCTCGGATGAATTGCTACACAAATGCGACCGATTCCCAGCCCAAACTGAGGCGCATTTTTGCAATGTGGAATTATTGGAAAATTATGCAACGTCTGCTTGTACGGAACAATCAGTGGGAAGTTGCCCAAAAAACGTAAAAACCGTGGGAGATCTGACCCACTTTCTTCCGGCCCGTGTGTAAGCAGATACTGGCTCGCGAGCAATAATTTCTTTCTCGGAGCGTTTCAATTCACTCAAATTGGATTAAACGCTGGGATAAGGTTGTTTGGTTTAATTAACTTCTGTTTGTACTTCGTTAAATTATCTCGCTGATTAAGCAGGTACCTGTTGGCATTAAAAAAAATAGCGGAGAAAAAATGGCGGCAATTAAAAAGAAATTCCTATGTCTAGCATTTCCTAATATTGATCTAGGCCTAGTATTTTGAGTATGTCTGGTATTTATACATGTCTAGCACGCCTTTGGCTGTAATTCTTTAAGGGATCCTTTAAAAAGAAAATCAATTTCGCTGGCATTAGCCAACGAAGAATTTAGTAAAATTATAGAAACTTGCGATGAAGACTCTCCAGGTCTTCAACGAATTTTTTTATGTCGCATCCCTTGAGATGGCCTGGATGGGAGGAGAAATGTTATCAGCTTGTATCCAGTATTTTATAGAGGAAATTAATAATTAAAGCGAAACCTCCGTAACAGTGTTGCCAGTATCACTACAATTGTAGTAGATTTACTACAATTTAATAGTTCTAGTACCGGTACGTTACTACACTTTTTTAGTATTTACATCTACATTTTTAATATTTCTACTACAGTTCATTCAATACGTATGTATAGTTAACTGACCCCATATAAGATACCGCGCAGTTGCCACATGTAATTCTCAATTTTCTCAGTATTCAATTAAAATATCAAATTCCACATTATTATATTAAAGTTGTATATATTATTTATGAATGTTATTAAATAATAATTGTGCACACAATAATATATTATAGGCCAAGATGTTACGTTTTTACATTTATTTTCGTCTACTTTAAATATGACAATTACGTAAACATTTATTTTTATAGTTAAAAGCGGCAACGCCGATCCACGACCTTTCCAATAACGAATATTCGAGCAGTATATCTCTTTTTAACTTATTGGAATCGTATCTCTCGGATCTGGATCGGATTCTCGGATCGACTAGGATCAGGTTCGCATATCTTACAGTGGCGTGTTAGCGGGAATTGCTAATATATTATTTATATACCTACCTATGTAGGTATGCAGCGGTACGAGAGTTGAAATAAAAGAGTATAGCGTAAGAGTAAACATGTTTGTTCGTTTCGTATGAAACCTGAAAAACGTAGATTTCCACCAGACCTCGCTTTATTTACGAGATAAGATAGGCATGTTAAAAAAATTTAAGGAAAATATTATTTGACGGCAAAAATGAATAGTGGGTGTTAGAGCAGAGCCGACTTTAACAAAAAAAAGTTGATATATGGGCTGCTCGAAGTAGGTACTGACGTGTACTGAGGTAGGTAGGTACCTATTACATCCTCCACTTAAGACATTTCTCAAATAATTTTATCCAAAAAATATTCCAGTGCTTGAGGCCGCTAGGTTATAAATGCTAAATGCAACGATATAACTTAGGTTTTTTTATTGGGATTTAAAACACTGAAAACGCTCTCTGGTTTATTACATAAGTAGGTACCTATTGTCCATTGACTTTATTTTTATGTAGGTACCTACCATCCTAGATCACAAATTAATAATTTACATCAGTGGGCAAAATTAAAAGTTCTATAGACTGTTTATAAAATTATAACCGTGTAGCTACCTACCTACCCACAAAAGAAAGGAACATTTTCAATGACTGTAAAATACCTCAAGGTCAGTTTCTAATTTTGATTGGCTGTAAAAAGTGTGTGTATTGGAAATCGCTTTGCGATGAGAAGCTGGTAGGTAGGTATGTATTGCATTTGTAATGATTTTTAAAAATGTGTTGAATTTAGTCGCGGTTTAGTTATGTAGGTACCTATTAACAAACAAGCTCTGATCTTTGTCAAAGCTTGTCTGTTAATAATCTTTGTCTTTGTTGCGTGTTAACGATTTGGTAGATTAGGTAGGTACCTACTTACACAATAAATATGATTGTATTTCAATCGCAAGTATATTTATTTTATTTTTCCGTTTTAAAGTTTATTTTTCTCGATTACTTAGCTGTTTTGTACATATTTATTTTTGTTACTTGTGGGAAATATGGCTACTGGCGAACCACCCACTAAAAAATGATAACGCGCTGAAAGCAATACTTCATGAGTGGTGTGGAAACTTGCATTCAATATCAGCTGTGGTGTTGAAAATATGCATATAAAAACCTTCTACTTTCACCCCCCTAAAAAAAATGTCTACGCCAATGAAAAACATTGTGTAGGTCAGGGTTGCCGGTCGTTCAACTATACGTACATATTGTACGAACTGTACAATCTACTACATTTACAAATTAGGTCAAACCCAATTTCTATTTTTATTTTCTTCGCAGCAACATGTCAACCGCACAACCTATCCAATGCCTTGACACTGAAATATGTATATTAATTTAGGTAATATAAGAAAAAAATTATAATAAGAGCCACACTCAGTACCTTATATTTAGATATATTCAATATATATATATATATATATATATATATATATATATATATATATATATATATATATATATATATATATATATATATATATATATATATATATATATATATATATATATATATATATATATATATATATATATATATATATATATATCAATGTTTTTGACACCAGAAATTTGTTGTTTACTTTTTTTTATTTTATTTTTGTTTTATCTTATTTTTTATTTTGTCTTTTACTATTAAAATGTTTCTATTATTTTACAATTATATTTTAATTCTTGTGTTAAAATAACATAATAAATAAAAACGTAATAAAAAAGAACTATTATCAACGCCTTTTTTTAAATAATAACTATTTTAAAATAATCTGCTACATTTTTTTCTGATCTACTACAATTTGGAGAGTTAACTACTACATTATAGAAAAGAAATCTGGCAACGTTGCTCTGTGACGTCACAAATTCTTGTCCCCGGCCTGTCTTACAGAGGGTCTCGTGTATATATATATATATATATATATATATATATATATATATATATATATATATATATATATATATATATATATATATATATATATATCAGTTTATCTGTTGACACCTCCCCCCACCTTTAAAATGCATCGTACGGCCAGTAATAAGTCCCATAGTTGCGACAAATCACAACATTGCACTCGCTGTGAATTTGGGCGCCGAAACGGCAGATAGGTGGCGACACGAAATCCTGCAATCTGGCAACACTGCGTACGGCAAGCTAGATTCCCTGCTAAGAAGGGCAGCCGGGATACGAAGCCAATTCGGGAAAAACCAGCACCCTCGATTCGAAAAGCAGAACAATGACGTAAAAACACGTTCATTCAACTATACCTATATGTGCATGAAAATGGAAATAACGATGATATAATATTTATGTAACTTTTTTATAATACTCTCACTTTCAAGATATAATCTGCGATGTATGTTGATGAGCTTTCTACCGTGAACGATCAGTGCAAAACCTAAGTAGCAGCAAGTTGTCGCCGACAAACGTGTGTGGTTTTTTTTAGTGCCCATAGATAATACCGGAAAAAATGAAAAAGGTCAGTACATCATCATACACATAATAAGAGTCATCCCATAGTTTAAATGCAAAGTTTATATCGACAATTAAAGATAACTGGCCACCAAATCAGAAACGATTATCCATCTGAATTATTAACAACGGTCGTGAAAGGAATTTCTATCGTGAATAGAATCTAAAATATCAATAGAAGCATCGTAACGATAGCACTTAGATTTAATTATATTCGAAACAAACGAAAAAGGAATAATAGTGTTTGTTTACCTATGCTAAAAAGAAAATTACTGTAATTAGATTTGTTAAAGGTTTGCATCGTGTGCTGGATTTTTTTTCGGCGATAACAATAAAGTCTTTATTAGTATTTCTCGTTGAAACAATCGGGCACTCATTGTGCAATATAATTTAATCAAGAACACGGCAAAATCACTTAAAATAATGACAAGGTAAAATACATTGTTATCTTTTCAAATAATAGCTAAAATGTAGACCCTTGATTTAAATTTTGTCACATTCGGTCAGTTCAATGCCAACATAAATGTCCGGGCATTAGTTTATATTATCTGTATTAACCGACTTCAAAAAAGGAGGATTAATTTAGGAGGACTATTTTCTAACAATATTAATAAATATAAGCATTACATTGCATAAATAATAATATAATATAAGCATAAATATTTCACGGGCTAATAAAAGGTATCGTAAAAGCGAAAAAAGGCGAAAACGTATTATTCATCATTCTTGCAGAAATAATATTTTCAACGAGTCCGGTAGCCCGGTGCTTATGTGCTTGGCAGTAGAGCGATATTCCCCGGTTCGATCCCCGCCGAAGCTGTTTTTTTTTCGATTTTTTTTTCCGTTTTTTTTTTTCGTAAAAATCCTCATTGGGCGTGTGAGAAAAATTCGCTCGCACACGTCGATTTTCGTATTCTTTTTTCTACACGTGTACGATTTTGAAACAGAAAAAAATGTTTTTTTCAAAAGTTACGTCGATATGTTCATTTTTTTCAAATGTAAACCTATATTTTTTATGGCTTTATCGGAAACAGCGTATTTTCATGTCTACAGAAGAAGTATTCACTTTGTATGTTTTGTAAGTATTCACTTTGTATGTTTGTTACCTGAGAACTCCGTAATTTATGAATCACTTTTAAAAATTATTTTTTTCTTGGAAAGGGGGTACTTTCAAGTGGGTCCCATTTTAGTTTTATTGGCATTGGACCTTGGATTCCGAAGATATACCAGAAATACCAGATATACCAGAAAAATGGCGAATGCACCGGTCACAACCCTAATCTATAGATATTTAAATTAATTAGAAAAATATGTTCTATCGGATAAAATTGTGTACTGGGAGAATATTCTTATTTCCTTCCTTAAATGATAAACTCATTTGGATATTCCTGTAATATGTTCTACATATTATGCTCTATTAATATGTAGGTGTATTAAATCATATATTCGCACATTTTAAAATTCGTCGCTGAAAAAATCGTCGCTAACTTCACACCAATCCGAAAAATGCGAGTTTTTTCTACGATAACTCATTTAATACTGAAGGTACAACGTCCATTCAAAAGCCATTTTACAGGTAATTTCAAAGGCTACAATGTCATATACATGATCATGCCCAACCATCATATACATTTCAATATGCCCAAACCGTTCATATTCAAGAGGATTTATCTATGTAAAGGTGGGAATGGCTGGGGTTTTATCGCTCATTTTTTTTGCCACTCTTTTTGCATCGAAACTCGCTTAGTTATAATGCAATCGACTTCTAACAGTGCTAAATTTAGGCCTTTCCAAGTACTACACAAAATGTTATATAACTTTTTCCCGAAAAAAGTATCGGTTTTCCGTTATTTAATATTTGAATATTTCGAACCAAGTTGCAAAAAAGTCGTCTTCAACGAGCCATAACTCCCTTAATCTTCGACCTAGAGCAATCAAAAACCAATCTCTGTGCTTTTATAGGCTTAATTTTTTATCGTTATAACTTTTTTGATAGAACGAACGCGAAGTCTTCCAGTTATTGGCGAAAAAACGTCGAAAAACATGCATTTTTAGCACGAAAAATCTGTTTTCAATCGCGAATAACTCGAAAAATATCGATCTAACGAAAAAACTTGTATATTTAAAATTACATTAAGTGAAAATATTTCGACCCCCAAGAAGGGGTAAAAGCATCATATCGGCGCTATGTCACTTTTGCGCATTGGTCCATTCCCTAACTGTTCCAAATTCCACGTCAATCGGTCGAGGTTCAAAAAATTCGGAGTGGAAAACCTTCCACGACTGGACTCTTTATTCTAATTCTCCTAACTATTGAGTTAAATTATTGTATACTGACTTACGTTTTGTAATGATAAAAACGTAAATAGAATAAGAATAAGTAAGAAGTAAGTATTTAATTAATATTAGTAATCGACTATTATTAAATCCTGATAATGTCAAAAGTTTCAATTGATCGAAGACACTGTGCTGTATGTAGGTATACCTAGGTATAAAATAATAAACACCGCCCTGTACCTACCTAGAAGGAATAATACAACACAAAGCAATAACAATTCTTGCTTGTCACAATCCATTTACGATGAGTGCTAATAGCGAGGCAATGATTTGGCAGAATTGCAAGAAGTACATGAACTTTATTTTTTAACACCTAAAACCGTATTACATTTAATAATTGAATCTTAACCTCGGATCGTCCAGATTGCCTTTACGTCAAAAAAGGCATTGGACCAGGAAGAATAGACCCGCTCTACACCTTTTTCGCTAAATTAGTACGAGCTGCCGTAGTAAATTGGAGTTTCTTCTGCTTTAGAGGATACACGCACGAATGAGTGTACCTAATTTTCATATGAACTTGAGGTTATGAGTTTTTTGTTTGTAAAAATACTTTCGTTATGACAGTAACCTTAGTGTAAATAAATTGTAATCAAAGTAACTCACCTTAAGGAATTGTTACGTCGCGTGGAGGTCGATTTTTCCCAGAAAAAGCGTCCACAAAACAAATTCAATAGCGAAATGCAACAAAAAACCATAAGTATCTAAATCTAATAATCTCAGGTAGGTGTAAACCTCTTTTCTATCCGAATATTAGGTTTCTGTACTTCAAAATTTAAAACATACATGTGAGACATGAGAGTAGATAATTTATTAAATATAACACCAATAAAATAATACCTTAATTTATTAAAGTTCAATGACTTCTAGGCACTGTTGAATTTTGACAACCTCCATTATTTTTGACTTACTTACTAGGCGCACAGGCACTTATCGAAATGTTCCCGTGATTATAGCATTTAATTAAATACTTATAGGTGTGAATGATGCATTGAAGTTATGTAGTTAAGTATATTGCATAAACATGACAGCCATGACAGCATGACGCATCGTCTAGGTGCTGCGTTTTTCGTTTTGCTTGTACTCATGCATAATGTGTATAATCATGTTAGATATGTTGATCTCTTTTGTTTTCGCAAAACTGATAATAATAATTTAAAATAACCGTACGACACAGGACCCAAAGTAAAATTACGTACAGTTTTATACAGTTTTATCAGGTTAAAAAGTAAATTGTGAACCGAACACACTAGATTAAATGTTAATTTGAATTAGGTAGATACTACCATAGATGAATCTATGGTACTATAATAATATCCTTTACAAGTCTATTATAGATGCGAACGATGTAATTACGATTACACAATACACTGTGAATGACATAAATGATATGATTACGATTACACACAACTTACCTACGAAGTTCTAAGAGCGTTCACTGCACAACTCCTCAATTTGAAACGTTTTGGCCCTAGACTTCATAACTAAATATGCAAACAGTAACACCTGTGCCTAATATTCCAAAAAATCACTTGCGGACCAAAGGCAATTAAGCCACACGAGGATAAATAATACACCTATGTCCTAGGGCCTATAGTACCGTGGTCCTAGGTACATAATTAAATGTTATTGAACATTGAAACCAAAATCACGCACAATCAGAGCAAACGCGATTTTAAACAATTAATTTTCAACGAGGAAAATAACTTGAAGTTGGCAAGCGAATTTCTTAAATAGGTACGCACGCGCATAACAGCACAGCCACAGAGTTGCAAGTGTAACCACAGAGTAATATCCATGACATATGAATATGTCATGGAATAATATTATCTGGTAATATAATATTATCTGGTATAGCCACAGATTAAAATATTTAATCTGTGGTGTAACGGTGTGTCAACGGTTCTAGTAATTTGAATTTTTGAATCCGATACGAATCAGAACAGGAAAATGAGACATTTAGTTAAACCACAGTTGAGTAGGTTGTCTCACAGTTGTAGTTTTTATATGTGCCTGCGCCGATGCATATTTTCATGTCACAGTCAGATTGCGTTGGTTTATCTTAAAATTTCGGTGTCGATTTGTACTCCTAGATTGAATTTAGTGTAACTCCATTGTACACTTTCATCATAAAATGAATGTATTCAAAAGAACAACATGCGCGGGAGTAGTAGTTCCACTTTTGATGCCAGGGTCGATCATGCGCATTAGGGGCTTGTGGGTCTACTCCACTGTGGTTAAACCAACTGGTGTAGCAAAAAAACAAAAACAACCTGATAAAGTGCAGAGATAGTATATGCTGTAATGTAACAGTAATTGCATATCATATTTCGAATGTAAAAAATATACAGTCAAAACATCTATAGCTGTATTTATCTTCTTTTATAACATTTAGCCAAAAGCACCTTTAGAGATCTCATATACCTACACAGAGTGTATATGACAGTGAATAAAAAAAGTACGTCTAAAAAGGGCTACTATACTTTTATAGCCCATTATGGCTGAATGTGATTATAAAATAGGATACCTATAAATATTGGCTGAGTTTAGTAAATTTGTTTTAGCAAAACTTTGTCGTACTTTTCCTCGTACAAGCCATCTCGTTGTCCCACTCCATCCTACAGGAGGAACTAGGCAAAGACCTACCTTCCAACTACAACAACGACGACATCGTTTCGCGCAAGAGGCGCCCTCTCTTGGGCGGAGGATCAAACGCCGGATCGGCATCGGGATGTAATTTCAATGGCATTAGAAAACCCAGGGTTGACGGAACTGGAAGAACTTTTTTTGACTTTCAATTTGTCAATGTAGATTACAACCACCACTACAATATTAATTGCGGTGGGACCGGGGGTTATCCGACTACTGGTGGGAATAAACCTTTGGGAGACTCTGGCCAAAAACCTTCTTTTCAGAGACCAGGGATACATCAACATAAACCGATTCTGGGTAAGCAACTGTCTCTCTGTCGCAGTCTGCTAGACTCTTTTGGCGATTATTGTATTAAAAAATGGAATCAGAATCAATTAAAAACTGTCACAGATAAACAATAAAGGGGGAGACAAGATATATTGTTTTGTGTTTTAACAAGAGTAGGTATTTATCACAAGATTTGACGTAGTTTAAATTTTGAAGGTGGCTTTCATCAGCAAGGCGGCCAACAGGAATCAGGGAACCACAATCAAGGTGGCGGCTTAGCTAATCGACCCCTCTTGTCCATGCTTCTGGCAAACCGGCCCCTTCAAGGATTATTTAGCCAGTCGCAAACCCAGTCCCAAACCCAGACAGGTACGTAGGTACACAAAATATTAATTTACATTTTTATAAAGAACTTGATAAAATAATGTCTTTTTTGCAACAGGAGTCTTTAGCGGTGCGATATCTGGCATCACGGAACTTTTACCCAAACCGCAAGACATCGGTCAGGGTTTGGGGGAAGGCATCTCGTCTTTCCTGCAAACTGTGCCGCAGATAGGTCAAAGTTTCCAGTCACTTTTTCCGTCTTTTGACAATTTTCAGTTTCCCTCTCTGCCATCTCTACCCCAAGGTATAAAACACGACATTGGAGCTCTTTCCTTTACGGAAATGAGAAATTATTACAAGTCACGTGACCGTGAAGCCGCGATGCGGTTATTGCCTTTGTAAAAACTTCGCCACGTTGTACAGAAATTATAATTTTTCACCAAATTACGGCCTAAACCTCGTACCAACTGCGTAATTTAAGTTGGCTGCATTTAATGGTCATGTGGCTTTTAATCATTTGTGAAGGCTCTGTATAATTTCATAAATTAGTACATATTATAATAAAAAGGACCAGAGTTTTAAAAATATATTTTTCACAGAGAACATGTTAGTATGTTTGTTGTGAAAAATGGTCCCTCCCACCTTATAAATGCAACATTTATATAACCAGGAACCAAATACTACAGGAATTTTAGAAGAAAAATGGTTTCATTATGATTATATAAAAAATGATTATCTTTGGAAAAAAATTTATAGTGAGTTATAAATAAGTGTACACGTATCTTTCTGCTCCCTAAACAATCTGTGAAAAGTCCCAGATTCCGGTGTATGTATAACTTTTGAGCGAAAAAACGGCCAGAAAAGTAACTTTTTCTTTTTTTTGTCGATGTCTTTGTTCCCATAAATCCTACCGCTATCGAAGTGTATTTATAAAGAAGAAAACGTATAACTTACTCACAAAGAATAAAATTATCTATAAACAGTTGATAAATTTTATAAGGTTTATCGATAACACTAACAGTTTTTACGTAATTGAAACTCCGATAAAAAGATTTTTAGAATAATTAAAATATTAATCCGGTTATGCTGCAACCGGAATCTTTGGGAGTTTTCACAGATTGTTTGGGGAGCTGAAAGGTACGTGTACACCAATTTATAGCTCACTATAAATTTTTCCGAAGTGACATGCTAAATTTCCTGGACTATTACTACGTTTCCATGAGGGATTGAAATCGACTTTAAAACGATATTGAGATTGAATAATGTCATGGCCTTGGTCTTCCTGCTGTTCAATATCCTTAATATTACCACCCTCTATATATTAGGATATATTCAGTAGATATATAGATAGATACACTGGAATATTTTTTCCTTATTTTCATTGAAAAAATTGTTGGCATAAGGCTCAGAACGAAGGAAACAAAATTCCAGTTTGTCTCTTCTTCCCCCACTTAAATAACTAATTAAGCCTACTAAGAAGTGCCCAGAAATAAGCAAAAATATATTACATAAATAATACCTGACGTCAATAATAAACGCCAACTGAAATGAGTCTTTTTGTTTGGCACTTGGTCAACTCGTCATCCTAGGTGGCCAGGTCAGCACTCCCGCAGCCCCCCCGACTCAGCCCCCGAAGCCCATTGGGCCGGATCCGATCGACCCGGATGATATAATCTTCAACGATAACGTTAAACCAGTTCATGAAGATCACGATCTTGTTGCAGATCCCTACGTTAACAACAAGCTACCACCCGGTCAGTATCTGGCGGTCTCCCACCCGGTTTTTGGCACCTACACCCAGGACCTATCCGAGTTTGACTACCTTAACCCCTTTAAAATCCACAAAAAAGTTAAACAGGAGCTTACGGGGTTCTTTGGTGACTTATTTGCTTTCAGAAGATAACCAGAGGGCGAAAGATATAACGTTAGTATAAGTATGATATAATGTAGAGTTTTTGTCTAATGAAACAAATAGTGTTAGTTTGAACAAAAGTTAATAATTTCAGTTGCACCTTGAATTTCAAATTTTTCTGTTATTAATTTTAAATACAGTGTAAACTCTTTATAACGAATGTCAAGGGACCGAGCAGTTTTTTTACGTTATAAAGAGTTTTCGTTATATGGAGGGACGAAAGAAAATTAACCATATTTCACAAATTATAATAATTTTTAATTTTATTTCTTTCAATAGGTAGGTATGTAATTAAATGAATCCAACACGCATATAGTCTGTTAACAATATTTGTTTTTCCTAGAGACAATGTAATCCATGAGTAATGGACACATGTTCGAGGCAATTACATAAGAATAACAAAAGCAAGGGGGCTGTTTATGACCGCAGGTGTCTTTCTTAGAAATTTCACGCCAAAGATTTAGTCAGAACCCTTTGCAAGCTGATTATAAAAACAATGTATTAATGTATGGGTTTTATGGTAAACCAACCATATTGTACAAATTTCTATGTTATAGGGAGTTTTTCGTTATAACGAACGACGTTATAAAGAGTTTACACTGTAATTGTATTCCATCGGTCAGGAAGGTTTAACGGGGATTAACTGGGGAAGTTGTGAAACTTTGCAGCTTTGTAGATTTCGGTACCTACAACTAAAATCCACATTTCGCACAAACCGGGCGACGCCATATTGCCAAGATGGCCACAAATCGTTTTTTTTCAAATATCTCAAAAACTGTTCGCTTTTAGAAAAGATATTTAGACAGGAAAAATAAAGAAGAGGAAAATTCCTTTAAAAAATGTTTTTAGCATATTTTCTGTACGGTTATGTAAAGGTTTAGGCACAAAAGTCGTAAATTTGAAAATGTTGGGTTAATTTCGTCCAGAGATATTCTGCCGATTTTTAGAAATTAATGTGTCTCAAAATTGCCGATAGCAATTTATTAAATATATACAATAGTTTGACAACTTTGTCCTGCTGTCCTCCGCAGGGTTATCAAAAATCAGGTTATTTAAAAACTGTGCCTCACATTGGCGCATTCGCCACAATATAGAATTTACGGATAGACCACACAGCATAAAAATTAATCTTTTTCATAGCAGAAAGTATAACTAATTAATCAACATATAATATGTTAAATATCATAAACTAAAACTAAAAAAATGCTTTAAAGGGAAACCCAACTAAAAATTAAAAAATACTAAAAAAACACGCTTTCATAGCAAGCTATAAAACTAAACTATACTAAAAAATAAATTATAGTTTAAAGAAACCGAACTAAAAAGTAAAAAATAATGTTTAACTCAATATAATTAAATGCTTTCTACTAAGTTTAAAATAAGAATAAAGTGATTGACAAAAAATTATTATTGTAAAAAAGAGTGGGGTGAATGATATCAACGAAATATTTATAGCAATTAATTTCATGCTCCCCACTTTTCAACCGACTTCAAAAAAGCAGGAGGTCTCAATTCCATTATTTTTTTTTGTATGTTTGTTACCTCAGAACTCCGTAATTTATAAATCAATTTTAAAAATCCTTTTTTTATTGAAAAAGGGGTGTTTTCAAGAGGGTCCCATTTTAGTTTTATTGGTATTGGACCTTGGATTCCAAAGATATACCGGGGAACTTACCAGATATATCAGAAGAAATGGCGAATGCGCCATTTCTGAATCGCAGGCCTAATTTATAGATATTTAAATTAACTAAAAAAATATTTTATATCGGATTGTGAAGCTGAAAACCACTCTTGAATCAACTTAATCATCATAAAAATCAGTCCAGCCATTTAGGTGGAGTTCAATGACAACACACGGGCATAAGAAAAAAAAGAAGATACTTACCCGTTATGTATCTGGACGCATATACGGAAACGAATCATTTAGAAGTTGTACAAGTTCTTTCATCTTTATTGAGACTCTTCAGAATAATGTACGATTTATTTCATTGGTAGTTTACTCTTGAATTTACTATAAATACCTACCATTCTCACAGTGACACTTTTATGGGACATTAGTTTTGACAGAGAACTCACATTCATAGAAAACGAATACCTAGTCTACTATTCCAGTTTTTTCTCCCTGAATATATTGATATATATAAATATATATAAAAAAATGCACCAAAAAGATAAAAATAAAATATTTATAACAAAAAAACAAAACCGACTTCAATAAAATCTATTCGAAAGAAATGCACTAAAAAGTAAAAAATAATTACGTTATTCCACTACTTAGAATACAATCAATTTGTTAGGCCAATCAATTTATTAGAATACAATCAATCCAAAGATAGAATTATACAAAGATAGAAGAATGCAAAGATAAGTTAGGTCTTCGTTTAACGCCAAATCACTGATTTTAATATCGTAAATTTGTCACTAAAAATTTGACAACATCTTGTTGAAATCACAACTGAAATAATGTAAGGGTCAAATCTGCAATGCATGCAACAGATTTTGTACCATGTGATTTAGACCTTACGATAATCAGCCGGGCACTGATAAAGTTTACGATACTTCAACGGATTTATTTAAGATGACCTTTTGTATTTCAGACCATTACGATAATACATAAATCCCAGTCTCCTAACAAATATGACTTACGATGTTCTGCCAAGGAGGTATTGTTGTAAAGTTTGCTTACTATATCTAAAATATAATAATTTTATTCATATAATTATGTACAAATTAGTTGCAGGGTCCTACTACAACAGAAATTACGTCCAAAACAGATACCAGGCATCAAAAAACTACCAAAACCAGAAGATAATCAATAGGATAAACCCGACTCAATACCATTACCAACAAAGTAGAGACCCGTCTGGAGAAGAGGTTGCACAATTCCGGCAAGCTGCAGACAGATATAGACAAAACGAAGGACGATCGCTTCAATTTGGCGAAGAACGAACCAGAGGGACACGTTTTCGATTCCCCTCTTGAAAAATCAGAAAAGAGCGATTCTTTAAAACACATATATTATATAGTAAATCTGTAATACATCTGTAATAAATTGACTAAAGCAAGTAGGCTCGGATTTCTAAAACAAATGAGCGACTGATATTTTGCGAATCCAGGCCTGCTTCGATAAAAATTAAATAACGAAAATATTATTTTCCTTTTAAAAAGTCCCCGTCTGCATTCTGTATTCCAAAGGCTCCTAGATAAATAGAATTCCCGCCTTCTATGGTGCCTCCTACCTCTAGAATGGTGCATACAGGTGTATGAAAGACATAAACACTGAAACAGAGGTCATTTAATCAGAACTATATATCGCAAAAATTATGCAAGTTCTTATGTAATTTTTAGACCAGGGCTGAAGCCTTTGAAAATGGTAAAAAGTGAAAAAAATAATAGTAGGATGAAATCCATTGGAAAAGGAAGAGAATGTAAAAAAAATTAAAGGAAAAATAATTTACGGGCGATAGGAAGTCGGGAAGTGGAAGGGGGCGAGTTTTTAAGGGTAAAAAACGGTTTATCTCGATTTCCGGGAAAACTACAAGTCCTATGGAAAAAAGTTAAATGGCAAAGTTGTAGGTAATAAAAAGATCTACAATTTTTGTATTTACACTTTTTTAAAATAACCTCAAAATTTATGTGCAAAATTCAAATAACCAAGTTTTTGGTTTTTATTTTTATCTATTACAAAAAATAATTTCTTTTAAAGAAATTTGGTGAAAACTTACCCTTTTATGTCCCAAACGCACTGTATTTTTTTTGATTTAAAATATTTATTTTTTCACCTTATATTGACTTAATATCGAAAAAGTACCCTAATTTTCAATCGAAAATTCTCGAGTCCAAATATCTGCGTTTTTAAAAAAGTTGGTGGGCTCTTTGTTCGTTGAAATCTCTATCGCGAATGACCGTTACAGATTACAGAATACGCACGAAATTCCCGCAAACTTGCCCATGCAAGAGAGAACGTTTGCGGCTGTTTTAACTAAACACAGACGGCGCGTCATTCCATACTGCTGGCATATCCGGCCTTGGGTCTACAATAGAGAGGCAATTTTGCTAAGGTGCTGCAAGGTATAAGTGAGAATGATATTATACCCAAAATGTGCATGGCTAGTCTGGCGAAAATTTTGACACATGAATTTTACGTATGGAAAAGTAGACAGAAAGAGTATTCTCGTAGAAAGATATATGAAGATATGAAATAGTTGCTTGGCGGATCTATGAAAAATAAAAAAGAAATACGAAACGCAGGGCGGAAAATTAATTACATTAACGAAATATGAGTTAACCAGTAAAACCGCTTGAAATATGTAAACCGTTGCTTAATTTTTTAATCACATGAATCAAAAGACATACCTGACTACCCACTCCTTGTCCATAACCATCCTCGAATACCTGTTGTGAATACTGTCATAAATATCGCCAGCCTCTGACATATTAACCTCCAATTCAGAAGCGTTATCCATTGGACCATCCTTCCTATACCCCAGCAACCTGATCTTCCTAAAACTGCCACTCTCGTGGCAAGTTAAGAGCGTTACGGTCAGCTTACCCATGTCTCTGTCCAGCTTCTTCGTTAAAAAGTAAACCAGGGTATTATCGACGATGGGCAGCTCACAAACGAACAGATGGTGGACATAATCCACCTCTTTTCGTAGGTTTTCTCTGGTAAGTAAGCAGCAGTTTCTCGCGCCTAGCATTACGGCCTGTAAACAGGTGCACTTGTTTCTCAAAGTTGGTATGGTGTCATGGTCCGGGACGATCGAGATCTTGTTAGGGTGCAGGAACTTGGATAGTTGCTGTTGTTGGTTGAAAATGTTGTAACAAGTCTACAATATAAACCGTTGTTTTCACTTTTTTTTTGGATGCGGTTTGGGTTCCGAAATTTAGTTCGATTAGTCACAGACATGTTTAACCATTCGGTTGTTTAATTACAAATAAAGCAGTCAATTAAAAAATAGACCAGGGACTTTGAAAATGGTAAAAAGTGAAAAAAAATAATCTTGGATAATACAGTGCCGCCCAAAATAAAATAAAAATAGGAATAAACAAATAATAAAAAAAAAATACTGGAATTTTTGTTTGTTCTATAATCGAATTTTTAGACAAGGACACGTTGTGTCTATCAAGACTTCGTACAAAAAAAAACAAAACAAACAAACAGAAAAAGAAAAACAAAGGAAAGTTGGTATAAACATTTTGCTTAAATGAAGATTTGCGTTTTCACTTTATATTCTTGATTTTTATGGGACAGATTAAAACAACACATAATTTTAACCCATTTATATTGTTGATTATAAAACTAACCTATAAAACAAAAAAGTCCGCAATTTGAAATGCGACGATGCTCCTGTTTCCCTTACCTTATCAAGTCCTACGTAGAAATGTGTGCTGAAATAGTTACAGATGGCGTGGGTGTAGAAATACGGCCACAGGCTACTCCAGAACGCCGAATCCCTGCTCAGAAAATTCTCGAAAAATTGATCCGTCCTCTCCAGAGTTTCGTGCGTCCAACCGGGGGCAAAAATGGCCATCGACAGATTGTATCGAGTCACCATTTCCGCAGCCTGAAATTAGAAACATAACCTAAGCCAAAAAATATAACTCTGAACTCATAGAGCCAGAAAACAGCTTGTCTGCTTCAAAATTAGTCCGCTATTTAGTAGATAATTGCCTAAAAGCTAAATATTAGATGGACAAATTGGTATCATAGTGTTACATTATCGTCAGAAGCGATTGTGCATGATATACTGAAAATTCCCTAGATTTATAGATAGAATTTTTTGCTTAATCTTGGAATATACAAGTGTATTTATTTTATTGTTTTTATTTTTTGTTGGGAACTTTTTTCTTTATTTTGGGACATGTATATTTATTTTTGTATTTTTAATAATGTTGAGAATTTTTTGCTTTATTTTGGAATATAGGTGTATTTATCTTATTGTTTTTATTTTTGTTAACAATTTTTTGCTTTATTTTGGTATATAGGTATATTTATTTTTTTTGTTTTTATTTTTTGTGAAATTTTTTTTGGATTATTTTGGAATAGGTATATAGTATATAGGTGTATCTATTTTATTGTTTTTTGAGTAATTGAGTATTTACTTTGAGTAATTATTGAGTATTTACTTTGAGTATTTTTATTGAGTAGTAATTGAGTATTGTAAATTATTTTCCCTTTCATTTTTGTTACATTCTCTTCTAAATAAACCTATTATATAAATAAATAAATTACCTACCTACCTTATAAGTATTAAATTTACCACCACCGAACATATTTCTGCCAAAAACGTCGATGCCGACAAACACATCCAAATTTCTATATTTAGCAGCTTCCACAGTGTTAATCAAATGCTTCTCTGTCCAGGTGTAGTTTAAAAATATGCCATCACAAGAATCAAAGAAGAATCTTTAACGTATAATAAATTTACCAAAAAAATTAAACTTAATATAAATACAAGAATTAGTAGCCCCGAAACGCTTACCTGTTTCTTGCGTTTAATTCGTTTTGCCAAATCAGCTCGCCCTTATCAGTTACGCTATCATACCAAATCACCAAACTACTGGGATTATTTTGATGTATTAAGTTTGTAAAGTACACAACGAATTCTTTTAGAACCTCTACGTTTTTGACTTCGTTCTCTATGTTTAACAGCCAACCATCGAAACCAAAAATTACAGTCAGTTCGGCTAACGACTGGGCAAACGCTCTCATGGCCTCTGAGTTTTTGAACATCTTATTGTCGCACAAATTACCGCCTATACCAGATTCGGTTATTAAAGTCCCTAAAAAAAAAGAATATTATTTCTTTATTATTTAAGCATGGTTTAACTGACCTAAAACTTTCACGCCATTCTTATGCCCTGCATTGATCCAGCAGAGCGGTGGTATCGTAATCAGGTGGTGACTAAAGTACACAAAAATATCGATCTGCGCCCAGTTATAAAATGGATATCCATTCCCCAATATATCTTCGTCGGAAAAGTGTAGGTATCTAAAAACATACGAAACAATTTCATATTGCACTTATTATATAAAAAAAAAACTTGCTTGTCGGATAGGTAACCCCCTTTATAGTCATGACACACTAACGTCTTAGGAACCATTCTTGCATCGAACCTATTTCTCGGCAGAAAATGGCTAGAAACGCTATGACAGTCTGATATAATATTTTGCACAACTGTCGCAGACCTAGGCTTAAGAGGCTCCACTCTCTCGACCCACTTTGGGGGTTCTTTTATAACACCATCGAGATCCTCCAAGTTCGATATCGGATGGCACTCAACAAACAAACTGGGCATCATTTTCTTAGCGGCTTGTTCCCCTTCTTTTAACTCCGGGAGTCCTCTTTTCAAACTCAAATCGATAAGATCTATAAGTGTAAACAAAATTAGTGAGTAACAGTAAGACCTTAACCACAATGAGTCAATGTACTTACTGTCGGTTTTCTTATCCATATTGTTCATTTTCCTTATCAGCCGCTCGTTATTAAGTAATTCAGGAAATGGAAACTTGGTTTCAATGCACTTATTAATTGGAATGCATTTATGTGGTGATAAGTTTACGATTTAACTTCCCACATTGCTTGGAACTTCCTACATTACATCCGTTATCCGTTTACGCGGTACTTATTGGTATAGAAATAATGTAGTATTCTTACGAAAGCATCCCAAATTTGTTTTATGCTAAGTTCTCTCCAAATGTGAAATATTCTAGGTTCTAGGATAAATATTAAAATTCATATAAACATGTTTAGTATCATCATAACTACTTTCTTACTTGTTTGATTTGAACTACTTTTTAAAACGACTGAGTCGTTTACGGAAACAAAGGCAATGATATGTCAGGTTGCCGAACCAAAATTGGTCAGTCGTGCGCATGCAACTCACATGACGTATTTATCGCCACCATGATTTTAGGCGCTAATTTTATACAGTTGAATGTAAATACCATAGATCAGGGAGTAAATACCTACCTACTGTTGTTTTCAAATTGAAATTGACAAGATTTTGCGTTTTGTGTAGGTATACACAGAGGTGGATACGTGTGAGTATTATTATTATATGTGCTACAATTTTTTAAACAATGCCAACCTGTGCTGTCGCGAGGTGTTGTAATTATAGTCGAAACACTAAAGAAAGTAACCTCCAATACTTTCGCTTCCCCAAGATTGAAGAGTTGTCAAAACCATGGGTGACTGTGAAGAGCGGATAAAATAAATTGAGGAATGGTATGTAGATAATAGTAGATATACTATATTTATGTGATATGTCTGATGTGTGGTAATTTAAAATTCAGGTATAATGTCAAATGAATTATTTTGATCTTCGTTCGCACTTCTTTCACTACAAAAACGCAGTGCTTTGATAATTCGAGTTCTCGAAAACTAGCGTGCTGATTTTTTAAAATATTTTTTTATAGTTTTGTCTACATTTCATTGGATATATTCATATATAAATTCTTAATAATTAACCAGCTCTCCGCAGGGTGAAGTTTTCCGTGCACAGATTTGCCGGTAGCGATTTTAAGGCTATTTTTTTCGTTATATAAAAACGTCTCATATTTTAAATACTTAATTTTTGCCATCGGAAGTAGTGTAATGTCTTCTATAAGTAGCTAACATTTCATGGTTATATCTCGAGCCGTTGATGACGCGATGTATGTTTTAAAAAACGTGTTTTTGAAATTATTTCGCGGGCAAGGAAAAAATTAATTTGCAAAATTCGTCCCTACTAAAAAAACTTCTCGCATGATGCATGGCCAAAACTATGCTGTGATTTGACAATCAACCTTCAAAATGGCGGCTCCCTTCGTCGCAAAATTTTAGGTTCTTCAATCGTCTAAGCTCATTCGCTGCCCTCTCCATATCTCTGGTCACGTCGCTGCGCCTACAGTATAGATATACAATAAGTCGGGTCACTTACATGATCTGCCGTAAAATGCCGGCAGAGGAGGGATTTCTCTCCATACTCATGGGGTGACTCGACTTATTGTTATTTATAGAATTTGCCCCTACTGCCAGCCAATGCAATGAGAAACTAGTGCAAATTCAATTGTTTTATTAGCTACTTTTTGTGCTTTGATATTATATTTTGTAACTCCCATAATGATGAATGAGGTATCGAATTATTCATGGAATGCGGTTAGGAAGTTTAAATTTGATGTAAATTCTTCAAATTAATTCAATTGTCACTCACAATGGCAAAATGATAAGGGAACCAAAATGGCGAATTATAGATCTGCTCTTATTTTCTAGTGCTTCAACCGACACACTCTTATTATATTGGATTTCTTGTTTGTGCTAAGAAGGACTAGGAGAGCAGTTTATCATAACAACTATTCGTTTATAGCATTTATTGTGAAAAAAAACAAAATAAATAAGAAAAAAATTCCCTTCTAAATCTAGCTGTTTCGACTTCTTCGTAAACACCTCCAAAATAAGACAAAAGTAAAATAAAATATTTATTTACACTTTTTACTTCATAATAAAATACAAAACTAATCCCAATACTTAATTAATCCGTCCCAACCGGCAGTAATAAGCTTGCTAGGCTCGTGCGGATGCCATAAAACGCTGATACAGACATTGTCATGAGCTTTCCACTTTTTATAAAGCTTCGTAGTCTTCCAGTCCCAAATATAACACTTCCCGTCAGCATCACCCGAGACTAAATAGCTCATGTCGGGCGAGAAATCTAAACTGCAGGCATAACCCGCTACCATATGACCTGCAAAGGTCTTTTTACGGTTAATTTTGAACCTATTCATAGCTGAGAAGATGACGATTTTATTGTCCATGCTTTGGCATGCCAACCATTTACCTAAAATAACAATATTCTTATTAATATCAAAAATTAATACTTAGTTGAATAAATCTTAGTAATATTATGACTTACCGTTAGGTGCTGGGGTTACTGCTGGCATACTATGCATAGTAGGATCCGCGATATACTTCATGTCCACGGGAATATCCCATTCCCAAACCCTCAGAGATTTGTCGTCCGAAGTGGTGACGAACCGTCTGTTCTCGTCGACAAAAGTGATGCTGTTAACAGCTCCTAAATGGCGGTCATACTCCTGCACAACGTCCCCCGATCGGGAATCCCAGCAGATGATTTTCTTGTCGGAAGTACCGGCCACGAATAAGTGCTGCTTGTTTTTGTCGGGATTGAACTTAACACAATACGGGATTTTTCTACTGGTAAATCTAGAGATGACCTGGCCTGTCTCAGTATCCCACAGTTTGATGTACCTAATATAAAAATATATCAAACACACATTTAAGACTACATCTGCGTGCATAGAAATCGGCCCACTGCACACTTTATCAAGAGGGCTTGCTGTTTATATGCGTAGCAATCGATAAACAAATGAATTGTATTTATGTTCCAAAACATATCCCTAAATGTGGTATTATACCCGGAAACGCATAACTTTTATAAAATAAAACATTATATACATCTACTTAATTGATGTAAAACGGCTTCGGAAAGTGGCCTAGCAATATGTCCTTCAAACAACACTAGGAATTAACGTAACGCATGGTCTCAATTTTCAAGTTGTTTAATCCGACATCGTCGTGGATGATCACCAAACCACAAGACATGACAGTGATTTCCTTAAAAATCCCAGACATCCGGAAGCAACTATCCACTTTTAATAAAAGGAAACACTTATAAATTTGAAAATATGTTCTATAAAAAGATCCAAAAAAAATATAAAAATTTGTTTGTTTGTTTATAAATATTTGTTTCAAATCTCGCAACAGTTTTTTCAATTACTTCTTGATGCGCTAGAGACATGAATTTTTATAGGTGTTATAGTGTACCGGTCTGACATACAATTTAATACATTTTTAATACCAAAAAAAATCAAAATGGCGAACTTTCAAAATAAATAATTGTAATATGCACTTACCTGTCGTATCCGGCGGAAAGAAAATGCTTGCCGGAGTTATTGAAATTAATGTCACGCACAGCTTGTCGATGTCCGTAGTAAGTCCTGACGCACCGTCTCTCGTTGTAAACTTCCCAAAGTTTAATTCGGCAGTCCATGCTAGCCGATAGAAATAAATGAGCGGTACGTGGAAACCAACGAATAGCCGCCACGCCCTTCGAATGGCCCGACCAAGTATGAATGTGCGATTTGGGAAGGAAACACTTCTCCGGTGGGGTGTCAGATTTGAGGTTAACCCCGACGTCTTGCGGTGCATGAAGGAAGGAGCGACCTTGGTAATCCACGGCATCCTTAATGTGCAGCACGGACTTCTCCTCGATAGGTTTGTCCTCCATCGGTTTGCCTAAAATATAAGTAAAGCAGGATTTATGTTTTTCGTTTGTGCAATAACAAGTAACTCACCTCGTTTGCTCTTTTTGGACGTCAGCTCATCCAGCTCCGCCTGCTCCTCTTCTGTAGGTTTCGCAACTTTCTGCTCGTCAACATAACCACCCCATGGTCCAAGGAAACCATCGATATCGCTAGGATCGCTATTCTTCTTCCTTTTTCTCTTATCCAGAGGCCTTACTTTTGTTGCTTCGAACACTGTTTTAACTTTGTCTGGGTCCTTCCCTTCGTCTGTGGAGCCTACTACTTTAATCTCCCCGTCATTGGTAACGGATGGATCCAAAGCATAACCGAAACTGGCGAAGGTCCTTCGTTGGTTCTCAAACTGAAATTCACTTACATGCGCAGGCTCGACGTGGCCACATAACATGTTCCTTTCAATTTGTTGCTGTTGAGTTTTGAAAGGGTTGATAGGACCCACGATAGGCGCAAACAACTCTTCGTACTTTGGGTTGTAGGACAACTCTTTGGTATCTGGATGAATGTGCAATTTATCGTCGTCCAGGCCTGTGGGCAGTACTGTAGGCGCGGCGCATATTGACAGATGTTTTTGTATGGAAAAATTCAGGTTTATCGGGGATAAATGATCAATTCCCCCTTCGATATCATCTTTTTTCTCTGATTCCTCGTCGCTACTGCTAGCATATTGCTGCAAAGCCAGCATTTTGTTGCGTTTACTTTGTTTTTCTGCTATGTTTGTTATTTTTAATGTTAACCTCTAAAACGACGTAGAATATAAGACAACGGATTAATAGTGACAATTGACAGCAGTGACAGCACAAAACCACTCACAAAACTGACAGCACAAAACACCTCATAAAACTGAGCACATAATCACAGTAGATAAGGATAATAATCATGGTTCGTGGATAGTAGATACAGGAGACGACAGTGGGTGCATAATCTACAAACGCGTGACAGATGGCGACACGATACAGTTTTTAATGTTCTTATTTAAATTACCACTTACAGATGTCACACTTGGTTGCTCGACGTTACGACTAAAAAAGCGTATAAGCATGTGGAATACCTCATTTACAGAAATGTTTATTCCTCGCACATCCATATAAATGCTAGATTATAGGTTTCTTAATTTGTATAAATTAACAAACATGTTTACTGTTTCAATAAATTAAATGTTTTTGGGTAGGTTGTACATTTCATGAGCATAAAAATACCGTTGCACTTGCACACAAGGGCTTTCGTTTATCGTCTCTTAACCTTGATTTTTGTGGAAAGTAACCCGCAATTGCGAATCAGCCTAACAAATTTTGACCTGAAATGAACCTGCTCCCCATTTTAGTATGCATCACTCTGATTTCATGTGGGCAAGTTCAGGCGCATCGCCTGGTGAATTTTGATGACCGGCGGCAAAGCACTTGCCTTGCAAATGAAATTTCTAAATACACACGGACGCATGTGCCTTGTTTTGTTTTGCAAATTTAGTTATTCATGGGCGTTTTTCGAGATATCTGGCATTCCTTACATAGAAAGTAATCATCATGGATGGCTGTTGAACAAGGAACATAATAATTATTATATATATCAAATAATTAAATAGGTACCTAATTTTACCTAGGTACAGTGATTAGATAATTTTAACTTAAGTTAATAACTTAATTTTTGCCATCGGAAGCACCGTAATGTCTTCTATAAGTAGCCAAAATTTCATGGTTATTTCCTGAACCGTTGATTTAATAGCGCAATGTATGGTTTAAAAAACGTGATTTTTAAATTAATTCGCGAGCAAGGAAAATGACTGTGGATTGAATTTGCAAAATTCGTCCTTACTAAAAAAAGTTGTAACTTACATGATGAATAGCCAAAACTATGCTCTAAATGATGTTGAAAGTCCCATTTAGTTATAGCTGAAGAAAAAGAACGATATCCTACACATATAAAATTTTACTGTGCTATAGGTAGGTACCGTGTTACGGAGTAACTGGAAATGTCGCACCTCACCTGACGTCACATGACCTGCGCGCTGACAGCTGACATACCGTGTCTTTGTACCATGCGCGTATCGTAAAAAGCCATATAATTATGTTTTATATAATGATGTTATCATTTCCAATGTCCCGATGGTTGCAAAGATTGCGATAACGTATTTTTTTTTCCAATGATTTAATTTATCAAAATAAATATTCAAGATGGCGAAGTTCTGAATGGAATGGTGCAAGATGACTCTCGAATTTTGCGATCTAATGTAGGTAGGTATTTCTGATCTCCGATTTTTTGTTAGTGATTTGGCAAAACATGAATTACTTGTACTAGCAAAAAAATTTGCGGCCAAATGCTGATGGTGGCCCTGCGAATGTAAACATATTTATGAGAAGATGGAGGACTATGGTATGTGACAGAACTAACACTTTTTATAATACTTAACCTGAAAGAAATATTTTAAATCAGAAGATGATGTAAAATGAATGTTATTATTCCAAGGCCGAAAAAGTACTACTTACACGCTTAAATTATTTGAAATATACAGTTTAAATAATTATTTAAAATGTTCGGCAGAGGACGAATTCAATTTTGGGGTTTCATTGCGTAATATTTACGAGTAATATTTTAACAACATTAATGATATGTATCTGTGTGGGGGGTGGTGTTAACACACTTTTGAATGCGGATTAGTAAAAGTGTATCATTCTTAACCTACTTGACAGCAATCCAGATCATTCATAAGCATCTGATTTATATATAAGCATCTATTACATTACGCATGACGTTGTGTCCTTTCTTTACACTCGTATGTAAGCAGAATTAATTGGAAAAACCAAGAATACCTTTCGGATCGACATTGAAACCACAGTTTTTTTCTAATATCATCCGAAAGCCACGCTAATAAGTACCTACAGAAATAATGTGAAAATGTAGGTATCTACATCTATAGATAGTATTGATGTAAGTAAACATACCACATCCTTATAAATGCAGGTTTATGCCAGATCTACTCTTAGCATTTGAGCTGAAAATGTGAAAGTTGTTTATCATAGAATTTGTCGGCGTAGTAGGCAGCTATTTATAAATGCTGTTAATATTACAATGTGAAATAATTGTGTATGAAATTATGTAAAATTTCAGCCCGTAAAGTTTCTTATGCTTAACGGAGATTGTTAAATAAAGAAATACATAATTAAAATTGACAACAACACGCCTACCTGATGTGCTGTGTAGAAAATTGTTTTTTGTGTTATTATTTTAACAATGTAGTGAGGAGAATATTGTCAAAACGTCTTTGAGGATAGCAACAAGGTTTCATATTTAAAAAAACATATGACTATAATAAGTATATTTTAATTCCCCTGTCACAATATACCCCGTTAGTTATGACGTCAGCAACTTACGTAGTAATATATATGAAGGAATAAATCAAATCTCTGGTAGTACTGTTGTCGTGACACGCTGGTTGCCTATGCAAGACACTGGAACTTGCCCCTTAATGCATAAGTATGTTTATAAAGCCTACATTTTAGGGTTAAACAAAGGGTAGAATTTTATTTGATTTTTCCCTTGCAAAAAATATTTAAAGTGTTTCAGTTTGTTACGGTCACTTTTTGTGAATTGTCAATTTAGGCATTCGAAGTGTTGTAGGTACATTTTTCTGATGGAAAAAAAATAATTAAAAAGAAAAATAAAAATAATAAAAAATAATAAATATATTCTCATAGAACATTAGTGGTCTTTTTTTGTTCTTTGATCTATAGTTTCTATTGTTCTCTGTGGGCGCGCATAAGTCCACAGATTTATGAAGTGACCTGGTTTCGAGACTTGGTTTCTTTCTTGTCTGAGCGTCGTGAGGGCCACTACGTTATATTTCAAGTTTACAAAGAGTTTTCTTATTAACATAATACGTAGTTACTTCCAGATACTTGGGATTTTTAAGGAAATCACTGTAATCTGTTGCTTTGGTTTGGTAACCAGCACACAATCGACGATGTCGGATTAAATAATTTGAAATTAAGCTAAGCGATTTTTTGCTATCACGTTTTTTCCCTGTGTTCTCTAGAACTTGCATTGCGTTAATTCCTAGCTTTGATTGAGAACCATATCGCTTGGCCACTCTAGAAGCCGTTCAACATCAATTAAGTAAGTAGTGCATATAATTATGATCACTTGATCTCATATTTTCTTTACCTGTAAAGACGTTCTTTACCTGCAAACTTAATAGACTTATCACTTGCAGGGCTTCTTACGTCAAGTGTAAGTTTACTTAAAGAATGATTAAAGATCTACATGATGATAGTAACTCGTCGGATATTTCTTGTAATACTTTTAGTTCCAAAAGATAATATATTTATCTCATCTGGTTCTTGGGACAAGACTCTTTTTAGGGCTCTTCTTTTGCCTTTTCTAAACGGAAACCTAACAGAATCACATCCAGATAAAAAGTATATTGATAACAAATTATCTGCTAATATTTTAACATCCAGATGCTTCAGGCTTGCTAGTGCTTTAATGATTGAGAAACATGGGATAAATTTCTTTTCTCGATCCAAATTTCGTCATCTAAGGTAACCGAGAAAATAAAATAAAATAAAAACATGTGTTCAAAGAGTAAATAACAAATCCATTAAAAGTGTCTTTAGAAAAATTAAAAATGGCAAATATTCGTACTCACATAACGGTAACCGATAACGAAAATATTATTGTTCTTACCAATCAGTCAGGGTGCCAATTAAAAAAATGGGAAATAAGGTATCCATAAAATGTTTTTGTTGATTTTGGTTGTATTTAAGATGTATTTAAAAAATCCGATTGATGCCACTCTGTCACCCTTGAGCAATTTAAGAAATTCAAGATGTCATCAGACGTCTCTAAATGTTCGAGAATGTTTGGTAGTTGGACGCCTGCCTATTTGGAAAACGCTCACCTTACACCCTCACACTTTGTCGGCTGTTTCCTTGGCAGAAACAACAACATCATGTATCATGTCAGTTACTTCTGAATTTGTATACGCCAAAGAATATTCCCTCGGCGACATAAAATTTAAATTTTAACAAAACCAGTGCCTACTAGCACTTCGTTAAATATTGTAGTATGGGTGGCAAGATGACGTTGGACATGTAAAAAATATTTTTTTGTACCTAAACCGTTAATTTAATAAAAATTGTATAAGAGACCTAAAAGCTTTCAAATGGTATCACCTATCAAATAAAAAATAGTTGTCATTATTGCACCAAAGGAAAAAAAGTTATGAACGGATATTTTCGTCACACATCAATTTTCTAGGAGTTATAAGTATTAAAAAATACTCGGTATATCACCAAAATGTGTCGATAGGGAGCAAAAGTCCGCACCCCAAAAATAATCAAAATCTATTAATCCCTATTCCAGTTATTTACAAAATTAATTTTTTTTTACAAACTTTGAGGCCATCTAGCAGCCAAACGAAGCGATTTAGGATACCAGTGAATTGGTCTTTCTCTATCTATTGTGAGTCCAGGAATCTATAGTCTTCCGTTGTACACGTTATTACGGGACACCCTGTATCTTTGTCATTTCAAACGTCTCCGTAAACATGGGTGATAACTTATTATCTAATTTTTTGTTTTTCATATAAATAAAGATTAAAATATGTTTTCCCTGCTATGACTGAAGTATTTTTTTTATTATTTTTAATCAAATTTAATGTTCTGATCGATGTAATTTTATTTGACAAGGCACAACCAATCTGGGGTCCCAAATAGCTAAAACTTATCTGACCAACTGCTTTTATACATAATGAAATATGATGGCCAGTTTGTTTTAAAGTGGTTATTTTAAATACTTCTCAGGTATCTGATGAACTAGAGCTAAGGAATTATGTTACAGGCGCGCATAGGAGAGGTTTCGCTTTCCTTAGCTACCTTTACACTTCGCGGCCTTTAATGCACAATATTTAATAGGTATACAAGCTAAATTTGACTCCGTCCAACATTTATTACCAATGAATCGAGTCCCAAGGCTTATATCGGACAATCAACACTGGCATACTATGTATACAACCAGCTTTCTACCTTCCAGCACTTGGTAAAGCAGGTGACTGGGGATTCAGTTACTTCTTAGGCTTGGAGTAGTGTTATACGCCGAAGAAGAGGCCATCCGGTTATACTCGTATACAAGAAGTGTATGTAAGTCGTAGCGCGCGCGATTATACTGAATTCTGAATTAGAAAACTTTGTGGTTCTGTGGAATATGTGCGGATCTAACTGATGTCGTGATAGTGTTATTGGATATTTTAGTGATTTTTTTTTGGATTAATCCTAAAACATGCTGCAGCCTAGGAGGGATTGCGTACTGCTTTTAGTTCTTTTAGTTTTCGTGGATTCTCTAAAAGGTGAGTAAATGACAATACCTGAAAATTAATTTTTCATATACTTCGTGAAAAATATAGATTGACAAAAGGCCTAAAGTTAATCGATTTTTCTAGGGATAGACTGGCGCTCTATAGTGGCGATTTACTTTTTTTTATTTCACGCTAAGCAAGGGAAATTTTCTTGGCAATTTTGTGCTATTTTTTTGTTTTTTCATCTTTAAAAGATTATTTAAAATTATTTACTTGCGATTATCGGTCAGATTAAGTTAAACTCTTTTATGAAACCCATTGGGAAAGGAAGAGAATATAACAAAAATGAAAGGAAAAATAATTTACGGGCGATTTGAGGTCGGGAAGTGGAGGGGGTGAGTTTTTAAGGGTAGAGAACGGTTTATCTCGATTTCCGACAAAACTACAACTCCTATGGAAAAAAATTAAATGACAAGGTTGTAGGCAATAAAAATATCTACAACTTTTGTATTTACACTTCTTTCGCATAACCTCAAAATTTTTGTGCAAAATTCAAATAACCAAGTTTTAGGTTTTTTATTTGTCTTTTACAGGAAATTTTTTTTCAAAATATCAGTCAAAATCAAATCAAAAGTCAAGTCAAAATCAGCGTCAACATATCTGCTTTTTTAAAACAGTCGGCGGGCTTTTTGTTCGTTGAAATCTCTACTTTCTGATGTAAAAAAATGTTGTAAAAAAATATACATTACTATGGTAAATGTTCTAGGAGAATGCAAAGAAATCAAAAAAACTCGTATCCGAAACTTTTTTCTTAATTATTATGTATAATTTTGAGCTACTTATTAAAATTTACACTTTAATTACTCGAAAAACTTAAGAATCCATGCTAAATTGATAATCAAAAAAATTACAAATTCATAAAATATAAAGGTTGCAAAAACATACGAAAATAGTTGTTCTAAATATTAAAGATAGGATTTAAAGGGTATTTCATCTAAAATCTTGAATTCTAATCACTTATCCATTAGTTTTGCCTTTTTGATGGCATTGCTTCATTGTTAGATTCGAAAAACCTTCCCGATTCTAGTAGATCTTCGAAATCTTCAAGACCATTACCGTCTTCGTCTCCAGTATTATTTCCAGTCTGTATTGGTTCTTCATCCACAATTTCATATGAATCATTAACTTCCTCGTAGGTTTTTTCTTCCACATTGGAGCATTTTGCAGAACCATTACAATTTGAGCATAAATTTGTGCATTTTAAACCATGTTTTCGGCAGATACATACGCAGATAAACTGTTTCCAGTACCACAGCTGCAGCAAATAGTTTTGAGCATTATTTCCGGAATTAATTCCTCTTCTGTAAATTTGGGCATAATGCCACGTCGATGTTGCTTCCAGACCCAATCTGTTGCTGTCAGTTCGTTACCCAGACAAGTTTGAAGCTGATTTTGGTTTGAAGGTTTGAAGCTGATCAAGATGAAGCTTTTCCGTAGGTCACTCAGGTATATAAGTTATCTTAAAATAGCAATAAATAGGCATCTATGCATATAATTTAAAGAAGATTCTACAACTTTCTCAAAATACTGTAGATGTCTTATTAAATATTAACTTTAATAACTTATTTGGTTGTTAATTATAGTAGTATATTTCGATTTGCAATTTTTTTGTTTATCAATGTAACATGGAGTCTTACGTTTTTCGAGTAATTAAAGTGTAAATTTTAATATATAGCTCAAAATTGTACAAAATGGAAAAACATATTTGGATTCGAGTTTTTTTCTTTTCTTTGCATTTTCTGAGGACATTTACCATAGTAATGTATATTTTTTACACCATCAGAAAGTAGAGATTTCAACGAACAAAAAGCCCACGGACTTTTTTAAAAAAGCAGATATTTTGACGCGAGAATTATCGATTGAACATTAAAGTGCTTTTTCGATATTAAGTCAAAATAAGGTGAAAAAATACATATTTAAAATAAAAAAAATTACAGCGTGTTTAGGACATAAAAAGGTAAGTTTTATACAAATTTCTTTTTAAAAAAAATTTTTCCTATAAAATAAACAAATAAAAAACCAAGAATTTTTCACATCAATTTTGAGGTTATGTGAAAGTGTACATACAAAAGTTCTAGATCTTTTTATTACCTACAACTTTGCCGTTTGAAACAGAAGTTCCCTGATGATGGTAAATATACCGAAACATATAAATATATCCTGTTGTATCACTAACAAATATTTTTAGAGAAACATTATGTAGTTTCGGAATTTCACATATCCATTTTTATTAAAATAACATGGAACGGTATAGTTTTTTTTTGCATTTTTCAATTTTAAACGTTATTTTAGAGGGACTTTTTGTAGTATTCTCTATACCTAAGTAGTTTTGGAGATACTTCGACATTTTTTGGAATTTTTTGCATTTACATCATGATATGCTTAAAATTATCTACCGCCGCCATCATTTATAAAGCGAAAACGCTCAAATTTAAGTTCCGAATAGAAGAAACTCGACATTTATATTGCAGATTATAACGGTGCATTACTTACCGCGTGTCCATTTTTTTTAAATTAGTTACTAAATGTACAACTTTTCAAAACACTATTTAAAAAAATACTTTTATTTCATCCCTTGAAATTTAAAAGGTTCCCAATGAACTAGTGGACATATTAAGCATAAATTAAACATATTAAGATCAAGCATTAAGAATTCTAGTTAATAAGATAACTAGAATTTTTATTATTTAAAAAAATATTATTTATCCACAAGCACATTATAATTGGAGTTTTATCCACATTTATGTACTAGTTTATAAATTAAACTTGAACGGCTTTAGTAAAAATAGCGCTAACTTATTAAATTCCTACCTAACTAATCGTTGTCAATATGTATCTTCGTAATATATAAAATCAAACCTCCTATAAAACATGGAGTTCCTCAGGGATCTGTGTTAGGCCTGACAATTTTCTTAATTTCTGTAAATGACCTGCCAATTAATTCCTTGAATGTAAACTTTGTTTTATTTGCTGATGGTACATCCGTAACAAAATCATTCAAATACGTCAAGGATTTTATAACTGATATAAAATCCTCTCAAAGTATGGATGATTGGTTGGTAGCAAATCAGTTGGCAGAAAACGATTCCAAAACAGAAATTTTCACACTAAAAAATATGGAAAATAATGAGTATGGTGTTAGTAATGAGGTAACATTTTTGGTAGTCTAATATCGAAACAGAATCAGATAAAAATATCAAAGCAGAACTTGTTGCTGCATTTAGTAAAACATAATAATGGACTATATCGAGGGGCGACTTGGTGTAAGTTTAATAGACGTGTCTTGCGTCGATATGGAAAGCGGAATTGAATTATTTCCAGATCACTACAGAGAATTATTTCCTTAATATTATTTTTTTTCCTTTAAACTCGTTGGATTTTGTTTAATAAAAAAAAGAGTGCTAAAATCTCTGTCAAAATAAGAAAATACAGTATTTGATAAATACTGTATTAATCATATATACTGTATAAAATAATGAATGAACTTGAATGGTTGGCACTGATCTAATTGAATTTAATACTGCTTCAGAATATGAACAAAGATATCGAGTTTTACTAGTCTGAAGTTACAGTAAAAGAAAACTAAATTTTGGATACTGTAGGTAATGCACCTATTATAAAGATGCAGTCTTTATAATAGTATATTTGAGCCTTTTAAAAATGGTGACGGTACATAACTCGAATCATCATATAAATGCAAATAAATTCAAGAAAGTCTAAAAATCTCCAAAACGTCTGCAATAAAAACTAAATATAACCTGCTAATATTCCTGAGAATATTATCCTCTATGTGAAAGCAGTTATACAATACCTAGTACCGCCTACTAACCATAATACATGCATCATGCAAAAAGAGCCTTTGCAAAAATAAGATATCGCAATTCCCGCTTTAAAATTGAATTTACATTGTTACGACTTTGTTAAAAGTGTGATATGAAAGTACATTAATTTCATGAAATCAGACTGCGTGAAACTGCTCCTTTATAAAGTAATAACACCTCATTATACTTCTCAAATCTAATTTAGGTGCATTTTTTCGAACAAGTGCTTTAACACACTAAAAACAGGCAAAAAGCCCGGTATGATAATGATATTTTATAATAGCTAAGGCGTTTCGTTTCCTCTTGCAAAAATGTTTTTTTAGTAATACCGACAATTATCACCGACAGTTTAATGTATAAGCTTATGCCAAAAAACTATTTTTGAACAGATTTCAAACGATCTTTATGCTTCGAAACGTTATTAGTAAGTACGAGTAGGGTATAACAGTTTTAGCTGATACGTGCCTTTAGTCAAAGTTTACAGAATTATTCTGTGAATAAGTTTCTGAGGGATTCGCTTTCGCACTTCCTCTTAGGCCCTTTTAATACAGTCCTTGTATGAAAAATTGAACAATGATATTAAAATGAGTTTTGCATTCTTCTTCTCCCAAAGAAGTTTCGAGATTTTATATGGATATGTCAAGATTTTATGGATTGGTGCAGGGAAGAAAACAGACGATTTATTGACGGTGTATTTCTCAAACTTACCCGTCAATGCTTTGGTCACAATATTCAATGTTGCGGTCAACGTTGGATATAAAGAAGGTGATTGATATAAGCAAATAATCAAAGTTACGTGCTTTTATCAACAGACAAAATGAGGTATATTTAGCGAAGATATTTAGCGAAGAAATCGCGATTATTTACAAAGGAGCAAGTTAATTGTTTTTGGAATAGTGCGCCTGATAATTTATATTTGATGATTAAGGTAAACGCTTTAAACGCATGCCGTTCTGATGAATTAGTCAATTTAGCAATTGATAATGTTGAAGATGTGCCTTAATTATAAAAAATCCCAATACCAAAACAACGAGACCCCGTTCTTTTACGGTGCTATGAAATAATTTTTAAGCTTTTATCGAAAATATGTTGCTTTACGTCTACTCGAATTGGTAGAACGTCGATTATTTCTCAGATATGTTAGTGGAAAGTGTCATCGAATGGTAGTTGGTACTCATAAAATCAGTGTCGTCTCGCGAGAAGTGTTAAAATTGAAGCTGGACAACTGGAAAAAGTATCACACGCACTACGACGAACATATGCTACCCTTTTAATTGACGTAGGTGGTTCTCTCACTTATCTTAAAAGACACGGAGGATGGAGATTGAGCACTATGGCGGAAGGTTACATTGAATACTCAGTTTTCAAGAAAGAAAATATCGCGAAAAGAATACTGAATCTTGATAGCACAACATCTTAAAATAATGTCGATCTTAGACAAGGTTTCTATATAAACCAGGATATATATTTAACGTTTAACATAATAAATTAAGACAACAATAAGACATTTACATCATATGAGACACAAAACTAATCACTAGGGTTAAGTAGACCTGACTCTAATTTCGACTTACTTTCCGCTTACTAAACTATTTGATTTTAAACCCGAACATAAGATGGATAAATAGTAACAATATTGGTGGGGTGCCTGTTGTCTACACATATGAAGAGAAAACCCCCAGAGAAAAACTCTTCTTAGGCTTAGATTCCTCATTCTCCAAAACAATACAATTATGAAAGAATCAAGGTTTCTAGAAATGGGAGGTTGCCTGGTAACTTTTGACCAATGAACGGGCAGAAGCTAATGCGCGGTAACACGTCACATGACGAAATTATTCGGTCTGTGTTATTGATTATTATTATCATTTTTTCTCATTTACCAGTAGCCCGGGTGTGGTGCAAAATATTTAGGGGCGTGACGGTGGACCTGCAGATGGATCAAATAACTCAATAAGTCTTAGAAACAAAACAAATGGAAATAAAAATTTTATTCTATGTCAAATTATATTTTTTCTTCTGTTAGTAGACAAATATATGACAATATTGTCTATGTGGTAGGAAGCTTTTTTATTATAATCGAACAAGGATTTTCCACCCTCCTGTCGTAATTGACAACATTAAACCATTCAGATGTAGCACTTCAATAGAGCTGCTCCAAGTTGGACAAAATATATTACCACGATCTTGAAGACCAATGTATTGAATATTTTTTGTGCGTCTCGTATTGATACAATACCAATAAGCACAAAAAAAGATAAAGTGAAATGGGCACAAAATGCTGCGGGTTTAATTTTTTTATATTTTATGGGACGCACATCCATTAATTTTGCGTAGGTACCTACATGTGCCTTCATAATCCTCTAAGGTAAAATGTTTGGAACAAATACGTTTATTCTCAGCGGAAAAAAACGTCGTTCCTATAACACTTCCTTATCCACTCTTTTCTAACATCTTTGTCTTTGACCTTTGGGCAACTTAAAAATCTAATGATTTCCCTATTTTCCTTGGCCCTTTTGGAATTGCTCTTGTAAGAAGCAATATTACAGCAATTTCCTCCTCCAGATGATAGATGATGCCATCCTTTAAATAAGTTCCAAGTATGTTAATAAATAATCTTAGAGACTCCTGAATGTCAAAAAATATAGTTTTATGACGGTTGGAGAAATTAGTATATTGTTATATTAGAATTAAAAGTGTGACATCTATGACTTAAATAGATCTCGTTATAATTAAGCGTGTAGACTGAGAAACCAAATCAGTTACATGACTTGTTATATTTTACAGTTCGATTTCCATATTAACATTTGCATAGAATGTAATAATTATTCCATTCATCAATAGAAATGGTGTGAGGCATCATATATGATTATGAGTACAATTATTGTTAGGAAGCAAGAAAAAACCGTTATAATTAGTTATCAAGAATGGACAGCAAGTCACAAAATACGTAGAAGACATTGCTATCATAATCATTTCTATTACGCAATAAAAATAAAAAGCTCGTTCCAATTTTTCCTGCCGAAAACAATAATGTTTAACGAGAACCGTCAGGAGAATCATATACATTTGAGGTGCAAAATAATAATTAAACTCTATGTAAAAATATCGTAAATTTTATAGGGTACTAACATTGTACAGTTAAAGCGTTGTACGCACCTTGCATATGAGCTATTAAAAACGGTATACATTGTCGACTATTTAACTGGATTCCTTATGCCAGCATTATAATAAAATAAATAAAAATTCACCGCAGTTTGAGTGCATACTAAATAGCCGTAGCCTAAATTCTAAAGAAATAGTGGTATTGGACTAGATTTTTTGAATAAAATTCCACCACGTAAATCATGAGACTAATATTTTATTGACTTATTCCAGTCAGCAAAGGTTTTTTACAGGCAAAAATGTAGAAGGTTTTTCCTCAACGGTTATATATGTTTTTTGGGGTCCTGAATCCAGTGGCGGCTCGTGCCAAATTAAACAGGTAGTGCCAAAACTAATGCGAAATTTTTTTAAATTTTCAATGTCACGCGTTTTCCTGGCACTTCAGAATTTCAATAAAATATCCATTTGGGCAAAAATACAGACTTCCACAAGAATAATTATTTGAGTTTATGATTACCATGGCCAATTGCTTTAAGGGTGCATTATTGGTTTGATTTTCAACACACACATTTATTTTTATAGATAATTTTAAAAAAATGGTCATAATGCATTAGTACAAAATAATTAATCAATATAAAGATTATAGAAAATTACTTACCCACAGTAGTTGTAGATTACTTCTAACCTCCTGAGATATAATCCTATAGCGAACTCCTAAAACTACTTAATGTCTTTATGTCTATTTAAAAAAAAAGTTATAAAATTAATTTAATTAACACACGCAATGAAAGCTTTTCTATCGTGTAGGAGGCATCTACGTAAGAAGGAGCGTTCAAGGTCACAGCTCTAGGTACTGTATGCGAACGCTAAGCTATGTTAGACACATTGGCATGGTGCAGGACGTGGCTAGGCATCGCGAAGTGTCCTCCATAGCCCACGGATTGCTGCTTTGCGTACAAAACGCGTTCGCATTAACGTGTATATCGCCTGGGCACTATTTGGCAGCTCTGCTGCATGCTAATTGCAGTTAAACTTAGGCCGTTTTCTCTTCTATGTCTTTTCTATCGTGTAGGAGGCATCTACGTAAGAAGGAGCGTTCAAGGTCGCAGCTCTAAGTGCTGTATGCGAACGCTAAGCTATGATAGGCACATTGGCATGGTACAGGACATGGCTAAGCATCGCGAAGTGTCCTCATTAGCCCACGGTTTGCTGCTTTGCGATATATCCAACGCGATCTAGATATTTTTAATAATACAATTAACTAAACATTACTTGGTACTGCGATGAAACAGTCTTAATCTCAGGGTTTTAATGGTGCAGGATCTGGCTAGGAAAATTAATCTCTCCTGGTATAATATTTATATATACTTTAATTGGTGTTAAATAGATATGCCCCACGCAAAGTGTTACGATAACGTCGTAAACCACAAAAAAACTACTAAAAGGCTAAAAAAAATACAATTAACATACATCACATTATTTGAACAAAGGGTCGCTCTTACCTAAAAGACCTGGCAGAATAACTATCAGAGAGAACTCTGTTTGTTTGCCTTTTACCACAGGGCTCTTTCAGCTTCTTACTTTAGCTTGAGTAGGTATAATAGTTTGGATACAATGCTATTAACCACCTTATCTGATGTGTTTCTTTCTCTCGACACTTTTTCCGTAGGCCGTGTTTTTTTGGCCGGCAGGAAAGAATAAACGCAAATAAGTTAAACCGTACGCACACGGTCGGTCTAGCTACTAGGTATAATACGTATCAGCTAGAGCACTACCGACGTTTCGTTCTGCCACAGTACCTACTATTAAACATATCAACAAAACTTACAGAAAATTAGAAAAATGTTCATTGTATACTCGTATGTTTTCTGTGTTAATATTATTGTTCATTATTAAAATTCAGGATTGTTTTGAAGGACAGAACTGAAGCAACGCAATAGGTTCCTTTAAAATGTGTAGGAATTGAAGCACGACACATTTGTCTAGCTTCATAGTTCGGTGGTTTTTTATTACTTTTTTATTCGTCTATGTACCTACTTAGTGTCTTAAGTTTTAAAGGTCTCTGTTCCGTTAATTGCCTACGTCTGTTGTATTTAAAACATTATTTTAAAATTTATTGTGGGGTAATTCTGATACTTCGTTTTTGATAAACACTAAACAAGTATCGGTCGATGCGGTATCGTTATTGAGCAACCCTCTGTCTTTACGGTTCTATGTTCCATTGCCCAGCGAACAAATGCCTGCAGTATTTTCAGAATCCTGCAATGAGCAGAATGAAACCAATTTCGCATAATAATTCGACGTTATATACGTAAAATGGCAGGCCAAACCCATCGATTTTACGATAACCACTGTGCAGCGAATTCTTCTATTAATAGACAGGATAGCCTTGGGTTTTTTGCAACAATGACCGAAACAAGGAACTATTCGCACACAATGGCTTTATAACTGCCCCCGCAGCAGCTTCCACTCTTAATTTTGCTTTGTTTGCGAGCGAAAACTTTATATGCTAAAACTATGTCAGCGGACACTGTAATATTAGATTATTATTATTGCTTAACTTTCATTGAGTGTCTTATTTAGATCAGAGGCCAACTGGGCTACCGAATAACCAGAGCTTCAATTTATAATTAACAATTTGTAACATTACCTTCTCAATTTTCACAAATACGAGATTTGTTTTCATAAAGACTGATTCACTTTGCCCCATAGTGTGGCGCAAAGTGAATCATGGGTTTAAATGCCTTGTTTAACCGTTCTCCCCGTTATATGGGGAAAGTGAATCAATATTTTTCAAAAAAATGTCCGCAAAAGTATTTCAAACAACGTGTATTCATAAAAAAATGGAAAAAATACACAGAGATAAAAGAAGAAGGTATTTATTTATAAATGATACATGTGGTTAACTTTAACATAAGCTATAAAACATGTGTAAATAGGGCGCTAACCCAAGTAGAGCGTTTTGTGGGGTTATTTGGGCCTGTATAAATTTTTTTTTAAATGTTCAACTCCCTAAAATCCACTGTTAAAGCTAATAAAAATGATAAATTAATGACATTTTACTTGAAAATTAATTTCAAATTAAAATATGACATTCTTAAAAAAATACATAAAATATTTATATGAAATGTAAATATGAACACGGGTAACATAGCATTTTTATTGCACATTGTAGATGGACAAATCTTCTTCGGAGTCCAAAAAAGTCTTCTTTCCGTGACCACTGACTCCGGTTCCTTTAATTTTCTTATAATCATTTCCCTGTTTATTACATCTTCATAACCGATAGGTGTGTAGAAAAATCGTTTAATTTTGCCTGGTATACTCTTCAAAAATTTGACTTTGTATTCTTCTGATGCTAGGTTTTGTAGTATCTTTCCAGTAAATAATTTCTCAGACTTTTTGATCTGGTATTTGACCAAAACCCAATCCCCAACCAGAAGACATTCCGCTGACCCATTAGTTATCTCTGTGCATAAGAATGTGTCACCATCAGCAGTAAAAGAATTCTCGCTCACATTAATCTTGAGCAATACTTGAGTCATCATCTAATGACAAGCTAGAGTCATGAGAGAACTCTGAATTTGATGAGGTCATTCTTCGACGTTTATTTGCCCGACCTCTCATATTAACTGTACCGATGTTGGCTGTACTTGTACCTGGCTGCAAGTTAAAATCTTCCGCCGATATACTTTTTCCTGGCTCTACAAAAACTCTCGCAGGATTCTACCAGAGCATATCCACAACTACATCTGCAAAGCCTTCGCCTGAACTTCCTTCACATTTTTTGTAACGAGGGAGCCTTTCTTTTGGTCGATTTGGATTCACATGATAAAGTCCTGATTTATTGAAACCATAAATTATGTTGTTACTCCCTCTATTTTCATTTATCATTTATCAAAAATATATTTTTCTAGCAGATTGTTGTAGACGAACTCTTTATGAGTACGGCAATATAGCACTCTTTATATTTATTTTGAGAAACAGAGGTTTAAACGAATTAATAATCATGGCAACTCTTAAGAGTACACAAAAATACCATACTGTTGCTTAAAAATAACAACTGGAAGAAGTGTGCTATGGCTCACTTGAAACAAAACACTAAGGTGACAGTAAATAATTTTATCAACTGTCAAAAGTGTTGTTAATCATTAAAAGCAGAGACGTTATCCAAAAAAGAAAGATTAGAAGACGTTATCCAAAAAAGAAAGATTAGAAATATTAATTATGATAAGCTACGGTGAGTTAACCCGAACACATAAAGAAGTTTGATATGTCATTAGTAAGAAATGTAAGCATGTTTTAGTTTAGTTTGCATGTTTGAATGTTCAATCAAAAGATGAAGGTGAGAACGTCAGTCAGTCAAAAGTAAGCAGGATTGAAGAGAAGTAGCAGCTGGAACAGTAATTTGGGAAATCTTTTGCTAAAGCATTTAGTCGCAACCTCTCTGTCTGCGTCCACAATGTCAGTATTTCTCGCTAATGACGCTTCAGTGGTGCGTAGAAGGCGACGTCAAGGGGTTGAAGAAAGTGTGTGTGGCGTTCGGCGGTAGGCAAATGAAATGAATGCCCATTCATCCTCGCCCTGTACATGCTATACCAAATAATTAAAAAGAAGTAAAAACCATGTAAACATTAGGGCAATTAGAACTGGTTTTTCAAAAAAGGCAATATTCCAGAAGATACTTCGGTAAATTAAAATTGTCCATCTGAATATTCCAAACCAACAAACCGCTCTAATAAATAGCAACTTCGGTAGAGGTTCAGCGTGACGTCACCTGTGACGTCGTCACTGAGTACCGAGGCCTCGCGTTTTAGATGGTCGTGAACCAAAGTGTACTCTTTATTTTTTTATAAGAATATTAGTAGACTGACAGATATTTATGTAAGATGAACATTCTATTTAAAGTGCAATATCGTCATGTAAAAATCTGGTTTGCTAATTAATACATTACGTAACGCTGTGAAAGAAAAAGCTCTTAAGTTCTGCTAAATAAAATTTATCGGCAAATAGAATTTATGTCAGCAAATTGCAGATCTTGTGCTGTAACCATTTGTAAAGCATTTCTGTTGGAGATAACTAAAGTTTCGGAATATGGAGAGTGATGTCGCGGATATTGAACCTGTTGTAACCTTTTGATCTGTTAAAAAAATGATGTAGTGAAATATTATTTTACGGGTTAAGAAGATACACTTCACTGTTTTAATTACAAAATATACTTTTGCTACAAAATAACCAACCGGCGCAACTTATAAATTCAATAATTGCTTATATTAGAAAGCAATTAATAAAGTTAATGATCCGAGCTAGCTGTGGGTGACGCGACACCGATATATGTAGTTAAATAACTGGAATCTGGCGCAGCTTGCGAACTTCCGGTTTTTAGAACTAAAAATGTCACTTAATATAACGCGTGTAAGTCAACTATACGGTTACACCCAAGACTGTATTAGCAGCATTACAGGATTTCTAGTATTGCGGAATGTCTTTTTACGCAAATAAAGGCTAGTCTAATATGTATTAATTTATTCAGCGCGAGTACAGATAAGTAGATCATGTCGCAACTGAACCGCGATTATATCTGGCAGACGCCCCACCACCCACACACGCCAGAGTTGTGACGCGATGCGTTTTATTAATTTTTGTTATATGCGCGGCGTTTACTATATGCACCCCCACCATCAACGGCCGCAAGGGATACATCTCTTATTGTCAACACATTCTTACAGTTGCATCTCTTATTGCCAATCAGTCTGATTCTGTTATATGCCCCGCCACCATTGGGAAAGGCTGCACAATTCTCGCTCACAATTGGCCATATTAGTTAGGTTAGGAAAATCTGGGCGCGAAATTTGAAATGAATTCCTAAACACACTTCAGATAATTTGACTTCCATGTATTTCTTATGTATTTCTTATGGGAAAAGAGTTATTTTCAGACGGGAATTTCTCGGGTTTTGGGCATTTCTTAGCATTTAAACATATTATACGTCAAATTTTAAACATATTTATCTACAATTCAAGCCCAAATTGTTTTTTAGACCTAAATAGTTAAATATACAAATGATTTTGAATTAAAATGTCTGTTTTCCATGGACGTACGTCCCCTATTAGTTTTAATGTTTCTTATGCAAGAGCGCCAGGCCAGCTGATCAGCTGAGCTGCAAAAAAGTCAGGTTAAGGGTTATGTTATGAGATTGTCAGTGGGTTGTTTATTTATTTATTACTATTTTGGTCAATGTTTATCGATTTTTTTATATTAATGATGTAATAATATACCTACTATGTACACTTTTATAAAAGAATAATGGAAAAAAGGACCTACCTAGATACCGGATTATTATTTATACGGATATTTTTGTTATGCAAGGTTTTTCATTAACTAACTAAACAGATCCCGCACGCAAACTTGATAGTACCAGTGGAAAAGGCTGGGAAAAACAATGATAGGTATTGTGCTTTACACCTTTCGTTCGAATAGATTTTCTGCACTTATTCCTTACATATACATACTCTGTTCAGGTCGGGGTCGAGGCAACCAAGAACACGATACATCAGTTGATCCTGATACCGAATAATATGCTTTCAATAAATTTAAAGAGTCATCAAACTGAAAAGATTTTAAGTGACCAGAGCTTAGGTTATATACTGACCACGTTTAAAACATCTTCAACGTCTAGGAAAAAATCACTTATGGTTCCGAGTTTGATTAGGTACTCTATTTTCACCCATTTTCTAACCAACACTCAAAATCAATTATTTGAAATTGAATTATATTCGATGTTTGTGATGAAAACTGCAAAACGTGAAATAGGTAAATCAAAATAAAATGAGATTAGAAGTTGCCTATATAGAACATGAATAAATACAAATTCAGCGATGTTGCCGGTTTTTAAATTATCACAATGAAATTATAATTTATTATGTAAGAAACTGTTATTAAATAAGTTTATCAAAAAACGTATAGTAGGTAACAGTATACAATCAAACGATTAAAACTGGAAGATTTGGAATATCCATTCATTTGATAAATCTTTTCCATTCTAACTTAAATAATCGTGTATTTTCGATGGTGTCGAAGTTTATTGCGACTATTCTGGATTGCAATTCGATGGACCTAGCTCTACAAGTTAAATGGGAAAGACTCAAACTGTACACTCTGTACAGTAATATCGACTTTTCCAATTGTTCCAATCACACGTTAGCCTAATTCGTGTGAGGTCTTGTAGTGGTAGCAGACACTCGTATGTTCTTTTAATATTTTTGAAGATTTGCATAAACTGCTGTTTCGTCACCAATGCCAGTCGACCTACGCTTGATATTGAAGATGTGAGATACCTACGCGGTCGAATGTAGTAATTTTCTAAGAGGGAGGACTCTTGAGCAATTTCACAATCGACTGGCACTCATTAAGGATCTACCTGATTGAAAACGTTATGTAAGTTCGATTATCTAAGCCTTATACGATGTAGGAACACCATGATATTAATTATTATGCAATGAATTATTGATTAGAGCTAATGAAATGGAGAAAATTATGAGACTTTTAACATGGCTGAGAAGTACTGTAGTATTTATACTAGATATAAAATCTTAAACATTTCTCTGATATCCAAAGTGGATATCCAAAGTGGAACCTTTATTTTCATTATCTTAATAAATGACCTAATCGAATGCTGGACGTATATTTTCTATTATTCAACTGATGAGCTGAAAATTTGCATCGAAGTTAATTATTAGTATTTCTGATTGTGAAAATCTTCAAAATAAATTCAAAGCAGTGTTTTGGAAATAATTACACCTTCAACGCCAGTCTCATCTTCACCAGTAGTTTGTATGGTGTAAGGTTTGTCAAAGACAAGCCGAGGCGGAATACCATCTGCACATGCCTGTAAAAGGGGTATCGTTTTGACAGTCTCAGTCCACAGGCGGCTTCTGCTTTGGCCACAGCTTGCGTTTGGTAGTATGCCAACGGATTTGAGGCGAGTCATGGTAGTCAAAGCAACTTCTTCTAGATGTAGATCTAGCGGTGGAAGACACAGTATTATCTCCATTGCTCTCGTTGGTGTTGTTCGCATAGCTCCGGTTATTCTTAGACAGGCAGCTATTTGTACCTGGCATAGCTTCAGTTTTGCTGTTATTTGTTGACAGCCGCCATCTTCAATATTGATTTGATTTTTGTTAAAAAAATCTTGATCATCGACACCAAACACAGATTTGTGTAAAAGTACCAGAACTCTTTACCTCTTAAGTTTTTGGGTAATTATTTTTGTAGCTAAAAATCTTGAGACGAAGTGGGCCACGCCCTCTTGTATTACGACGGCTCGCTTTTTGCAAAAGCGGTGAAACTCACGACTGATTGATCGATTCATGACAGTTTCACAATGTCTTTACAATTAGTGATCAAAGAGTCATAATCTGGCCCGGCTGTGTAATCGAAAGCTGTAACCTGCTTTAAGCGGTTCCAAAAGACGCGTTTTTTGTCGCCATCATACCTTGCAAAACTCTCGAGTAATGCAACTAAATGGGTATTATGCAGTTTCTAAAGATACGTTTAATAAAGCAGTTGCAAAATGCACTAAATTGCCCATTAACTGTTCACTGAATATTCGACTCATAAATGTTTATTTATTTTTAGATGGTACGCAGGCAAGGCAGTCGACCACTTTTTATTTTTACCGCATAAAACGTTACCTTGAATCCACAAAAATACTTATAGCGATCCCACTGACCCGCTAAATTAATTCCCAAAAGCATAAACCGGTTTGTTATAATATTCAGACATACGGTAAGAGCTAAATAACTTGGCAATAATAATATGGTGGTGATAATAGCAGACGGGTAACTTAACTGGTATCCCTAAATACACTAGGCGACAAAATTAACGCACCTTTTTTTGGACGGCGACCGTGGGAAATTGATATTTCCCATAGTGCTCTAATTTTTCCACAACAAGTTTCCTGTGAAAATATTTTACATGGGTGAATAGCGTATGGCAAAATTATCCTTGTTTCTTCATTGCTTTCCCAATGGCGACTTTTGTGGTCACATTTAATAGTCACATATAATTTAGATAGCTTTGTTGCATTACAATTGAATGTAGTTTATTTCTGACGCACCAGTTTTGTATTAGAACGCCCAGATTACATCTACTCAACGCAGAACCTCGACATAATCGGCAAAACGTTTTGAAAAAACGCAGAATGAAAATCCTCGCTTTAAACGAGGATTTTGTATGTATACTTTTACCGTCTAATGGAGTTTCAGAGGAGGACAGAGCACACAAGTCTCTAGTAGTCCATTTCCCTCGAGAAAAAAAATAATTAAATTTTCCTTTCTTTTATTGTCAATTGTGACATTATACACTTGTTTATATGAAAATTGTACAATATTTTTCAATCGAAACTATCGACATGAACAGTATAAATACAATATTTAGATATTCTGCTGCTGCATTACCAAATGTCAAACAAAACATTTTTTGTATCCAGCGGTGACTTGATTGTTACAATACTTAGCCCACCTTTTCATTATTTACTACCGCAGGTAACACTCGAGGTAGTTTCCACAAACACCAAAATACTTTCACTTCGCCCGACGCGCGTTTCGCCAACCCAGTTGGCATCATCCGGAGACGATTAAAACTAATCTTAAACTAAAAAATGTACCCTATTTATGATCATCATGTAATCAATGATCAGTTGCTAAGCAACGCGTAAAGCGGGCTATACAGTATTATAGATCCCTTGTCGCTATTCATACTATTTTTACATTTCATAATTTCCATGCTCTCGAATGCATCCAACTGTCTATTATTGGTCACATTTCTAACTAATCTTAAATTACTAATATCTATTCTATGATCTATCGTGCAACACCAGACTTATCTGTTCTTCCATATTTTAGATGAGCCATATGCTCTTTAAACCTGGTGTTGATTGATCGTCTCGTTTGTCCAACATATTTTCGATCACAGTCATTACAACTAATTTCGTAAATCCCAGACCTTTCAGTTGGAACAATTTTATCCTTTGGATTGTCTAGGAGTTGTTGTAATTTATCACTGGACGAATGAATTACTGTTATACCCACGTTTCTGAAGACCTTACTCAAACCACGAGTAAACCGGGGTTCGTACGGGATGGATACATATTTTGGAGTCTATATCATTTTGAAAGGTCGTAGAATTACGAAGTGTGTCCTTAAATTTACGCTTCCTAATTAGTTTTTCAACTATATCTATAGGATAACCATTACTCACAGCTATATCCTTAATTACTACTTTTTCTTTTTCAAACCTCTCACTACTGAGAGGGAAGCTTAGTAAACGATGGACAAGGAAATTGAAACTCGCCATTTTATGTTGATAGCAGTGGTGAGAGTTATTAGGGATATAGAGAACAGAAGAATTAGTTAAATAAATGCTAAAGGACCTCAATTTAAACCACACCTTTAGTCTGTCAATTTAGTCTGACTTCTAGGATCACTTCCACTTCCGATTCGCAGCGATATCATATCGTCACTTCACTCTTCCACAACCCCCCTCCCCCTTGTGTATGTATGTATGTATGTATGTATGTATGTATGTATGTATATATGTATGTATGTATATATGTATCTATGTATGTATGTATGTATGTATGTATATATGTATGTATGTAAGAATGTATGTATGTAGGTATGTATACAGGGTGAGTCAGTTTTTTGTAGACAAACTTTAACAGGGGATAGAACGCACGTTTTTAAAAAGAAAAGTGCCTATAAATATATGGCCGATCTAGCTTCCTAAGGAAGATACAAGGTGTTAAAGTTTCATTTTTTTTTACATTAATGTGTAATATTTTCTGAACGGAATGATATATTCACTAAATATTTTACACATATCTTAACCTGCATAGGATCAACATGTTGTATTGTTCCTGTCGAAAATACTATAGTGGATGTTACTTTTTTCGGGTACTTCGGATATTCTGCATAATGGAACTTTTTTTTCGTACGACATTACCATTGTGACATTGTGACATTGTGACATGACATTATCTGATACATATTTCTAAAATAACGGCCCCTTAGTAACAATTTTGATCTCTTGTAATTTTGCTCCAACTACGACAGTTTTAGAGATATTGGCCGTTGTTTCTCTGACAGTGTAATGTCGTTATTATATTTTTTTTCTCGAATTTTCTTTATGACTTATAAACGAACGCTTAGATTTTTTCATGTTTGGGGGATAATGCCTATTAATTAAGGCGCATAAATCAAGCGGTAAGAATGTTCAAAAACTTGCACAGTGGCGGGGTGGAAGGGGTGCTCCACCCCTTTCGTAAACAGAACATCTACGCCAAAGACTATTTAAAAAAAAACTGTTATTTGCATTATCTACATACAGTTTAACAAAAATAATGTCCCTTCTTCTGTTTCGAAATTCCTGTGCGGTTCCTAGTTATTTTGATTTTTAGTGTTTGATGTGGTACTAAATTAAGTAATTTATTTATTAGCAATAATAATTATCGGCTAAATATTTAATTCTTTCAACGAAACCTACCTAAATATGGTGTGTTAAGGATTCTAAAAAGCCGAAATCTCTTATTCTTTATCTTTTTCCAATGTAGTCAAAATAAATATTTGTTATATCAAGCCTTACTCAAATACAATACTTTTATATGTTGAAATCTGTTAAATTACAAATGTACTTACAATACAATAGATTATTGTGCAGTTGCCAAAAGTCTTAAAAATTTCCTTTAAGTTTTATTAAACTTGTGCATGTACCAATTTCTGTTTCAATTTTTGTTGTTGTTTGCTAAATAATTTCCATTTAAAACTAGCGTATTTGTAACTGTACGTAATAATTGCAACAAAATATTATACTCCTTGGAAAACAAGTAAGCATTATGTCATATTTTGAAACGACAGTTTGATGTATTACAAGTTTATCTACAAACAATTTTGCTTCATCTTGAATATTTTCACTGTTAAAAGTTAAAAAAAAAATATAATAACGACATTACACTGTCAGAGAAACAACGGCCAATATCTCGAAAACTGTCATAGTTAGAGCAAAATTACAAGAGATCAAAATTGTTACTAAGGGGCCGTTATTTTAGAAATATGTATCAGATAATGTCAGTGGCGTACAAAAAAAAAGTTCTATTATGCAGAATAGTCGAAGTACCCGAAAAAAGTAACACCCACTATAGTATTTTCGACAGGAACAATACAACATGTTGATCCTATGCAGGTTAAGATATGTATAAAATATTTAGTGAATATATCATTCCGTTCAGAAAATATTACACATTAATGTAAAAAAAAATTAAATTTTAACACCCTGTATCTTCCTTAGGAAGCTAGATCGGCCATATCTTTATAGGCACTTTTCTTTTTAAAAACGTGCGTTCTATCCCCTGTTAAAGTTTGTCTACAAAAAACTGACTCACCCTGTATAGGTCGGAGTGTAGTAGTTCACCTCCAGTACAGCACTTAGGTCTCATTAGGCCCCTTGTACTTCCTTGTCCTTCCTTTTAGAGTCCTCCTAGAGTTCCTTTCAAACCATCCTATTTATTACAGGTGGCAAAGACTCTTATAATTTATGTATGATAGCGTGGTTCTGAGTTACCGAGATTTATTACCCTGTCCCTATTACCATTTATTGGGGACCACACGCCCGCAGCAAATGTGGAGTGTTCCCAGGTCTCAGATGAACTGCCACAGCCCGTCCCCAAGCGTGTCACCCATCCAAGAGCCGCCTTGCTTAACTCGGAAGTGCGAAATCTTCACAGCCAAGGCTCGCGGCTAGGCGGTCCCCCGAAAGGAAGTATTTATGTTTTATAATTTTAAATCATCATATATTTGAGTGTTATTAAGAGTATCATTGATGAAGACATTAAATCGCATGGTACCAAGCATGGACCATTGAGTAATACGAATTATAGATTGGCCCCACGCTAAGCTGTGTATTGTTTTTTATCTGATAGGTAGGACATATTTATGTAGAACCTACGAATTTCCACGGTTTCGCCTTTCTATTAAGTCGTACCCGACGAAATAACAAATAGCATCTGCTGGTTACTGTTATGAGTAGGTATTAACCTACGCAAGAAACCGTACTTTAGATATAATCAGCATCGGTTAAAAATACTATGAAATAATATAGTTTTAGGTGCATTAGGCCGGCTCTATATCAAGTCTGGATGCGCATGAGGAAGGCCATAGACTACTGTGATAACTGTTAATGCTGCGGTTGTAATTATATTTAAATTATAACTGGCCATATACTGGATGTCAGTGATAAATAACAGGGCGACCACTTTCACGTACAAAAATATATGGATCCACTACGAACTGTACTGTAAGCGCCTTATTCAAATTTTGGCGATGCCGGGACTGTTCTTGGCATTGATAGCGTTGCCATCTATTGTCACTGATGGCGTGCAATCTGCATCGGTTTTTGTTTTGTAATGCGGCCCCCAATATGCTATTTCAGTAGTTTTCTTCTGTTTTCATCTCTCTCTTTAATCTCTTATTATTGTTATCTGTGCTCATGTATACCTACTTATGGATGTAGTTTACAAAATAGACAAATACACAAATAGACAAATAAGCAAACAAACAAACAAGCAAGTAAGCAAGTAAACAAGTAAACAGTTAAACAAACAGTTAAACAGGTAAAAAGGTAAACAGGTAAACGGGTAAACAAATAAACAAATAAACGAATATACAAATAATAAACAAATAAATAAATTAAATGATGTGTTCAGATATTAATTAATTAATAATTTTTATAAAGTCGCACCGGCAACTATTAATTCAATCGATTACATTGCAAGCTGATGAGTATCATTGACAGAAGTAACTATTTCATCTGCTCGTAATGTACTTCGTTTCTCTTCGAGACAAGAAGATTTGAAACGGGCTGCTGATCACTGATGCGATTGATGAGGCTCGCGAATAAATCACCTCGTTGAGTAATAAAGCGTACAGGAAGTAATCCGATAACTGTGATCTTTACGAGCCGGGCATTCCAGAGAAAGTGTGTTGTTTCAATTGGGTATTTCATGCCCCGTCCAATTCGATTGCTAATTTAAGACGCTCGTTCTTGCGGATTTATCCGTGAGATTTCTAATATGGTCTCCACGTGGATGGTCACGATGGTTAATCCTACGATCTTGGAAGCGTACATCTGTCCAAGGTTGGGGGGGTACTTTAAATTATTGCTCTCAATAAATACACTTGATGGATATGCTGCAATAAGAGAATCGACATTTAGAGCAGTCCCTAATGAAACCGATAAATATAAAATGATAAAACCGTCCCCCAAGGGTACATATTACGTTAGTAGACGCCATGCTCGCTGAACTAAGGTTGAGATAGGAGATAGTGTTCAATTGCCACATGACAGATGGGTTAACTGTTCCTTGGAAAACTGATGGAATATAAAGAATACAATATTTATTACGCGATTTTTTCATGACTATTTACCTGGCCGATTTATTACACCGTCAGCCAGCTGTTCTTCAAGCCTACCGTAATATAAACAGAATTCCTGAGTCCCATTCTCAGATTCTTCAAATGAATGTGAAATGAGTTTGAGGACTATTCGAAGTTTGCACGATTTGCTATTGGTGTAGACGTCGCACACGAGGTAGAAATTAATAATTTATGTGGGCAAAAGTCCAAAGTTAAGCAGCTAAAAATTTCAATAATGATAGCATTTCCCAGAATAGAATATTCAAGCGATTATTGAGAACACATTGTAATTATTTTCTGATAATTAAATAAACGAGATAAAAATTTTGTGGAAAATACGATAAATTTAAATCAAAAATCGACTTGTTTGAGGATTTTCCTTGGAAATTATTGCTTTAGCTGAAAATTAATGTATTTATTACTTCAGGAAAGTACTGGAGAGATAATATTAGTCTTGGATAAATAATATTAGTCAGCGTCTCACCCACATAAGCCAGAGAGCCAATAATAGTGTGACGATTTGGGGTTGTTTACCTCCTACTTTAAATTGAATAGAGATAAACACAAATATTACAATATAATACATTTTATTTGTGCGTCCTTTATTTTCTATTTCATTTAAAAAAAACTGGCAGCAATGCCGCAAACAGTAGTTCAGACAATGCGGCCAACTTCGGATTGGGGTGGGTAAGGTACGCGAGCGTACGTCCTACATCTCACTTTTAGACCTATCTTTCTGGCTTACGTCCCAACGCTTTTAGTTTCTGGTTCCATTTAGGAGCGAGAAAATAACATAGGCACTGACTATCTACTTAATCTATGGTATAGTTCGAAAAGAACTTATTGCTCGAGAATATATTAAAAAAACAGTTGTCCATACAATTATTGAGGTACTTTTCTATCCACTGTTAATCGAATTAACTATAATGACTTTGCAATGGTCTTACTCCGCTTACTTACTTACTTAGTGTCAATGATATTTTGAAGCCAACCAGGGCAATAACATGGAGTCTTGGTATCGCAGAAGAAACGGAAAAAGTGTTAAAGCACCTCAAAGTACAGGACCTCGAGACTGGTTAACCAGAAGCTAGACGCAAAAGGACATTCTTCTGAAGGTGGAACAAAAGAAATGATCTCGGAAGAAAAAACGTTGGGTACATGCAAAAATGGACCAACAAGAAAAAAATGGTGGAAAGGGAGCGAATACCACAGAGAATTTACAGATACTATACAGGTTTGATGGAATTATGAGACTATGGGGTACAATACTGTTAAGCTTCAATGCAGCGGGGAGTTTAGTACCACAACTAGTAAGAGGAAAAACACGAGGAATATTATTTGAAAGTCTAAACTTGTCTGCTCTTTAAATGGTTTCTTCAATTTGTAATTGTCCTCGGAATCCATAGGAAAAAATGAAATTAGCAAAAGAAAATATAAGGAAAATTTATTGTACAAACTTTTAAGATGCCACCTTCATATTGCTCCTTGAACATGCATTTTTGTAGTATTTTTATGACGCAAGTTTAGCAGGCGGGACTAATATGCAACGGAAAAAATTAATGGTGGACCAATCTCATTCGAGCGACGAGGGAATACAATTATATGGAAAATAATTAGTCTTGTGATATAGCTATAATAGCTGACCCCAATAATTAATGCGGTACATCCAGTCCATGATTAATGAATCGATTAATGAAATGATTAATGAAAAGCGTTCGCTTTGAATTTGCATAAGATATACCTGTTAGGAAATGTCATAGGTCTTGCAGGATTAGTTACCGTAATTTTAATCGAAGCAAGAGTCAAGAAATAAATCTCAAGATTATTCATTGAAATGTGAAACCTCACCCATACTATCCGTAATATCATAAAAGCGAAATTACTGGTTACACATATTTCAACGATTACTCTGACTATGAAATATTTTGCTTTGCGTTTTTAGGTGATTTTAAATTTAAAAAATCTCTTTTTCCCCTTTTGACTCTACTTTGGTACTTTATCCTGGTTTAGTGTTTTAGTTATTGGCGTTGCTCTGTCTGGTTATGTACGTGTTCTTTCTTTTCATTTGGTTTCCCGGGATTGGTGATTTTGATTATGCTTTATTTATTATTCTTTTTGCTTCGCTGTTTTGATTTTTTCTAGTGTGTTTGTTCTATTATATCTATTTTTCTTGTTTGTTTGTTTTATATCTGTTTGATCTGTTGTTATAATGATAATATGTCATTAGCCGGAGGGGAAGTGTTGTTTCACAAATAGGGTATGTAACTAAGGAAGTATTCTCTTGTTTGAGATACTGGACTTCCTTCGCGACATATAATAATGCACAACAGTGATATAATGTAGTTCAACGTCGTCACCACGCATTACGCGTGCATTTTAATAACAAATCAGTCTATTTTGAACTTTCCTTGAGGTAAGCATTTCCGTACTCTGAATTGACATTGTAATTTAACAGAGCTATAAAAATCTTTAAAATTTCCCATAAGTATTTCAAAGCAAAAGTGACCAAAATACATACAGATATAAATCTGCAATATTGTTCACTAGTTTGTGAACTGGAGCCCATAAAACAAAGAGTCTACAAATTATAAGGAAATTAAAGTAAGTACCTTCAAATTATTTCAATAAATATTAGAATCATTTCTTAAAAATATCTACATATTTCACCAATCAAAATAAAATCGAATCTTTTCAAATTATTTAACCCAAGTAGAAGCCATATTATTAAATATAAAACAATATAATAATAAATTAAATTAACAAAATGTCTACCCATCGTGGTGACATATATCATTAATAAATTATAATAAAAATATATCATAACCTATAACAATAAAACTTTTATAGCCCATAGCAATTGTCTCACCAATGTGGGGCCATAATTAATATTAGCCATAATTATAAAAATAAATCTTATAGAAGGGGTTGTTAAGATTAAAGTCTGAATCTAAAAAAAATTACAGACATGGCCCTTCTATATCCCTTCGTAATTTTAAGTATATTTTTAATTTTGAATCCTGTTTGAATACTTCCTGTAGTTGAGCTTTAGCTGCTGGATGTATTTTTTACTAAATAAATAAATGAATGATATACGCGTGTTAATCATCAATTCAAACCCCACCTATTCTTTGTGATATTGTCGATACTCGATCGGTACTTTCTTCTCATGATTCTCGAATTCTTACCTATAGTTCCCATAGCACTTTCACTATATATATATATATATATATATATATATATATATATATATATATATATATATATATATATATATATATATATATATATATATATATATATATATATATATATACCCTTTCTAAATAGTCATAGCTCTAGGATGGATAGAGAAAATCTGCGTGTAAACATAGGTAAACCTACATTTATCTTGAATCTTACTTGTTTGTACGTGAAGCTAGTCAATGCCATTTGTATTGTGTAAAGCATGGGTATGTTCATTGTAGGAATATATTTGCATCGATATATAAGGTCGTTCGTTCTAAATATGGCCAGATGGTGGGTACAGGGTAACTTCCGTTTCCTATTCCAGGAAGAGTTCAATTACTATGGAATCTGGAGAGGTATATGTAGTAATAGACCGAATTCGATAATTTTTGAAACCAAAAAGAATAATAGTAGGATGAAACCCATTGGAAAAATCAGCACATGCCACAAACACAATGGCTCGATGACGAGTAGGGCAACTTGATCAAGGTCCGTACTTGATAGCCGTACTTACCAGATTACTTTTGTTATTCCATGGCTCATTATGATGAGGGAATTTTTGCCTGTCTTATTAAAAATTTTTACATACTTTTCTAATTTTATAATAATCAACTCCCACAAAATGATCTTATGTTTCCCTCTCTAAAAACTCGCTTTCATATTTATCTGAAATAAGCTCATTAAATATTTCGTAGGCTTGAATAGAAACTTCAAAGAATAATTTCAAGGTTTTAAAGCACCTCTTGTTAAATTTTTCAAATATTCGCTAACCTCAACAGAGTCGGTTTCAGAAGAGTTCACAACCATTAACAAATTTAATAACAGAATGTGCTCAATATGCGGAAATATAACATAGTGCTGATAATACTGAAGAATTTAGTTTAATGTCAGAGAAAATATGAATTATTTCTGAAAAGAAATCGATAGTGTCAGACATGTCAAACGAAGAACCATATTTTTCGTCTTTGTCTTTAAGTGAAAACTCTTTTAAGGAAAATGTACCGAATTTTTTAGATTAAATTCGCCGTTCAGGCGCGAGTTGAAAGAAATAGAAACTCATATTTAAATTTTATTTCTCATACGCCCATTTCTGCTAATTTAACATAAGGCCGTGCTTGGTCTATAGACCTATTACGTCAAAGCTGCCGTTGCCATCGCTGACATATTGTATTGCAAACTTAACTCCCCATGAATATCTTTAAATAATTAAAATGAAACGTGGTATATACATATTACCTATACTCTTAGATAATACCTGATTATAGTCTTCGTAACTTGCAATTATTTATTAGAAATGACACACGTAAAACAATTTTACTAACAATTAATAGTTATAATATATTAACACATCCACGAGTAATATTATGCGCGAGGCACACTTTTCACTTCTCCCTTTCCCACGGCATCAAACCACGCACGATTTTTTCACTCATGATGATGATGATACAATTATATTATTGTTATTTATACAATATATTCCCACTCTGGTTACTTCACGTTTGTTGAAGCTCATTATACCGAGCGTACTCACGGACTGATTTTTCAAAACCGCTTCCTAGATTCGTTACATAAAATTGCGCTACCAAATTACGTTCACATGCAGAAGATACAATTTGTGCATGAGATAATAGTGCAATAGAAGACACAAGCATATTATAGAAAGTTGCAGTGACAATCAACAGGGCGATCCTTACGCAATCAGGATAATCTCTCCCCCGCTCACTTTCATGTATATCTCAGCATATCCGTTCAGTTCCGTCAACAACAATTCAGTTGAGTACAACAAGATTGATAAAAAAGAATGCCAAATATATGATTTAAAATGTTAATAATTCATCATTTTCAGTGACACTTATGTCACATTTTGAAAATTTAATTTATTATTGGAGCTATTCTGGAAGAGAAGATAGTACATATATTTATTTTAAAATGTTTATACTTTGAAGACGATTTAATATTACTAAATAAAATTAGAAGCTTAAACTAACCTGAGACACCTATAATACCTTACCTACTAACATGGGATATTAAAATCCTTATCAAAATGATATGGGCAATATACCAAGAAATAAGCAGTACTGTTATATATTATAACAATGATTATAAAAGGAAGTTGAGGTTTTGTTTGTTGCCTTGTCTCAAAGTTAATCCCTCGTACATAAACGATCAATACAATCACACGCGTACTACGTAAACACTGTTGCGGTGATCTCCAGTGGTGGTATTCTGCAACTGCAAATGGATGACTCGTTCGGAAATATGCAACGGCGTCCACACTATTTGAACTGCCTCGGGACCGAATAAGTCCACGAAAACAGGAGCACTACTCGTGGAAATGTTGCGATGGCTTCTTATAAATACACTGACCTGTTTATATTCTTTACAGCTTGATAATCCTTATCTGGATACGATAAAATCGCTAGAGAACTATCTAGGACACCCTAGATATCTAATTACTACCAGGATATTACTATTATTACTCAAAATTCATTAATTATCAAGATATAATACGTTGGAAACACGTGTAACTACAATCGTGTCCAAACTTTAACAATTCACATGGATTTTACAATTTATTTTTCTCTGAGAGAAACTTTAACGCGGCTTCAGGTTGTAATGCCTAATACGAACTCTTCTGGGAGAAAGTCTCCTCACAGAAACAAAACACACTTCCTTAGTTACTCGTAATATTTATTAACATAGTAGCTAACTGCCAACCAATCACGTATTGTCATAATTTCTGCTTTTTCCAATTACACGATTTAAATAATCGTAAAATGACTTGTCGAAACCACAATTATTGTCATTTTAATATTCTGGCGATTTTTAATTTAGTTATTAATATAATTCGGATCGACCAATCAGCGTATAGCCGTTGAAACTATGTGGTATGATACTCTGTGTTTATTTTACTAGGGCACGTTATTTTGTTCCCGTAGCATCTTTGTCTGTTGCATACGGTCTGGCTTGTTTACTTTGTAAGGAGGTACTTTTTATGATTCTATGCGTTTTATCGATTGTATTAGGGCTATTTTCTCTCTCTCTCTCTCTCTCTCTATATATATATATATATATATATATATATATATATATATATATATATATATATATATATATATATATATATATATATATATATATATATATATATATATATATATATATATATATATATAGTGAATAAAAAATAAATACCAAGAAATCTATTTTGTAGAAAAACGCTACAATTGGGGATGTCGTGACTAGACCTCTCGTGACTAGTCGTCCATAAAAAGTGTATCCTTTCGTAACAGTAAGTAATGGTTTCAGGATATTGCTAGTGGATACGAAATTATAATCTATTTAATGCAGTTTCCGCATGTTTAGCAAAAAAACATTACAAGTACAGGTTTATATTTAACTGTATATTGTAAGAAATCATTCACTAGTAATTCCTTTGATTGAAGTTGTCTTTGTTTTATAATATAGGTTCTGCTTACCAGTTATAATATGCATACCTCAACAAATTATTTTATATATATTGGGTCACAATATATTTAATTATATACACAATATATATAATTATAAAACATATATAATGGGGACACAACCGAATTATAACAAAAGTAATTCGTAAAGTGTCAACAGAGCATTTTCAAGGAAGGATATATAAGATTATTCGACTTAAAGAAATATTTCGTTCAAATATTTCTAGTAAAACTATTGGAACGAAACAACGTTTTCAACCGTTTTCTCCCAACGTGTGCAGGCGACGAGCACGAGGACGAAAATCCTACGAAAAATTGGGTTATTGGGTCGTCATTTTATACATAGACCTCAGCGATTCGTTTTCAGTGAATCGCGATGAAAACGATCGATCTGAAATGTAAATAAAATAAATACATTCACCGTTCACTAGCTCTCGTTCTAATTCCGAAATCTAGCAAAATTTAATTACATAGTTCTTCCACGTTTTAACACACATTTCGTGACGATGGTACGAAAAATACTAATAAGAAGTTAAACTAGTTAGCACACTCGATTTCGAGCTCTTCGACTAATTACATGCTTTTACATTCCGCCTCCTGCGTATCGTATCACCAATTTTGTAAATGTAATTTTGTTGAGCGCCGCATTAAGATAATTATTTGATTGTATTTTCTACAATAATCACCTACCTTAACGTTATTTTTTGTTCCAGGTAATATTGAATGACAACGCATTGGTAAGTTGGTAAATATCAATACAATTAGGACTATTGGAGTATACAGGGTGTCCATATATTGCGCGGAAGTCCAATATCTTGGTCAGCAAAGGAGGTATTTTAAATTTTTTTCTACGGCGGTGCCTGATTTCTCGAGCTCCACAATTAAATATTAGATAAAAAAAATATATTTTTTTAAATTTTTTATTTATTTATATTTTCCTTTTAATGTTTTTATTTTTAATTGTATTTTTAAGCAGGGACACATTGCGTCTAGGTCTATTAAGATGGCGATTAATTTTTTTTCAAAATTTTACCAGCTTTGTTAAAAGAATGATATTGTCCAATAAAGTCGTTGCTGATAGAGAAAAATACTGTACCAGTGCTTTTGCTCTGTAACTCCGCTCTGATAAACAAAGAAAAAGAAAAAATTGCACTTTATATCTCAGAAAGTTTTAGTAAGTTCTAACACCTTTTATTAATTTTATTAATAATGAATCCCTGTTTGTTATCTCAAGTGTTATTTTATCTGACATTTTGTTTATTTTATCTGAGTTTTTACAGTTCTTTTCAGTATTTTTTTTGTCATTTTACTGTCTTTTGATAGTTTTGTTACGTGTTTTTATTAGTGTGTGTATGTTGTGAAAATACATGATGGATATAGACCAAAAAATCTGTGATAATGATTGGTTAAATAAAAACAGTTGGTGCCAATTTAGTTAGGTTTGGCTAACCTATAGTTCTTATTACTACTTAACTAAGAATTGTTTTAAAAAGAGATACTTTTCACAGCATACTCTGTGAAAAAGAAATTACATAAGGAGATAATCGATTAATAGGCATACATTTAGCCTTCTTATGTATAGTTTTGATAAATTTGCGACATATATACAATCAAAATTGAAGTTGATTTAACCTCCGACAGAATTGGAAAAGAGAATTCTGGTAACGGTGGAAATGTTTTTTATATGAAATTGTTCCAAATAGAAGTAGTTTGCAAAATTTTATGGGCACTCACTTTGTTATTTTAAATTGCAATCTATGTTTTTTATTATTTTATCGAATTCTACGTGATAAATTAAGGACAGTTTGTCTAATGCACCTTGTAAGATATTGAGAGTTTTCGAGATATCTGAATTTTTTCTTACATTTAGGCACTTTTCGTACATAAAATATTTTGGTTGTGTGCCAGATATAATTTTCTTTTGGTATATTGTAGAGGGAGGATGGCTCTTCCGAAAAATGTATCAAAAGTTGAACTGCAATATACAGAGTGCAACAAAAATTGTGTCAAATATGACAATCGAAAATTTCGAAAATCTCCGCTAATTCAAATGGAACACCCTATATTTTACTAAACCATAAAATAAAATGCACTTCTACAAACCCTATAATTTTGTAATAGCTTTCCCTATACTTAAGTTATGTAGTTTCTGTAAAAAACGCATTTTTATGGTAAACATGGGAATTGTACGCTTTTCTTTATCGAAATAAACGTAGTAGTCGCCTGTCAGGATGGCCGACTGTCATAATAGTGTCACATATTCACAATAGTCTGTTAAGTCTGTTACAGTAAATTTAAAAAAAAATACCAGGGGACATGAAAGTAGCAACGAGGAAAATCAATTTAATATTGCGGCGTCTGTTATTGTAAATCCAAATATTAGTGTCAGGAAAATTACTAGTGACATCGGTTTTTCCAAAAGTCCAGTTCCTAGGCCTGCACGTTCGCCAGACAAGGATTTTTTCCTGTGGGAGTATATTAAAGAACGCATACACGAAGTAGCCAGTAAGAAGACTTGAAGCGAAAAATTAGGAACGTATCTTTTACTATAACTCCCATGTTGAGAAATATTCTAACCTGTACATCCGAGTTTATTTTCATTTTGTGGAGCTCGAGAAATCAGGCAACACTGTAGAAAAAAATTAAAATATATCCTTTGCTAACTTAGATATTGGACTATTCGCGCAATAGGGGGACACCCTGTATAGATAGTCAATAATAGTTTTCGAAAAGCTATAGATATCTATATAGAGACTGCCACAATTTGTACACTGGCTATAAGTAAATCGCGTGCTCTTGTACGTATGAAATTTAGACGATTTCCGTCGTATTAATTCGCAGACTAATACAGAGTCGACTACCTTTCACTTGGTTGCCTTGGCTGAGGCTAAAGTTATATAAAAACGGTAAATACGCATAATAGGTGCTTATTGTGCTGATATAAACATTTTTTATTCATAGGTATACCTACCTAAATAAAAATAACGTGCAGAAAAAAATGTGATTTTGCTATATAAATATCTTCTCGTCCATTTTATACAACATTCAATACAATGTTGTATAATAATGGACAATATCATGTCCATTATTATACAACATTTTACTTATAGTATAAAAGGTCATCATCACTATACCATAAGAAATAATTAATAAGTAAGTAGTTATCTATAATAGCTATTTTCTCTAAATTTTTATATACGAAAGGTTCATGCTCTATGCGACCGTTGAAATCTCCTCCCGAATCAAGAACAGTTCAAAAGTATTAAATTTTCCTTTCACCAGTCAGGTCATGCTAAGGTCATGTAGTTATCAAGATTATGTAGATAGGATTTTGTTGCAAATTTAAACCTTAAGACAGAGTATGTGCTCTTTACGAGCGTCGGAGTCTCCTTGGTATTACAGGAATCATTTTAACGCGATTTCAGTGTAGTAAAATATTACATTTTACTTCTAGTCATCACGTCATATACCTATATAAAATAAAAAGTCGCCATGAAGATTATATCGTTGGGAGTTTATAAGTTGAGGTTCAAAAATATTCGTGGCCTATGCGAGCGTTGATATCTCCTCGTATTATCTAGCGTCTTCGCAGTGAAGCAAAATATTTGATCATACTTTCATTTAATTTAGTAATGAAGGCTCAGGCTACACAATGTAGTTATTAAAATTATGTTGCAAGGATTTTGTTGTAAAATTGAACCTCAAAGAAAGTTCGTGCTGTATGCAAGCATTTGAAGCCTCCTCATTATCAGAAATCGTTTACTAACTCTATTGCTTTCCGGTAAAATATTAAATTGTACTTTAATCTAGTCGTCAAGTCATGCTAAGGTCATAAAATTGCGACTTTGTATGTATTGCCAGGATTTTATTGTAGAAAAAATTTCATGCTTTATGCGAGCATCGAAATCTCATAGGCATTAGCAAGAATCGTTTACTTGTATCTGATAGTCAGATCATACTAAGGCCACATAATGTCTGCATTAATTATGTTCCTATAGGATTATATTGTAAACTGAAGCGGCGAAAAGGTTAGTGTTCTATGTGAGCGTTGATGTTTCCATGGAATTATCGAAAAACATTTGATTTAGGTGACCCAAAATTAATTACAGCGAAAGAAAATAAAAAATCTTACTTTTATCTAGTAGTCAAGTCAAGCTACACAATGTAACTAGTAATTAAAATTATGTTTCAAAATTGATGCTCAAGGAATATTTATGCTCTACCCGAGCATTGAAGTCTCGTCAGAATTATCAGAAATAGTTTACTTTAACGCTATTGCACTGGAGTAAAATATTAATTCATGGTACTTACTTTCATCAGTTTTCAGGTCATCAAGATTATATCGGTAGGATATTCTTGTATAGTTGAAGATCAAAGAAGTCCTCGGTAAAATCAAGAATTGTTTATATTAATGCTTTAATGCTATTACAACGAAGTAAAGTATTAAATTTTAATTATATCTAGTAGGCAGTCATATCATGCTAAGGCGACATAATGTCGTTATTAAAATTTTATTGCTAGGATTTTGTTGCATTACTTCAAAAAGTTCGTGTTCTGTGCCAGCGTTGAAGTCTCCAGGGAATTTTCAAGTCTCGTTTTTACCTTAAGATAATTACAGTGAAGGGTAATATTAATTCTTCTTTTCATCTAGTAGTCAGGTCATGCTAAGGCCGTAAGATATTAAGAACAAAATGTTAAATTTTACTTTCGTCTTTGTTGTCAGGTCATGCTATACGACCACAAAATGTTGTTACTAATATTATGTTGGGATATACGTAGATGCCGAGAAAAACGAAAAATCCAACTGGATGTTAAAGATCTTATTGGATAAGGCTACTGCACCCACTTTCCAATTATACTTTTTCTATAGGGCTTGCATCATAGTGAGATATTTCATTTGGTAATATTAATAGCCAAATAGTTTTGCATATTAAACAAATACATTATTTGTTGTGAATGGTATTTATTAAATATTACGCCAATATTTACACGCGGCTACAACTTTCCATAACAGTCACCCGAATCATTTGTCTATGTAGGAACTGATAAAAACAAATCAATTAGCGGGATTGGTTTACACAGTAATTATCAATACTCAATTGTTATAGGAAAGAAAGTTTTAAAAAGGGAAAATGGCAGAGAAAATAACATTTAAGAACATTTTCCCGGACGAGACGAGACAAAATCCGTCAAGATAAGGCGAGATATGTCGAAATATTTTATAGAATTAAAATGCTTCAGACGAATGATAATAACAAACATCATCATATGGTAGGAGCTGCTGATATGTGCCTATAAATAAATAATAATTGTGGATCGCTTATAGACTTATTTTTGTGGTATTTTGATAGAAATTTTATAGATTTTAAATAGGTCTTTAATACTGGATAGGACTGGAACCTTTGTAATTATAACACTAGAAGTAGTTTCCACAAACACCGAAACACTTTTACTTAGCTCGACGCGCGTTTCGCCGACCAAGTTGGCATCATCCGGAGACGATTAAAACAGTTTTAATCGTCTCCGGATGATGCCAACTTGATTGGCGAAACGAGCGTCGAGCGAAGTGAAAGTGTTTTGGTGTTTGTGGAAACTACTCCGAGTGTTAGGTCTTTAATAGAGAGAATTTATGATTATGATGATTGCTTCTCTTACCTCATTTTTTTTTGTTTATACAGGGTTGGCCTTTATGGCAGGGACCAAACTTTACCGGGTGATAGAACTCTTTGAAATAAAAAAAATCACAGATCTAATTGTGGCAAAATCATCATTAGTTTTTTATACGTGGTGATCGAAAAGTACAAACTTTACTCTTACCGAATTTTAAGATTTTGTAAATTGTGACCACCCCGTATAAAAGATATGATTTTTGTCGACGTCATTACTATTTTTTGGGCAAGTAAAATTAACGGAATTACTACTTATACTTGAACAGTTTTGATATTACAGGTAAAACTATTACTCATAAGATTAATAATTAAACAGTAGCGGCCAAGCGACCCAGGCATCTTTCCCGACCGGGAATGATGCAATTAATGCTGACCGGCGGTAATGTCCCTAAATGTTAATAAACATTAACTCCAGCCGATATGATTTATATTTTCATACTAACATTCTCTGTACCTGAATGAACCACATAACCCAAACATATACATAGATAATAACACAGCTAGGTCGGGTCCAGGAAGACTTGATCGTATGATCACGTCGAGGTCGCTCGCATTCACGAACGTTTTCTTAACGCAACCAGAAGTATTTTCAAAACTAAAAAAATTATGTAAATATGGGGCGGCAAATGCTGTTTCCCGACCCGAAGGGGAGGTATCGAAGTTAAAAAAAAATATTTACTCACAATCGGTTAGTAATTTATGGATTTCTAACCTTTGAAGTAATTGGGAAGCGACTTATTACTTACTTTACTTTCCCAGCTAGCCGGGAAAGTACTTTCCCGGCTAGCATCTGTCACTTTTCTTACCTGGAAATGTCAATGTCATTTTTGATTAAAAGATGGTTTAGAAAGAATAGAATCCACTCAACATTTATTTAATTCAGAAACAACAACAACAATAACAAAAAGAAAACTATTTGGAATTATAAATATTAATAGTTACATTGGAATTATGATTACTATTAACGGTTAAAGTAAGACCGTGTTGCTCAAAATTATGAGTTTCAGAAATAGATGAAGACGCCGACGTTTCTGGATTTTCTACATGAGACAACATATTAGCAAATTTTTATTTGTCCATGTAATGAATTCTCCACATATCCCTCTGCTACGGTGTTGGATTTCCAACCCCCCAACTTTTTCAACTGTAGGATGTCTCCACCTGTATTTGCTAATAATGTTGCTGAAGTACGTCTAAAACAATGTCCTGTAAACCTTTTTTTCAGGAATTATTCCTTCAGTAGCTCTCTCTGCAGCTACCCCCACTTCTGGTGGCGTACATTCAAATTCACTATCAGACATTTTTGTAAAATAAACACAATTTGATTATATGTACAATTAATGGCGTCGTGTATCGCCTAAATGTCAGATTCAACAAACTTGTTTTGTTACCTAGCAACGATCTCACAGGTTACTTAAAATAATTCATCTTATCACATAATGAAAATGGATACAGATATTTGAAACGAAATTATTATTGGTAGATTGTGAGTATTAGAAATCCATAAACTACTAACCGATTGTGAGTAAAATAGTATACAAACCTCGCGGGAACTCATTCTAGCCTCGCGTCTGTAGTTTACCTCGGTGCTTCGCACCTCGGTAAACTACCTTGCCGCTCGGCTGAAATAGAGTACTTTCCCGCTCGGTATGTAATGTACTATTTCTTAATTATGGATCTTAATTATGGAAAATTGGCTCAAATATTTTTAATTTATGCTGTTTTTTCCGGCTCCGGCTCCCTTTCACCCCCCTTAATATTTTCCCTTTATCTCTGAAACTGCGCATTTCCCCATATATTTATATGAACTTTTTTCTTATTTTAAATCACAAGATAAAGTTTGGTCCCTGAATTCGTGCCACCCTGTATATAATAACCATGCACGTTGATATTTGGTTCAACCAATCGAGCGTTTTCTGAAGTAATTATTATAGAAAAAGTTGAAGATTGGTATAGATATGAAGTATGGACAATTATTCTATAAAAAAAATTCAAAAATATATTATGTTCTATTCAATAAGCATCTTTCTGTCACCACATTTTACACCCTGTATACATGAAATAATTATTTTTAAAATTTTGTATTTACTAACTAAATCGCGAGTCTATTGTGCACTGAAGCTTCAACAAGGTTAGTGTTCTATGTGAGCGTTGAAGTCTCCTGGAATTATCAAGAAACGTTTACATTAATGCCTCAGTGCTATTACAATGAAGTAAAATATTAAATTTTATTATTATCTAGTAATCAGATCATGCATATAAGGACATTATGTCGTCATTAAAATTATGCTCAAGTTTATGTGGTTTCATGTAGGTACCTATTCCAAATACCACCGATGTATTCCAAACGCCATAGTTTTAGCCATTTTTTATTTCTCCACAGTGCCTTCAGCGTCCGTCAAGTGTGTTCGCGCACCTTGCACCTCGCTTCCGGAACAGATCAGGTGTCGTGGCAGCTCGTGCCGTTGCAGACAAGTGGACGAATGTCACCAATTACGCGGACGACGGTCTAATTCCGATTTCCTTGTCGGGCAGAGAATTCCGGCTACTGAAGAACGTGATTGCCCGCGCCCATCTAGTATGCTATGTCGTCCAAGGCTGCTGCGATTCTAAGATAACAGTACTCGCGGCCGCCTGCCTGCAGCTCTTTCTTCTATTATAATGCCTGCCCATACGCGCGTCGGCCGAATGAGTCAGGTCCGTCGTGTGTATAAACAAGACGGATTTCGATGTGGGTCAGTAGTGCCGAGGAGAATCACAGTGCCGGCCGGCAGAGGTGTGAAAATCTACGGTGACTGGGCGATTTTCGAGGAACATCGTTCGCCGGGCGATTCTCTCTGGTGCTGAGAAGTGGGACGAGAGATTATTGGTTTTGTTATGCTGTCAGAATTTAATCGGGCCGATGCCGGGCGTGAGAACCATAATTGCCATATACACGATATCTAATTTGTCAGGGGAAGTATCAGAGTTCATTAATAAATTGTCGCAATCTATTGACAATTGGATCATCATATCTGATCATCATATCTGATCAATCTGATCATCATATTATGTACAAAATGCACTGGCAGGTCAGACTTGGTCGTCCTGTCTGTTCCAATGAATTACTTTACTCAGTAGGCCACTTGGACACTTGCTTTACCAATATAAGGTGGGTAACTATCAGTGGCGACTCGTTCTATAGAGGTCACAACAAGTATATTTTTTTATTAGAATAAATTGTTGATTTTGGAAAGATTTTGGAAAGTTTGCATCCGCACAAAATTGGATAACCGGGGGTTCTTGGGGGTGAGAAATCATAGTCTTTGTAATAAATATGTGTAGTTCAACGACCAGCAACCCTGACCCAGACAATGTTTCTCATGTGCGTAGGTATTTTTTCTCCTACAGGGTGGAAAGTAGAAGGTTTTTATATGCCATATTTTCAACAACACAGCTGATATTGAATGAAAGTTTCCACACCACTCATGAAGTATTGCTTTCAGCGCTTTACCATTTTTTAATGGCGGTTCGCCAATAGCCATATTTCCCACAAGAAACAAAAATAAATATGTACAAAACATATAAGTAGCCGTGAAAAATAAACTTTAAAACGGAAAAGTAAAATAAATATATATTCGAAAATAGAGCAAAAAATCCTCAACAAAAAGCTGTTGTCCTACAGCCTGTGCAGCATCCTGCATTTCGATCGCCATTTCTTTCTATTACTCCAGTCATCATCTTCGATGGCTCGATCTCGCATATTTTTCCTAAACCCTCTATCCATCGTATTGTCGGTCATCCTTTTATTCTCCTATTGTATGGTGTACAGTTCAAAGCTTTCTTTGGCCAGCGCCTCTCCTCCATCCTCATTATATGACCATACCATAGTAACTGTCTGGATTCCACTCTTTCTGCTGTTGTAAATACACGCCCCGTTTTCCTTCTTACTTCTTCGTTCATCATAACGTAGTTGAAGTATATATGGCCCCAGGGGATTAGATGGCCCATTGTCAATTAACCTATTGCAACTGAAATTGGACCAAATCTGGCAACACAGCATGAAAGTGCAGCTTGACATTAACCATAAAACATAAGCTCTGTGGGAGACTCCCAAAAAGCATTTGATCAGATTGACCGTAACATACTCCTTTTGAAACTAGAAAGTATTGGTTTTTCTGAAGCATTGCTTAAATTATTCACCTCCTACTTAAGCGATAGACACTTCCAACTTCGGGAGTTCCACAAGGTTCCAATCTAGGCCCCATATTGTTTTTATTCTTTATTAATGATCCTGAAGTCATTACTTGTGAGCATTTGTTATTTGCCGATGATGACTTAAACTCGCAAAAACTACATCTTATACTCACAACTACTTCATTGGGAATAACATCATCAGCCGAGTTGATGTATTCAAAGATCTGGGTATTTATTTTGACAGCAAACTCACTTTTGTTGACCATATAAACCATATTGTTTCTAGTGCCTTTAAATCTTATGGCTTCATTTACCGCAATTGCCGGGACTTTTCCAATATAAGCCCCTTCAAATCTCTGTTTTATGCTCTGGTGAGGTCAAAACTAGAATACGGGTCGATTATATGGTATCCGATTTATCACGTTCATTGTCAACATTTAGAATCGATCCAAAGAAAGTTCTGAAAGTTTTTGATCTTTTTGCAAGTTGGATCTTATCCTCCTAGAGGTCTGGATCAAAATTATTTACTTGCGAGATTTAATTTTGACTCTTTAGAAACCAGACGCAATATCATGCTAATTAGATTCTTATTTAATATCTTGAATGGCAAGCTTGTTTGCCCTGATCTTTTAAATAAAATAAATTCTGATGTCCCGCCTAAATTCTAGACAGCAAACTTTATTTTACTGTGTTGCTCCTAGATCAAATATTTTAAGAAAGTCCCCAATGTCTCTGATGTGTGAACTGTTCAATCGTATCGCTTCTGAATGTGATATTCACTGTGATAATTTGAAGAGTATATGTAACTGGGTAATGACCGATGCAGATTACAGAATACGTGCGAAATTCCCGCAAACCCGCCCATGCAAGAGGCGAACGTTAACGACTGTTTTAACTAAACACGGCGCGTCATTCCAATAAGTTAAAATGAGATATACTGCTGGCATATCCAGCCTTAGGTCTACAATAGAGCGGCTTTGTCGCTTTTATATAAGCGGCCAGTCAACTACACACATTTATTAGAAAGACTGTAATTTGTATTAGTTTAAGCATAAGATTTATTCAAATAAAAGCTCAGAAGTTTACCGCATATAAAGTTAGGACAAATTGAAATAAATAAAGCGTACGTAGCGCCCTCAAGATGCAAATAAATTCTACAGTTATATAACCCATTGTTATCTGGTTTAATCCAGGGTCGATTTATCTACAGCTTAATTTAATTTTTAAATCGATATTTTCTGCAAATTTAACCCTTGCGGTTCGAAAGATGCCTTATTTCGCCGCGCCGCCGGTGCCTACATGAATTAGTGTCCACCAGTCGTAATATTATGACATAATTATTTTTAAAAAAATGTTTCGTTTTCCACGCTGTATAACAAAAATATCAGCAGTAGGCGTTCCTGATCGGCTAGTTCAGGAGCGAAAGGGTTTAATGCATTGAAATATCCTTTCCAGTTAACCAGGTATTCATACAAAAATTCTTATTAAAAGCTACTTCTACTGGAAGTGTTGTGGGCGATTTTACGGCGACCTGCGGTTGTATGAGATCTGAGCCGTATACATGCTAGATTATATGTATCTAGGTTAATCGACCTTCACAACAAAAACTTGATATTGTAATAAGCTTGTCGGGAATTTTGACTGACAGACGGCCACCATGCTACAAGTAAAAAGCTGTAGTTTTATCAGCACTCAAGGTTACACTCATAAGCGTATAGGAAGTAGAAGGTATGCTGTTTTTTGCCGCACATTATATTATCTATAGATTTGACATAGTTCTAATGAGATCAATAAATTTATTAAAAACACGATTAGCTAACAAGTGATTGGAAATTAGTGTCGTTGTTGTTAGAGTTAGTGTCGAATTTATGTCCTTAGATAGTCAAAGTCGGACGCAAGTGTAAGATAGTTTTAGAGTTTTAAAACCTACTTCCCCCACTTTTCCGAGGGTGCTGAATACGAAAAAAAAATAGTGTCAAAAGTTTTTAACAAGCTCCACCCCCTCAAGCGGCCAAAAACCACCGATATTTCCAGACAGCGAGGGTTTTAGTGGGAAGTTTTATATATTTCAATGTTTAATTTGGTTAGAAAATACTTTGTGAAAAATCTCACAACAAAAAATAACGGAATGTGGTGGCACAAATCGGTAGAAAAAATAGAAATCAAATTCGTTTAAAAAATATATATTTTTTTTCTTTTTTTTTTTTGGGGTACAATATTTATTTTTTGCCAATATCAAATGATTACAACTGTTTGTTGTTCAAAAAAATATGTTTCTCCTTTTTTTATCTACAATATTTATTTTTTGCCAATATAAAATGATTAAAAATTATAAAAATTTATAAAAATTAAAATTTACACGTCACTGGCATGTCAATTGTTACTTAGTAACACAATTGCATTAAAAAAATTGAAATAAGATACATACTTGTAAGAACTTATTGTTAAATGATTGATTTATATGGAGAAAATTGCCAAAAATAAAACAAAAAACATCAAACCTTGTTTTAAATAGTGTAAATTTAATAACAAAGGGCACATTTTGTAAAAAAATTAATTTTATCCAAAACTGTCAAACAACTTTAACTTGATCCTTATAAATTGTTGACCAGTGTATATAAAACGAGCACCAAATGTAAGGATATTTTAAACGGACCTCTTTGCCGACCTGCCAGTGGCGTAGCATTTTTTTTAATGAAGGGCCGAAAATAAAATAATAAAATAAATTATAAAAAAGAAAAGTAGGTATTGCAAATTTTATAACTGATTCCTATTACACTGAGACTCACTCAAAACATTTGTACCAAAATAAAATCTGTCAATTAATGTTTCACTTTCCCTAATCGATAATTATTGGCAATGTGAGGAATGACACAAATAGATGCCTGGAATTTGGTATGCCTATACCAGAGACATACCCACAACAAGCTTGTATAACGATAAAAATAAACAAAAAAATATTCAACACCAATGGAGAACGCTTTACGACACTGGCTGATAAAAACATGTTACAGCTTCTTAAAAATAGGGGTTTTTTTTAGGTGACTAGGAAGTTTTGCATAATAGTTTACCACATGTTTTTTCGACCTTTAACAATTGAATATGAACAATTAATGTAACGTATACAAAACTTCCTATTGTGGTAATGCGTTGCACATTATGCATTTAAATGCAACTAACTATACGGAGCGGGAAAAAAACAAGCGTGATACAGGAGCGGATGACGCAAGGGCCGCAATCACAATATCATTTTGTCTAGCGGACCGTAAAAAGTCACATGTCCTGAGTCCTGAGACTGAGAACAAACCGCTTTGTTCAGTAAAACGTTGGGTTACGTAACCAATGTCTGTACAAGACTGGGAATTCGTCGCCAACCACGCCTTGTGCGTTTTTATCAAAAGGGGCGTAGAAGGACGACGAGGTATGTAACAGCATTATAAAGCAGTGGCGTGCGGTGACATTGCAAATAAGGGAAGCAATTCTTAGAAACCTACCCATGTACAGTTACTCAGTTCTGTCCTTTTTGACGTATAGTATTACTAAAGACAGTTGATTTAAACTAGTCATCTCGGTTGTTTCACCTAGAACAATGACAGTTAAACGAGTATGTTTCTTTTCAGATTAAATTTTGTTTAAAATAATAGTGACATCATCAATTACACCATTACACTAAGTGATTTAAAAAAAGTGCCATATTTAGCGGTTAAAAGAAACTAGGTCTTTCTAAGTCTTCTTAATATGTTTCTATTTTCATCAACCACTTCATGATTATTTATATCCATGACATGTTCGTTCGTGGTCGCGTTTACTTGGACTTCACTTCCTTTTTTATTACTATTAAAATACCAGCTCAACAAATGAATGTTATACATGTAGTATGTAATAAGACGGTACATGACATTTACATAAAGACAAAAATAAATTGCATTAACCTAACAGTAATATAATAATGCTAGTCTTATTCATTATTCACTATCGCAGTTGGACCGTATAACGCCTTGTGGCAGCCGTCTGTTTTGATATGTTCTTTCACTCAAATTTAGGTTTACAGCACTAGTACATTTTTAAAAAAGTTTTGGTACAGAATTTTATAAAGTCTTCTATTTGAGGTGCCAATGATTCTATTTGTTTCGTATGAACCATTCCGCATTTACTGCAATTCTTAGCACTTTATTTTGGAATGTTTGCACTTTGTTTATATTGGCTTTGCTAGCAGCACCACATATTACGCAGGCGTTGCCGTAAGAAGCCGTAAGATATACGTTTATAAAATGATCAATACTTTTATTAAGAAATAAAAGTGGTATGCAAGTTAAGCTATATGACTAACATATAAAGGTAGATAAATGCTCTTCATTAATTTAATAAATAAAGAAATATTGGTGTTTTGTACATAGAACATGTGACTTTACCGACACGACATGCAACATGTCAACGTACATTCACATATACGCTGGCGACCATTTGAAAGTGCACGATTTTGTTTGATATTGTAATGTGATCTTTTTATATTTCATTTTGACACTTATTTGAAACTTCAAACAAATGTCAGTAATTAACTCCGTAATTTACAAACCACTTTATTAGTTTTCAAGTTTTAAAATGCCGCGGTTAACTGAACCTGAAAAAATGCGAGCTGTTACATTGCTTGAAAATGATTGGTCATTACAGGCAGTTGCAGATGACCTAAATGTGAGTAAGAGTTGTATATTCAAACGCAAACAAAAATGGAATGCAGTAGGAAACGTTCGTTACGTCCACGGCGGAGGGCGTCGTAAAATAAGCACGCTGAAGCAAGACACCCTCTTCCTAGACCATCTCAGAACGAATCACTTTGAAACAGCAGTGACGGCCTGTTTCGAAACTGAGTTTCCTGGATCTGTGACGTCTGCAAGGCGGCGGGCGAAGGATTCAGAGTTACGAAATTATGCGGCAGCAAAGAATGTATTTTTGGAGCCAAGGCATAAAGAACAACGTCTTAATTTTGCGAACCAGTTTGTCGGTAGGCCCGACGACTTTTGGAATAATGTCATATTTTCCGAAGAAAAGGTCTTTCAGTCATGTCATGATGGTTCCATCCGCGTCTACCGACCTCAGAATTCGAGGTATGAAGAGAGGTATATTAAACCTACCGACCGGAGTGGACGTTTTTCCATCAATGTTTGGGCATGGATAAGTTCCCTAGGTCCCGGTGTTTGCTGGAGGATAGGAGAGCGCCTTACCGGACAGAGTTACATATACGCATATTAGACAATATTATGCTGCCGTCTGTCACTATGTTGTATCCTCAGAATTTTATTTTCCAGCAAGATAATTGCTCAAGTCATACATCACGAATTGTAACTAACTGGATTAATGAACACAACATAAACGTGCTACCTTGGCCCTCAAAGTCGCCCGACCTAAACCCAAATGAAAATGCTTGGGACAATATCAACGTAGATTACACGAGGACACTTGTTTCATCAATGAGACGTCGATTGCAAGGTGTAATAGACTCAAATGGCGCCTGGACGAAATATTAATTTTATACAGACCTACTCGCGTTGGAGTTTTGTAGTTTTAAGATACTTAATTTTTATAATTTAGTTTATTTTGAACAGTTTTGGAACGTTCTTTGTTAATTTGGAATTTTTTTGGTAAAATAATAATACACTTTTTAATTTTGATAAGTAATAATTAGGCAGTTGTGAATGCCATAATGACACATCAAATTTGAGGTTCATGTCCTCAAATTTCAAAGTCAGTTTTACAAAGATCAAATATAACGAAATCTGATATAAGAGTCGTGCACTTTCAAATGGCCGCCAGTGTACTTGTTCTTCCAGACACTACGTAGAAAACACTGAATTTAGAAAAGTATAACCGCCAACTTATCAAAGCTACATTAGCTATGTATATCAGCGTACCAAAGCAAACATCGCGCCGCCCTGCTATTCCAGCTAGCGCGTGCTACACGTGGTTTTACAGGACATTATTATTTAAAACATTTACTATTGAATAGAACGGAGTACTGGATAGGGCTGGAACCTTGGATGTAACTATAACACTCGGAGTAGTTTCCACAAACACCAAAACACTTTCACCTCGCTCGACGCGCGTTTCGCCAACCAAGTTGGCATCATCCGGAGACAATTAAAACCAGTTTCAATCGTCTCCGGATGAGGCCAACTTGGTTGGCAACACGCGCGTCGAGCGAGGTGAAAGTGTCTTGGTGTTTGTGGAAACTACTCCGAGTGTTTTAGAACGGAGTAGATTTAGGTTACAACTTCCTTGTCAGACGCTGTCGGGACCTTAGACCATCTCAACTTATAGACACGCCCTGCTACAATGCGGTGAAGCCAACATATCCGCCCGCGTGTGACGTCAGTTGTGGGCAAGAGCTAACTAAGTCAACACATAGCAATGGGAAAAGTTATTTAGGCGTGAATAACATTTAAAATGTAATTCGACTTTATGAAAATGCTGATATATGGCTGAACAACTTAGAAAAAGCTTGCCAAATATATTAGCAAGGACCTCAATCAAATAACACAGTGTTTCTGTAATTGTATAGGTAGACAATAAAATGAACTAAAGATATATCTGGTAAACTTTATTATTAGAACAATAACCAAAGTACACTGCATGAAATAACAGGTAGAGTTACTTATTACTTACATTATGGATACAATCACTGGTTAGAAAACAAAATAGTTTTAGTAAGTTTACTCCTTATCCTGTCAACTTTTTTATTCATTATTTCTCCTTGATGATATAACCTTATATTACAATATTGAAAGCTAATGATTTTAATCAAATTTGTAATATGATTACATTCAATATCATGATCATACATATGCTCTCTCTATGCATTAAAAACCGAACCCCGAACATTGCTCATATTTATAATTAATTTTGTCATTAGATGTTTTCCACCTAGCTGGTTTGTTTTTTCCATAACTCTGATTTTACTTTCAGCTACCTTACAAATGTGAATTACACCATTAGATGGTTGAATTAGGCACTGCGTTACATGGCTGTAATTTTTTATTTTTACTAAAGTTGATTCCAATACATCAGATTGGATCGCACTTGAACAGATATCACAATCTAATTTTCTTTTCACTTGTTTAACTACAAAGCCTGCTATATATTCAACAACATCAGAAACGTAGAGGGATAATTGTTCAGAATAGTTTACAATATTTAAAAAGTTATCTTGGTTGTTATTTGTGTCTCCATCACAATTTTCTATTAACTGATAGTCAATGGTTTTCATCTTTATGTTGCTGGAGGTACTCATTGCCAAGATTATGGTTGGTGCCTGCTCAATGCAATTTGCTTGGGTGGAACCTGTAACGCTTGTATGCAATAGTAATATGTATGCAATATGCTGAAAGGTACTTTAGACCACCATCAGTCTTTTCGCCATGCTGCGTCCATATTCCTTTGTAGGATTTTAAGCTAATTATCAAACCAATAAAGCCGGTTTTTCTCTGGCTAAAATATAAGGGCTCGTCAATTGCTGAACATTTGAGAGATTGTAAATATTGAATTGCTTCATCAATTTTTTTGACACTTTTGTTTCGGTTTTCACATTTATAAGCACTGCATGATTGCACCATGATTATAAAATCTATGAAATGATAGCGATTAAATGAATGAAATACGTGTAAGGCTTATTCCAACACTACACTCCGATTTATTGCCCACAACTGACGTCACGCGCTCTATTTAATGTTGGCTTCACTTCACTGTAAGTGGTGGGGTAGTACACGGCGCGGCGCGTCTATAAGTTGAGATGGTCTAAGGTCGGGACATATACCGCTCATAATAAATGTGAGATGGCTATTTCTGATGTGAGATTGCTATTTGAAAATTATAATAATTTAATTACCTAGTTCCACCTTTCGTCCAATGACAAAACCGGGTATAGTATAGTAAAACCGCAGATTGACAGAGATAATACCATATGAATCGATAGCTGTAAGTATTGACAGATTTTTAAGTAAATCATATTTGCTAAATAACATTTTACGGAATCCTTGCGTCACGATTTGATGTTATATCAGAAAAAGATGTCCTAATAGAGAAATTTACACAACGAAATGACATTTCGAAGATCCCCAGGACATAAATCGCCACCGCAGCCGCGAAGCGAAATCTTAGATGATGAAATATTCATCAATATGCTGTGTTTACCGGTCATGCTCTTCAAGCGCTGCCGCAGATGTTACAATTTTGTTCAGCCAATGCAAGAACAAATTACTACAACCGCTTGGCTTGATTGTCCGTTAACAGTTATAGACCGAGATTCGTGTTATTATTAGTGGGCTTAATTATATAATTTAAGAGCTTGTTTAATTTGTTGGTCTAATAATTGGATGTACGTAATTGTTTCCAGTTTATAATAGTATAGTCAATATTATATAGAGTTAATTGAACTTTACTTAGAAAGAAATAAGAACGGTAATTTATGGCAGGGCTCAAATCTGAAAAGCTGTGTATACGGCGATGTTCCCTGATAATGTTTAAGAATTTTAGTGTCTTACAAGTACCTCAAAATTTGTAGTAAACTCTGGAGCGTTCTATACTGTAAGCGTCCGTACTGAAACCAGCAAATTCAGTAATTTCCGAATTTTGAGCTCATTACTGTGTACTCAGTGCGTGGAGACAGTTTTTGCAGTTTTGCTATGAAAAATCTTATGATATTAACAAACTGCTAAACAAACAAACTCTAAACTGCTCGTCAATAGTGCCGCTAATGCAAAATTATTGTTCATTATTATTGTAACTTTAAAAATAGTAGACGGATTTTCAATCGGTTTTCGAAATGGACGATTTCGATTTTGCTGAAATGGACGGCTCGAATTCCTTTTCAAACGGCTTTTTGCATGCCTCGTACTTTTCACCATTATTATCAACGGATATTAAACTACTAAAAAACTAAATTCGAACATTTCTCACAAGGAACTACAGAGCTACTTCAAAACATAAGCAACTTGGCCAGGTCTCAAATTAAATACAAGTAATAAAACAACTATATGTAACAGGTAATGAAAACAAGAATTAATCGCACTTTTACAGTTGAGATTTAGCACAAATTAATATCGGCGTCTGTTAATAAACATAAGAATCGATTGACCAATGTCTATAGCATAAGATCAACTTAATTTCTTAGAGTAAATCTGTGTGCCTTGTGAAAATATTCTAAACTGGCAACATAGGGTTAAATTGACTGACCAATAACATCGAAGGTACGCTGTCACATGATAAATAAATATTCCGGTAGATGCTTGTGCCTCTAAAATTTCAACGTTACTTGTCTATTCTCTTAATGGCCGAAACGTTCAACCATAGAGTAAATATTTCTTCCAATATAAGATACACCTAACCCGCGTTGATTTTCACAAGAAAATATTTGACATTCCTATCCAGCCAGCTGGAAACAACTAAATTTCAAAACCATGCAAATTAACATGCAAATTTCGGCATATTAACATGAATTCTGATTTATGCAAATATTCCAGATGATTAAAAATAGAACCTCTCGTGTTTAAATATTTCTAGCACAATACGCTTCTTTTGTCTTCTGCTTTCCCACAGAATAACAGTGTTCCGGAACTTCCGGTCTCTGGTAAACATCGGGGATTATAATTAAATAGTATTTAAGGTACCATTTGAGGAAAAGCACCGTCCGACGGTGGTCTATTAGGACGATTGCGTAAAGAATGGCAATTGACCCAAATAGAGGGTATATTATAACAGTTTTTGGAATTATTTAATCTCTCGAATTTGTAATGCAACTCAGCGAATAATAAGTATGCTATATAAGTTTGCAACGATACCTATAACTTCATTATCAATGTAATGAATCGTGAATTTTACTTTGCCTTTGTTATAAGCTCACTGCAGCGTCAAATGTCATATCCCTTACCGAACATATAACACGCTTATATAAATCGAAGTTAGCCAGTCACTGTACACATTATGCACATGCTTTCATGCTGCTGTATCTATTAGGTAACGATTATTAAAACATGCGGCATTTGGTTAACTCAATATTAATTATGCAACGCTCGAACACATTCAAAATTATCACAGTAGGTCACTCGTACTCATTTAAATAGCCCTAGATTTCTTTGTAGTCGAAGTGACCACAATTTTCCTCTTGAACGGACAGCCGTTATTTTTTCAGTGACGATGCTTTTGTTCGCCGCTACTCGATCGATTGGACGTTTTATTACCCGAGGCGATATCTTCAACTGGCCATCGGGAGTGCCAAAGTAGAAGAGTATTTTGCATTTGACGGGATGAAAACTAAAAACGCCAATTTTCGTCGAGCAAACACTTTGAACCACTGCGTTCGTCATTTGATTTTAGATATCCTTATTACTTTTATTCATTTTTTATTTTTATTTTATAATGCACTACCCCACAGAACAATCCATTTACGGGGTAGGACACAACAGTAACTGATAACATCTAAAAAAAAAACAGCCGAGATACCACACTGGAACTGGATTTTTAATTTTTTCCATAATCTTCATCGCCTACCTGTTACAGTAGAACGGCATGCTTTTGAAGAATCAGGTCAAATATTGATAAAAATGGGATCCCTGATTGGTCAAAATAGCGCAGTATGTCACAATCGTCCACTCATGTTGCCAAACTGTTTTATGGCGTACAGTTACTACGTTACCTCAAAGACGGCACAATTTGGGCCTTAGATAGCTTCGAGTTGGAGATCGGAATGTCCAGAGGTCACGAGATTTAGAGGGAATAGTGAATATCATTTTTTTTACAATGAGGCAACCTCTATGGTTTTAACAATTTATTTAATTCTTCAAAGTCCTATGCTTTACAATCTATTTATGTACACTTGGCAGCCCGATTGTAAAGAATCAGGTTAAATTTCGATAAAAATGGTTAAAACCGCGCTATGTACAAAATCATCCACACATGTTGTGACATGTATATATACATATATATATATATATATATATATATATATATATATATATATATATATATATATATATATATATATATATATATATATATATATATATATATATATATATATATATATATATATATATATATAATTTATTTAATTTATTTAATTTACTAAACTCTTCAAAGTCCTGTGTTTTACAATCTATTTATGTACACCTATCTAGGATGTACATATGTTTATCTACATATATCCATACCTTAGTCTGTTTATGAAGCCGCTGCTGTTACGGAGAGATATGGTTAAAATAAACAAAAAAAAGAGTTTAAAGCAAGCAGGGGTTATAAAATCTGCAGATCGAACATATAATAATCATAACTTGAAAGGAAATATATGTCTTCTAGTTTATTTCCCTTGGGAAAAATATCAAGGGAAAACGCCATATTGATACAAGCATAGTATAAGGGATTTGACCAGATCTTCCACCCGTATGACGCTCGCCGTCGCTGGCTGCCGCCATTTTTTCAAAATGGCGGGCAAAAAAATTCTACGACAAAATACACAAACTGAAACACACAAACACAAAATAATATTTCTCTAATGTTTTTAATACCCTAATAAGGGACCTAATGTTTTTAATACCCTAATAGGATAATGCATCGCTAATAATAGTAGATTATTATTTTAATTAGGCTAATATCGGAAACAAAATGCGCGCCGACGCGACGGTAGTGTCAAGCGTTTTTGTATTGGTGGAAACTTCAGTGATGAGTGCTACATCAAAGGTTCGGACTCACGACCCACTCGGGACTGGGATAATTTTTTTAATAATCGTTTTGTCGGCCTGTTGTAAAGGAACTTATGCAGTGTAGCCAAGCGTTGCAACCTTGGCGATGCACCATCGCGTTTTTACCCAGATTCTTTCTATGAAAACTTATCTGAAGTTGAGCAAGATCCTTTCACTGCATGCGTAGTATTGGAACTAGGTCTGTAATGTATTGTCTTCTCAAACATAATCTGCGGAAACTGGAGATAGCATCAACCGCATTGAAAGTGGAAGAGTGTCATTCTGGCAACAACACCTACGCAAGGCAATACGTAATGTACAGGGGAATTACAAATTCAGCTTCGTTCGTTTTTGACCCTATAATATAAACCATACTATACTAAACCATTCCATACTATAAACCATTCTATTTGAGTTTATTAACAGTGAACGAAATTTTGGCCTTTTCTTGAGCAATACAAGATATATGAATCAGATTGTTACAATTTTCTTGTGACATGAGATTTAAAAAATCATTTTTAAGAATATTAAAAAACAGCGGTCCCAGTACAGCTCCCTGGGGGTACACCATGAATGATAGTAGTAGTTGCGAATGGAGATCATAATCATACAGCATTATCAATGAATGCTGCTTCTAGTTAAAAGGGGCGGCCTATATTAAACTTCGAGATTAGCCCCTTACGGGGCCCCTTAAAACATTAAGGGGCCCCGTTCTACTGGCCTAAATCAGCTGTTTTATGCACAAACATAGACCAGACGCATCCGCTAATAACTCGTACGCTGTAAGACCGTTAAGTGGATGCTATGTGTGTTCGCGTTCGAGATGAGAGTATGGGTCAGCGACTAGCGGTACCGAGACAGAACACGCGGTGTCGGTAGGTCGGCTGGACCCCCAGGCCCCAGGATGTACCCAACTCGGCGGCGTTGCCGTCTTGGATTTGTTTTGATCGCCGTGGACAATGTTTGGTACCTCAACAATTACGAATAATCTTCGATTGATGCGATATTTCTACTAACTAGAGTTCCTCAAGGATCTCTATTGGACCTACTATTAATAACGTTAAGTATAAGTGGTGTTGCGTATTGAGATTTTAGGTGTAATATATTTTACCGAGATTAACTTGCATTTTTAACGCTTGGCGACGTTGCAATAGAGTCTGCCTACTAGATCGGTCAATTACAGTAAAAGCGGGCAGCATGGGAAAGGTGGGTGTTAGTAGTAGCATCTTCATCCCACTGACACAGTAAGCGGTAATCTTTCGAAGTGGAAATCGATGAGAGTTTAATTTTATTGTTGATTTGGGATGCATCATACTGTATATAACGACAAAACTGAAGACAAAACTCAGTCTGGGAACACTGACATTAGTTACTTACTCTATATACTTAATAATAACTCTAATATATACATTAAGTAATGTCTTTGCGCGCAATGAGTAAACATCAGCTTTTTCTAGGAGTTATAACATTTGTATTCAATAACTTGCTCTTATTTGCACATAAAATTTGCTAATTCAGATAGTGCGTAAAAAACCATTACTTTTGCAAGATATACAGTCACTGGTCATAGTAAAAGTAAGACATGCGATCGGTGTATCCTCTGAACGTAAACAGTGATTAACATAGTTTCCACATATATACTATCATCTTCATAGATTTCGCATTTTGAAATCAGTTGCAAAATCGACAATTAGGAAGATATATTCTCTGCATTGAGGATTATGTAACACCGGTACGTTAAAAGCAACTCTGGATATAAATGGCAATTTATTTTCGAAATTCTTGGTGGCAACGTAATAAAATACATGTTGTATCTATAAATAAGGTTACATATATATTTCTAATATAATGTTCATTGTGCATCAATGACCAAACTAAGTTTTTATACAGAGTCACATCAGACGCGGAGGTCGTTTGCATAAATTCTAGCTATTAAACATTGCTGACATTGGTTTATATTACTTTCAGTTGAAAAGTGGAAATGAAACCTTTGAAAATAAATATAACTTCATATTTTAATAAACTCCTGTTCTAAATTAACACACCATTCTAAATTTACTGAAGTTTTGTTGCTACTTTTTTTCATAACCTGGAGTCCGATGTCAATGATTCTTTTTTGCATTGTAGGATGTCACTATACTTCTTATATTTGATAAAACGTTAAGTTTCAGTTTATACCGGGATGGAGTAACATAAAAACGTGGAGCGCATATAAACGATATTTCCAAACCAGGTTTGCCTCCTAATTATTTTATAATTTTTAGTACAACTGATGATTTAAAATAAAACCGTTTAAGTTAAAAGTTTTTGATGTGTAAACATCTATTACGGCGATATGAGGGTAGATTTCGGGAAATGAGGACGGAAATGTGAAATCGGATGTGACATCATAACCCATCAATTATCATGCACAGTACCTGCCTACTAAATTAATTCAGCTACTACCTGATAGATGGCGTTTACAGCGCCAGCCTCCATGGTGTGTTTGGGTTGCCTACCCTATTAAAAAAGTCCCGATGTCAATATCGTACCAGCGATCCCTGATTTGGAAAGCGGGGCTTGAACCGCTGCACCATCATATGACTGCTATGTGCTTTGTTAAATCTCGTACACTTGGTGCTTTGTTAGGGCGGAGGTTAGCGTGCACATGATGACCAATTACTTAAAATTTTACCCTGGTCTACCAAGATTATTACAATGTATAGCTGTATAATCCATATCTGTAACTAGGCTACCGAAAAAATGAGGTAAAATGACAAGCACCCTGTCAGCAAGATTGACTATACTATTTATAATTTTCCTGTTTTTCTCTCTCGGTATGGTATTGGACATTATACTTATGGGATTATCGTGTGGCTACATCTACAAGAACCCAGTAGTCACCTGTAAGCACGTGAACTGTGTAAGTTAAATTACTTTTTCGTGTTTTCGTAAAACAGACGGATATCCGGATTTGTATTTGACAAAATATATCAGGAATATTTAATTAAAGTAGTAGCGCTTATCATTCAATTTAACGCTCATTGTTTTTAGGGTAATAATAGTATATACTTGGAAAGGAAAGTGATTGTTATGGATAATTCAACATCGCCTGCACAAGTCAACTGAATCAGAGCAACATTTATTGGTTTCTTCTGTATTTTTACAGCGTCTTAAAGTAGGAGCAGATCGATAGGAGTAACATAGGAAATTTTCATACACGTACGAGAACTTTCTACGTGTTTATACATAAACACGTTTTTACCGCCTGATAATAGAGAGTGGAACAAATTCCCAGCGCCACGAAAAAATGAGATTGGAAAAGCCATCATAACTCGTTAACATATCTTGGACTTATGAAAATCTCGACTGGCATCGACCTTCAAGACAAAAGACCAACGAAAGCGTATTAAATTCAAGGATATCGCTTTAATTGTTTGTTATATAAATTCACGCAGATATCTGCCTACAGTGGAATTTTTGCGCGTCGATAAACCTGGCATTAATAATAATAAATGTTGCTCCTTCGAAAAATTATTTATGTAACGAAAGTGACTTACACAATGTAGGCTAGATATGTATCTGTAGGAAGTAGTATTGTAATTACGGCAACTTCCTCCTGCAAAGAAAATGGCATCGGAATTGGCCACGTATTTATCTGCTACCGAGGTCGGCGCTTGCATTTAAAATTGTTATAAACTTTATTTAAAATTTAAATGCCCATTAGTTAATGCCCAACATATGCCCAATAATTAATAATAAATCGGGTTAAATAGCACTCTGTGCTGAGTCATCGTTTGTTAAATGTAAAAAAAAATGGTTTGTAAATGGTCTGTCGGATAAGGCAAACTCAAGTTTTAAAAATTCAAATTTGTAAAACGTTTCCATGACAATTAGAAAAAGTATTTAAACAAAATTTGGATTTCGTTTAAATTTGTTTAAAAACAAGATTTTCATGACACCCTGGCGAATAACAGTTGCATTACTAACAAATCCCAATAAGACTCAAACTATAGCCGCATTTGTTCTTAACATTCCCTTTCTTGAATCACCTTCTTATCTCTTTTTTTAAGGGAGATACACATTTTTATAACACTGCTTGTTTTTATTAAGTTTCTGATTTCACTGTTCTGATTTCATGTTTTCCCAAATTTGATGTAGACTTTGTCCAAGCTCTAGTTATTAATTGGAAAGCGAGGAAGTTCTCTCAACCGTTTGCCCATAATGTCCCAGAGATTTTCTAGTGGATTCAGGTCCGGGCTTCTGGCTGGCCCTCGCATTGTGGGAATATTAACTTCGGCAAGATATTTTTGTACAATTCTGGCACTATGCGGTCTAGCATTATCATTCATGAAAATAAAATTGTCCTCTACAAAAGGCGCAAAAGGCATTACATGAGGTTCTAAAATTTTTTCAATGTAAGAGGCTCCCGTGATATTTCCTCTTGGTATCACCACCAACTCCGTACGAGCCTCTGCACTGATGCCTCCACCAAACATAACTGTTTGAACAATGTCACATTGTGAATAACGTTCACCTGGGGGATCGCTGTTATAGAGTCTTGAGCAAATGTTAATCTGGCTCTGCGATGCCCTGCGTTTAATCGAGGGCCTGTTGCAGGTCTTCTAGGTCTTAAATTAAAACCACGCAGCCGCTTTCATATAGTTACATTGTGCTCCTCTTCCAACATATTTCGTAGCCTTAGAGCTGTAATAAACCGTTGCCTTAATGTTTGCAGCAAAATCAGACTTCAAATCAAATCTTAGACATCATTTGTGGCTCGTCTTCTACCGTTCTCACGTGCTCTGAGTCTCACGATACCGCAGCAAGATTCGGGATACGGTCGATTGATTAACACCAAGACATTGAGCGATCTAACGCTGACTCCTACCATCTTCGGCAAGAGTTACTAAACGCACAGATTCTTCAATATTTAAGTTGCGATTCTGGCGAATATTGACATTCATGATGGAATATTTCACTTACTGTTGATGTTTTGACAGATGTTTTTTGAAATGAAACCATGTCAACAAAACACTAAAACATGCCTGCTATGCATTTCATTTTTGATAAACAGATCAATATGTGGAAGAAATAGAACCGCTAATAACTCAACTTAACTATCACAGCAGTGATGATGACGTTTCCGATTATATTGTTATTGTGAAGATCGTGCTTTTCGAAGATGGTGTTTTTACTTGCTTGATCTAAAGCACCTAAATTGTTCGATTTTTAATAACTTTAAAGTGTTTGTAATATGTGTATGTACTGCGTTCTTGACTGCATCGTAAATATTTTTCAGATTATTAGCCCCATTAAGGAACAGAAATAATTCAAGATAATTATCTGACGCGTTGCACGCATTTAAAATGCGGATATATTCGTACAAAGCGAATAACAATTACACAATAAAATAATGAAAAAATGTACATACCTACATGGTTGCTTAAGCAACCAGTCACTGTTAAACCTAGGATCAAACACGCAAGTGGATTCATACATCTTTATTTGTTTAAATGCACAACATATTTTAATTATTGGATCCGTGGCCCGTAAAATGGGTACTATGTAACATGCAATTATTGTATGTGCAGACAAAGAAAGTGAAATCATCATAATAGCTGTTATTAATTATTAGAAAACAATTAGTTTCATCCTGTGATTTTCTACATCTCGCAGGAAAGTGAATACTTGTCACTTACTGATACCATAATATACAGGGTGTTCCTTAATTATATGCTCATATTTAAGGGTGTGATTCATGGGTCAATTGTGAGGAAAAAACTTCACATGGAAAATGGACATAATCGATGTCCTAAACGTCTTAAATTTCAAACTACAGGATGGTAAAGTTGAAAGAAAAAATTCATGTTTTTATATATTTGATACCGCTATAGATATTTTTGTGAAATTTCCTTCTATGCATTCAAAGGCATTTTCTAATGTACACATTTTTTTCTGTCTACCAGTGGCGTTCGTTTCCCATGAAGGTTTCTGAAAAAAATTAGAGTTTTAGAACTCTCTATAAGAACTCAATGTATTAGAGAGAGAGACAGAAAATTGATTTTTGGTAGAAACTTAGTAGGAAATAAAAAATATGTATTTATGAACAATGATGCGTAGTTGCGGATAAAATGTCACAAGAAATATGGTCAAAAGCCACGTTAGTGCAAGGGCTTTATACTACCTTATGGTAATCAGCTAAAACATTCTTAATCTGAACTGAAGATGCTGCGCTAGTTCCGAGTAATTTGTAGGCACCTACCGCATTCCTTTGTTAACATAAAAGTGGGACGTCGATCAAAATGACTCTCATCTCGTATTGAAAATTGTTCATACCAAACTTTCTCTTGCATTAGCATTCTTCTCGCTGTCAGCCTCAGGCAAGTTATTAAAAAAATGATACTTAATTGGGATGAGAGCTTAATTTAGTAATTATCCGGTGTCCTAAAAAGCACGTTTTCGTTTAATCCAAAGTAGCAAAATAAGACGAAATCTGCAGTAGGTACCTCAATATCCCGTGATAATTATGGTGATATGGAGAAAGAACTTTAATGCAACAATAGTGTCCCACATATTCGTTTACAAACGATATCTTCGTTATTCAAGAACATATACAAGTAAGTTTACTCGATTATTCGCAATACGAGACATCTAGCGGCAGAATCGTGAAGATGGAACCCTAAGATATTATTTACAGAATTCATTATTAAGTATCACTATTACACGAATTATAAAACCCAAACACAAACGCACTCTTTCAAAACTCGAAATGAACTGGGATCGGCGAGTCAGCGGTCGAAGCCGCACGTCGCTCATAAGCTGCGCCCCAATTGCTCTTATGGAATCTGATATCATCGGGAACGTTCGACAGGAATGTATACTGTGCTAATGCAGGCCCCAGTTTTTCAGCGCCGAGCGCCGGGATGATGCAATATTCTAGACATGAGAAGAGCGAGGGTTTTTTGAAATTTAGAAATTTTAACTACTTATATAAATAATAATAATAATAAAATGAATAGTAATACAAATACAGTAATAATAAATATTTAAATAAACATTATTTAAATTGTGTGATATTGAAAATTCTTATGAGGGGCGCGTGGCCAAGCGGCCTTATACAGCAACCGCCACTGGATATAAAGAACCATTTTAGTAGGCAGTAGCTACGTAAGGTGTTTTATGTCATTTGTTGAGAATGTCTTATTTATGACGTTTTGTTGACAGACATAAAGCACTTTCCTAAGAAGGTGCTGCCCACTATAATGGTGCAGAGGACTTAATAGAGGACTTTAGAGGACCTTAAGCCAGCCGCTGATAGCACAACTTGCATTTTTTTTCATGCAGTTGACAAAAATTTGAAAATAACAGGATTTGCTAACGCTTTCAGCCATAAACGACATTACAAACGGAGAAAAATTTTTTGAGGGACTTATTAATGTACCATTGTGTCTGTTGTCAAATTTTCAGCAACTTTCAAAATGTCCATCCGTCCGTCTGTCCGGATGCCGCGTTTCTTCTATCTCAAGAGCGAAATGTTCAAACAACGTAAGATTTGGCACAAAAATTGTTTTCGAGCAAAGGGGGGACCCCACCATTTTTGAGCGAAATCCAATAATAAGTGCCACCACAGTGGCGTCTAAAAAAATATAAAAAAATATATCAATAATAATAACATACCGTACAGTTCTGAAACTTTTCTACTACATTAAGATGGTCACGCAACATAACACGACAAAATTAAATCTGTGTTTGTGTGCCAATTTTCTGCCGATTTTTCTGATCTAACCCCCAATTTTTAATGGTACAACTATGGCGCCAACCTGAAATTTGAGGTTACAAATTTTGAATTGGTCCGAAATTATTGTACGAATTTGATTATACTATCTGAATAGATTTTACGTGAATTTGATGTTGTATATACGTACATTTAACATTCTCTATAATATGAAAGAAAAACGTGGAAGTAATGATTCCTAACCACGATAATAATCATAACCAAACGGTAGTCTTACACAACAGGACAAACACCTTTTCTGTTTGAATGAAAGCTCGGACACGCATGTGTGTATAAACAAACTAGTACTTTCACCTAGAGATAATATTTAGTTTTCAGTTTCGAGCCCGCTCTTTACTTTAATTACCATTTAGCGTGTACCGTACGCGGTTCGTGAATATTTTCCAAAATTTCGTAACGCCCACACCCACATGTTAGAATTAGAAATCACCTGGTTTATAACACGATGTATTGATTGATTGGATCTTACGCGAGAGAACCGACCACACCATTGGTTTAAGTGCCTTTGGTATCTTTTTTTAAATTGTCACAATTGACTTAGAGTATCTGCGATGGGTGTCGTTGCTTGCGACACCAAGCGCAGTGGTCAGTCTGTTAGCATGATACTAAGAGTACAAGATATGATCACTTGGGAAACGCGTTTGGAACAAACTTGCGCATGACGTCACCCCGTGACAAAAATTTATGGCGATATATGGAGACGGAAGCTTTTTACATGGTTTTATTATAAAGTTTCGTTATTATTCGACTCGATATAAATATTTTGGACATTGTTTAAGTATACAGGGTGTTTACGAACTTGAGAAACATTTTCTATTTTAATTTTTCTCGATTATTAAAGCACTTTCATTAGGTTTAATTTTTGTAAAGCATTAATTTTAGCATAATATATTATCATGAATTAAAAATAATCTCCCAAGTTATTAAATGCCCTGTATAGGTAGGTACAAAAAAGAACAAGACAACCCAACCAACATGATATTCCCGCTCATTAAAGGGCCTGTACCTCGAACACTGGCAAATAGCTGGTGTCGGAGAGCTGGGAGCTGGTACTTTGCCGTTAAAGGTCTACTACGGCACGGACATACGCGCCAATTTACTCGGTTATTTTTTATTTTCTTCCCGTGGCGTGTTGCTGTTCTGATTTTGCAGTTGACGGATGTTGTTTGTTTGGTTTTTGGATTTTTTATATTTATATTGCTGATTAAATTCGTACAATAATTATTATTCGTACATAGTGCAGTTTTTTTACTATTTAGAGCAGGCATCAATTTAGCATGTACGCACAACCGCACGAAAGATAAGTTTTGACATAACCATACCTAAGTTTTATTTGGCATCTTTAGCCTTTAGCTAAGATTTTTGTTTATAACGTATATATTTCATATTCTTAATTATTTATTAATATAATTATGTCATCCATAATTAAAGAAAAAAGTAGAAGGCAAGGACGTGAAGGTACAGCATTATCTTTCAACTTCCACTTATTTTTGGGCAATTGCAATAATTTTTCTTTAACATGAAAATCATAATCAGAAAAATGCAACATATCCAAACATTTTTAATATTAAAATCATGCGTTTGGTAGCACTTTTGCACCCATAATTTGCAAATCTCTGCTGCAGTTGGAAACTAAAGTATCGATATGTACTGGAAGGATTTTTACTTTTTTTATTATTGTTACTGGTACAACCCTTCATTGCACAGTAAACCATTGTTTGTCACAATCACAAATGAACAAAATAATTAAAATAACGTATTTAAACTTATAAAATAATGTATTTAAACTTTAAAATAATGTATTTTAAAGATGTGTCAAATTTGAATATTTGAAATTTGTCACGGAATGACGTCAGCAGAGGGAGAGAGATAGGGGATCGCATGCGCGTTAGCATATCTTGTAGTCTTAGTATCATGGTCTGTTAGTAGTAGATTTGACGCATTCGCATTAGTGTCTAGATACCAGAGTTTGCGAAAATATAAGTTTGGAAGAAAATTTCGAAAACAGAAAACTCAAATTAAAAAATTTTTTTTGCTCAATCTATCAATTCTTGTCCCCCATCATTTTTGTGCAAACGGGTCGAGGGGGAGGGGCGAGGGGGGAACCATCAATTATAAGTATAGGGAAATTTTTGTTTTTATTGCATATCTCGGCGGCTTTTAGTTTACAAAAAAAAAGTAAGAAGTATTAAGAAGGAATTATAATACCGCAGGCTGGGGATGGTGGCTTAAATAGGAAGGGGGGGGGGCGGAGAGGTAAAACGAAAATTTTTAGAATGCCCATACCTTCTCTTAATATTGACCGATCATAAAAAATCAAATGGCTTATTCTACGCTCTCTTCTTACGCTATACGATGGCATATTAAGGAATATTTTTTTGTTGCAAAAAAACGCCTAGCGCGCAAAAAAACTTTGTGTAAACTTTATTTTACGTGTAAACTTTATTTTACATATGTTTATATTTATTTTACATACATGGTGTTTCTAAATTGATACGAAAGATTTTAAGGGGTGAATTTTCAGCAAAAATAAAGGTGAATCTTTCATATATTTTTTTTCAAAACCCCTTCCCCTTCAAGTTGGAGCCCCCTAATGTTGGCGAACGAAAATAGTTTTTATTTATTTTCTACACTATGGAAGAATTTAGAATAATGGAATTTGGCGGACAACTTGCACTAATAAAATGACAGTTTGTCATAATTTTTGTAACTCTGAGATATTGTTACAAACAAACCAAACCCTATAATATTTTTCTTCAGAAGTTATTAAAGCGTCGACATTCTTTTGATATATATATTTGTATATTTTGACTTGCCAAGAATTGTTTGTGATCTTGGTCAAATAAACAAGTAAAACAAAATTATGTAGTATATGTATATGTAAATATATAATTTGTAGTATATGTGTTCTTTAAACTTTAGTATAATAAAAAATGGAAAATATAAATAAAAATTGTTCCCCTTGATTTTGAGGCTGCCCCCCACTTCTCTCCCCTCTCCTGCTGCGTAATAAAATCTTTGAGGTGCCATAGCTCCCCTCCTAATCATCCGATTTTGATCTAGTTGGGCTAGAATTAAAGGTCGAAAGATCCCCACCCCCCACCCTCTTCCCTCCTACCGGATCCCCTACCCTCTTCCCTCATACCGGAAAGACCGTTTGAAAACACAGGCAAAACATTTTTTTGCGCGCTAGGCGTTTGTTTGAAACAAGATAATATTCGCTAACGCCAGCGTATAGCGTATAAAGAAACGAAAAATAAGCCGTTTAACTTTTTAAGATCGGGCAATATTCAGATAAGTTATGAACATTTTAAAAATTTTCGTTTTCCCCTCTCCCCCCCCCCCTACTAATTCTCCCATCACCCCCAGCTTGTGGCCTCGTAATTCCTTCATAATAGCTCTTTAACAAAGAAAAATTGAGCTTCCAACACCACTCACCCCCGATGAAATATCATTTTGATTTTTCTTATTTTCGCAACTAAGATTTGCGATATATCGGGGAATAATTATCCGATTTCGCTTAGCTTTAAATGAGCATGTGTGCTTTGGCGTACTCTTTTGTTTGTACTCTGTGTTTTTTTGTAAAATCAAAAACCGCCCAGATATGTATTAAAAACAATTTTCCCATGATTTTAATTGATCGTTCCCCACTCCCTCCCATTGACACGGTCTACACAAACCATGGCAAAATAATGGGAGGGCCCGACTTGATAGGTTGGGGAAAAAATTATCCAATTTCAATTATCGGTTTTTAACCCAGATTTCTTTCCAGATCCACTTTACTATTAGTAAAAGCTGCTTCATGATAATAATGACTAGTTAGAGAATAAAAATTACCAGGTCTGTCTAAAATTCCTAATACATTTTTTGATAACATTCGTCGATATCTTGCCTGCTAGTAGATACCTGTTTTTTTCTAAAAAGTCAATTTTGAAAGGCATTTGGATTTTAAGACACAACCTATTGCTGCTCCTATTTCATCGTAATTCGCCGACAGGTTTTTTTGCCATACCCGTTCTATATTGCCTGAAAGCAGGAAAAAATTGAAATATTTACATCGAGAACCGGTCGACCTTTCTTGGTTCCATTAAGGTACCTCGTCTGTCTCGAGCGGCGATTGCAGGACCTTGTTACACTTGCAGGTATGCAAACTGTGATGGTCATAATTTCAGTAATAATATAAATATAATAGTAGATAAGGTATACAATATGTTCAAAGAATACGATACCAACAGTGCATCCAAAATCACTAGCAGATTCATTGCCAATTTACAAATAGTCAATAGGAGACATAATTAAATAGGTGTTTAAATTGTGGACGAAATTCATTCGTTAGAACACTGCACTTGATGTAACAAAAAAACTAACAAAATATAATTCCTCTTCTAATAGTAACTGATAGTCATATCTATAAATAATTGGGTGTCCTATCTTATTATTAACAATAGCAATATTATTAACAACATAAATAATTAAATTTTCATGTAACGTGACTTTTCCTCTGGCATATGCGTTTGTGTTATATTTCGAAAGAATAAAACAAATCTGCTTGCAAAAACGAGTATATATTTAGGGTAACTAAATGGCAAAAATTTATACCGATTTCTTCACCTATTGTTATTGCTATTATTATAAAACATCGATGATGCTGCTTGGTTGATTGTTATATTTTTATTATAGGTGTGGACTTGCGTTCCGTGATAGGTTACGAATGTATTGCGTAACTCAGATTAGAGGTCTATGCAAAAAGGGCAAAACTTTTTAACATGGAGCACAGTAAAAATAATCATCGTGACATTTTTCAATAACAGGCGGACCAAGCCTTCACCTTCTTCCATTCCTAATGAAATGCGCAAGGTGTGGTAAAAATATTCATAATTACCTAGCTAATAGATTTTCGAATTGCCACTAAATGGCCTCACTCTACATTAAATTGCCGTTGTGATAAATGTAATGGGTTTTAATGTTTTAATCAAACCAAATTCAAGCTGGATATTCACATTAAAAGCACGTAATTTGAAATTGGTTGCAATAATAATTATTAAAATGAGTAGATAAGGAAGAAATATATCGGCCTTGATACAAAAATGTGAGAGAAAGTAAACATGATTATATTCACCAGGAAATAGAAAATGCTTAAATAATTGCGCGGATAGATAGAAAATATAGCAAAATGCTAATTTTTACATATTTCGACGCAGGTTTTGCATCCAAAGTGACCATCACTGAGTATTCTTAAATTATGCATCAACATCGAAAATGCATACAAAAATATTGTTTTAGATATCTCGACACGGGTTTCGCCCTCAAAGAAACGAGCACCGAGAATCTGTGAAGGTCTAAATTGTGGACTTATATCGAAAACCCAGGAAATGACCATTTCTCGACGCAGGTTTCGCCTTTAGTTGCTATCAACAGGAAACTGAAGGTGCCTCATTTATCAATTTACATAGAAATTACAGTACAATTACATGATCTGGACACTGTAAATGTGGATATTGTCCATTTATATAGTTTCTACACGTCTCGTTGAGGTGAGTTGGCGTCACTAGGAAACGGAAAATGTTTAAATTGTGCATTTACATCGACAACACAGCAAAATGCTAGTTTTTTCGTATCTCGACGCTGGTTTCGCCTACAAAGTTGCCATCACCAGAAAGCTGAAACGTCTCATTAAGGTGAGTTGGCATCACTAGGACACAGAAAATGCTTAAATTAGGCATTTACATCGAATGCACAGCAAAATGCTAGTTTTTTCGTATCTCGACGCTGGTTTCGCCTACAAAGTTGCCATCACCAGAAAGCTGAAACGTCTCATTGAGGTGAGTTGGCATCACTAGGACACAGAAAATGCTTAAATTGGGCATTTACATCGAATGCACAGCAAAATGCTAGTTTTTTCGTATCTCGACGCTGGTTTCGCCTACAAAGTTGCCATCACCAGAAAGCTGAAACATATCCTTGAGGTGAGTTGGCGTCACTCGGGAACGGAAAATGCTTAAATTGTGCATTTACATCGAAAATACAGCAAAATGCTAGTTTTTTCGTATCTCGACGCTGGTTTCGCATACAAAGTTGCCATCGCCAGAAAGCGGAGAGTGCGTCACTTATGAATTTTCGTGGGAATTAGATGAAAATTTCACTTTTTACATATGGGCGCGCGGGTTTCACCTCCAAAGCTGCCATCACCTATTTATCGCCGCAGGTAGCGCCTTCAAAGTTGCCATCAATAGAAAACTGAGAGTGCCTCATTTATGAATTTATATAGAAATTACAGCAAAATTCTAGTTTTTATATATTTCGGAGCGGGTTTCGCCTCAAATGTTACCATCACCATGACAAATCACCTGATGGCAACTTTTGGACACAGTAATGGTGAAAATTGTATATTTATATTGCTTCTACATATCTTATTGTAGTTACCATCACCAGGAAACAGAAAATGTTGAAATTATGAATTTATATTGAAAATACAGCAAAATGCTAATTTTTTTCATGTATTTTTCGGGTTTCGCCTATAAAGTTGCCATCACCAGAAAGCTAAAAGTGTGTCAATTATGAATTTACATAGGAATTATAGGAAAATTCCACTTTTTACATATTGCTACGCAGGTTTCGCCTCCAAAGCTGCCATCACCTGGTGCTGGGCATTGCAAATGTGGGAAATATCCATCTTTATATAGTTTCTACACATCATATTGAAGCGAGTTTCACAAAAGTCGGCATCATCATAAAACAGAAAAGGCTTCCATTTACGTCGAAAACACAACAAAATGTTAGTTTAGCTTTACATTTCGATTATTGTAATATAAATTCTATCAAATTTGCAGCGGTGTTACATTTTTGTCGTTCGAGATATTGAGTTGCAAAATGTAATAGTTTTCTTTTGGTTGGTACTTCAACAGACGACAAAGTTTTAAAAATGTTAGAATTAATGTAATTTTTTCCCTATTCACTGGCCTATCAGGTTTGTGGTTTATCTACCTAAATTGATTTAATCTAACGCATTTATAACATAGTAGTATCTGCTGAGTATTTGAGTATCTACCTACATTCCTGACGAATAATTTAATTTCATGTTAGTTAAACTATAGGTCTAGGTGTTATATAAAATCTATGAAGCATATTTTGAAAACTCATTCTACAAACAGTGCTTTCTGAATAAAAAGCAAATGGTTCCGAAAAAATTCTCTAACATGCCTATAAAAGCTTGTGAATGTTGTGCTATGATTTGCAATCGAACCGGAAATCCTTTGGCATAGGTCGTAGCGTATCAGAATTAAACCGTACTCATCATACGTATCAACGTAGTAGGACGTTTAACAGTCACGTGTATTTGCTTAACTGTACAATGTCACTCTAGCAACGCGTTCAGAACCACTTCGGAAAATCGTTTATTTTATTTATCAGCTAACCGCTCTGTGCCTATTCGAACTGCTATACCAATCAGGAACATCTTACAATGTCAATGTCGATATTATTACATGTAGCAACATTCAAAGAAGACGTAGAATTCACATCGAAGAATTTTGTACCGCTGCTTGTTGTGATTGACGAACGGAATGTGCTCAAGGTCGGAGGTGGAAACAATCAGAAAGTTTCTAAATACCATACCTTTTACCGTTTTATTATTAATAACAATCTGGAAATCGTTTGTTCCATGAAACCTCGTTTAGAGGAGGAATTGTAACGTGTGTTCGATGACAGCAAAAAGCCATATCGTTGTCCAGCCTATTGTCGGACATATTAACAACGCAATATTATAAATATTCAAATAGTAACCAATAAACCCCGATGCACAGTTAGCGAGACTATTAAGACATCGTTAAGATGAATTTACAATAATTAACAATTTGATTGCATGGTTTATTTATGATGCGTTACGCAAGACGTTTTCTGCAACGATCGCTACTGTTCTGGTGATCATCATCTCTTCGCTTCTGTAAAACTCCATAAAATAGTTAAAATAAATTAAATATAATGGTTTTATAACAAGTCGAAATTGTACCCATAGTAGGTACATGGAAATTAGTCAAATTTATGCGAAATAGAAGAAAAAAATTATAATAAGCTGAAAATTCTACGATAGTTAGCTTATGTGTGTAAGAATACATATCAAAAAAGTTCTCACCCCAAAGTGGTAAGCTTCATCCCTATCTCACCCCCTTTAAGGACACCGTACTGATTTTTTTAGAATATATTTTGAACGCTTTATCTTAGGGAAAAAACATAAGTATAGTAAAAGTTTATATAGTATGTATCGATGTTTCTATTACTTTTTATGTTATTAAATCATAAACTGTAGGGTTAAACAAAAATGAAAGCCTCATTATATTGAATACGGTACTTAATCGAATACAACGCAGCCCAGATAATATTTCAAATGATCCATCACAATCCTAACCGCCTAATTCATACACATGCTAGAGAGAGAGAGAGGTTGTTTTGACCTGCCTATGCCTTTTGCTTTTGAACTTACGGCTGTGCCTTTATCTATATTTGATGAAAGAGGACTGACTGATGAAAAAACCCAAAAAGTTATAATTGTATAAAATTTTTAAATCCGTACCAGAACGTCCAATGTCGTCAACTGTCAGTATGTAATTGATGGCGGAAATCTAATTCATCGTGTTGTATGGCCGAGCCATTATGGGAAAAACGTCACAATTATTTTCCATGGCTATGGTAATAATCGTACGAGCACAAAAGGTATTGAACGCCAACGAGAATTTTAACAAGAACATCTCCCAAAGTTATTTTTGGTCAAAATATGCCAATTACAGACCCTAAAAAAATATTATTAAGCAACCTTGTCAACAAAGAACGATTGATTTCTCAACTAGTTCAGACCTTTCAAAATGTAGAGATACAAACTATAACCGCGGATGATGATGGTGATACAGTTATAGTTCAAACTGCTGTACAAAAAAGTTTTAGATCAGAAACGGTCAGAACGGTCAGTACGATCAGAAACTGCCGCAATTGTAGTACAAAATGTCGATCTCCTTACCTTAATTATTGCCCTGACGCCAACTGAAAAGGATATTAGACGACGAAGGGAGGCCCAAGGTAATATAAAAGCAATAATATATAATTCTAAAGATTTACAGTTGTCAAATGCCCTTAAGAACTCGAGAGAAATAGTTCTTTTTACTCATGTGGTAGTGACACAACTATAAATTTATTAAACTCAAAATTTACAAGAAATTGTTAAAACCTTTAACAAACTAAATGCTACAAGACAGGATCAAGACGGACCGATACAATTGAATTCGAGCAAGAATTCAATTGTATTCAGTGTATTTGGTTTCAAGGGAAAACCACAAAAATAAATATTTTGGCTCCTAATTTAGGTTCCTAAATGGGGGCTCCTAAATGGTTCTCCAAAAAGGGTTTTTGGGTCGCTGATTATGAATCTGTGAGTTTTCCAAAAAATTAACGTGAAAAGCGAAAGAAACGTGAAAAATTGATCGTATTTCGACCCCTTCGCAATTGGAAGATATTAATTAGTTCACGTTTTATCTGTTTTTTAATACGCCGATATAGAATTTTAACATAAATAGGTGAAAATCTTGAAAAAGCACTGGGAAATTGTGGAACATTCATGCAAAATGCGGAAAATTGTCATTAGAAGACTGTGAAAAATTTTTCAACGTTTTGAATATCTAATTCGTCATAAGTGACTAAAAAACGATATATTACGATATAATTCAAGTACTAGGGCGATTACGACTGAATATCCATTCTATTATTAGATTCGTGGGTGTATAAAATATACTAAAAGTGACCACTAATGGAGACTGTGTCATGTATAAATAATTGGCTAATAAGTGAGCTGGTGTTTCATGTCATGCTCCAAAATAAATGTTTATTTTATTCACACTTTTAAATCGAGTCTTAGTCGAAATTAATGAGGTTTCAGCTTACAGAAAATAAGAATACCTCCTAAACAGTTTATTAGTCAAACCATTACTTTTATCTTAAATATACAGTTGCCATATCTGAGCCGAAAAAGGCAAAGAGAAATTAGTGTTGTAGAATTGAATTACGGGTCCAAATTTCACAATGATTGCCTTATACATTGAGGCCGAACAACGATTAGATACAATATTTTGCGGAATTAATCCTTATAAAGAGCATCTTAAATTAATTGCATTGAATTATTTTCAAATTAGTAACAGTTTTTTCGAACAACATGAGGGCCGGTCTCTCATGAAATATTTTTTTTATAAATCTATTAGTATATTTTGAGTTTTGTTTCTCTAAAAACCCATAATGATCATCTACTTCTTATTAGCATTAACGATAATAAAAATAATGTAAATGTAATTAATAAAATCTGTTGTAAATATGCCTCTATCACAAAAATAGTTTTATGAATACTTGGGCTTTGAGTGTATACATTATTCATATTAAGCTGTAAGAAATTTATTATTATTAGTATTATTATTATTATTATGTTTCTCTTTGAAATTGGTGCACAGAATTCAATTGACTCCATGAACTTATAAAAACATCATCAGCCATTAACAGTCTATGCAAGACGTTCACTGTGTTATTATTCAATATAAGAAGTAACAATGGGCCCAGGTTTGAGCTCTGTGGTATCGCCAATGTTGCAACATAAACAAGAATCTGCGAATAAATTTATGTACCTGAAAAAAATCCACACGGAGGTACACCTGAAAAACTAGACTTAGACTAAACTAGCAGCTCGCTCTCCGTGACTTGTCTGAATAGCCGAAACCAAATGTATGTCGGCATTCGATCTCCTCTTATATTTTTGGAAGCCGCCGAATATCAACTATCAATGATTTCGTATATGATTGTACACGGCGACCCACTTCGTTAATAACCATTCTCCCCGTGCCTTTGTCGCAATTATATGATTAATTCATACGCTGGCATTTGTTCTTACCAATATATTGTCTCAGCATTTTCATTACTGTGTAGATAAGTGATTGTTCGGTTTTCGGCATTGCCATATAAGGCCACGCGACATTTACTTGAAGAGTTTGCTCTAAACTTTACGCCAGTTACCTACGGTTATCAAACCGCATCATTGTTAAAGGCCCGTCAAGCTATACCGACGTGAAATGGATACTTCAAATAATTCAAGGTTAGGTCCTTAGGTTTAGTGTTCAAGTGTTCTAGCTGCTTCAGAGCAACCCTGCAATAATTGGTATCCGACTTCGTCGTTTGCAATTACCCGATACCAAACGCGCTAGACGTACAATTAAAAAAAATTCCCGCATCATAAATCATCCGCAAATGGAATCTGTACCCACCGGTTAAGTTAACTCACACATTACCAACTGACAGGCGTTCCGTCGATGTAGGTCAGTAGAAGAGAGTCGGTCATTTGAAGACGCCTCAGGGTATGTACTTCGAGATTACTTCAGAGCCCCGCAGCGATCCATCGGTGGTCTTCTCTGTTTCGGTTCTAAGACATCACCGAGGCGACATATCGTACTGTGAGATACTAACAGTGTGATACTATGTATGATAATAATAGTACATTATTAATTAATGTAATTATTTCGAAAAAGCCAACACACAAAAGTCCAATAATGGTCCAAAACATGTCACACATAGTAATACGTCGAGTCATACCTTGCAAAAAATGGGGATGGCTTATATACTGTTTTCAAGGGTGCTGAACATGAATCTGAACTTTGCTACGTTTAACTTAAAGTTGTTATAAGCTAAAACAGTTACAAAAGACAAAAGTTACAATTTTTTTGATATACAACATTTCTAACTTCTCGTTATGTAGCTTAATACGAAAGAGTGCATCAGCGTTGGTATTTTGCTTTCCTATGTCATATTCCTCAGGTTTAAGTCTCCACCTGACTAATCACGAATTAGTGCCTTAAAGGAGAATAAACATTGTAGTGGATCTGAATATATCGTAAATTTAGTCACAAATAGATATGGCCTAAAATTACGGACTGTCACCACTATTGAGAGCACTTCCTTCTTAATTGTGGAGTAAATGCACTCGCCATAACATGATCATTTTCACTAAGAACGGACCAATAGCGAAGTTCCCATAAGAAATTTTGGTGAACATCCCAAGGGCGACGTCTCAACCCTCAAATAACCGAGATACATCCCTGGCCCCATTTAGAATAGTTGCGGTAAATTTTTAGCGAGTATTTTATACATGAAAAATTTACTTATAATTTGTTTGTATATAGTACCTATATAATTATTGATGTTTGTTTTCCTCAAAACTATTTACATTTTTGTAAATTTGTTTACAAATTATTGGTATTTTAGACTTTCCTCGTGGAATAAGAACTTTTCCCAATATTTGGCAAGATACATGGCCAAAACTAAACTTTTTCACATTTTGGAAAAAATTGACGATTTTGAGGAGCTGTATCTCGGAAACTTCTGGACATACGGAGCTCGGTTTGAGCGCAAATTTCAGCAATTTTAATTTAGTTTAAAGAAGGAACATTTCCGTAGCCCGCAAAATTTAGGAGATATTGAGCAAGAGCTCAAATAATTGTGGATAACAACGATTTAAGAAATGTTGGAAATATTGGTGGCGACCAATAAAAATAGAAATAACCACCGGTGAACACGTGGTAGGGATCAATCAATGTCCAGTTGGAAAGCATTTTTCATATTCTATGTAATTATCTGCCTTATAAATTTCAATGGAAATTGTATACCACTTGAACAAATGAACACCAAGCAATAGATTTAATCGTTCATTGATAGCTACTCTAATTTGAACATGTAGGAATATTAAAGTGGTAAATTAAGTAGCTATTATGAACGCGGAACTAACAACCTGTTTGATTTATATCTGTTGCACAGCGTAAACCATAATAAATCTTTTTCAAACAACGGGTTATTGGTTTTAATTTTTTGTCATGTACTATCGACAGGAGCTTAAAGAAAAACTTTCAATAAATCGGCGAGGCGAATTTAGAAACAGTTTCTTCGACGCTGACAATAATAGACCACGTAACGCTTTATAATCATAACAAGCTAAACGGCTTTTGGTAACTAATTTGGCTTAATATCATCCTAATTAACAAAAATCGTTTTCCCCACCGGGATATTTAAAAGTATAATGTTATAACCAGAAAAATAAACTGTTCCTTTACCGCCATACAAAAAAAGTTCGATCCTTCGACCTCGTACTACCCTGGAACAATCCTCGGTTCCCCAGATGGTAAATTCACGAGAAAAATTCGTGACTCAACAACGCGAGTAATCCTATCCGCGATGACGCGTTTTGAGCGTAATCAGGATAGCTAAGTGGAATGAAGAATGACTTAAGCAGGTGGAGCAGCGGAATGTATGTTTCTGGGTGGAAGTTCACCGCGGATGGGTGTGGCTTTACTTTCATAATCTGTGAAGCGCCGCGGGCGGCTTCACACGGATTCAGAGCCTCTAGCGTCTTAAAATCGAGTCGGTCGCGGACGGCTTCACTTGTTTTTAGATACGCATTATCGTATGCCATCAGCATAGTAGGAGGCCGGGATGTATCTGGGTCAGATGCGCTGTTTTGGGTTTAGATGAAAGTTTATCGGTTTCGACGCGTTAGATAAGTGATCCATTAGTGGTAAGGAGGGAATGGTTTTATATACGGCGTGGGGTGACACACGAATTGTATGAATTCCCAGCTTTTAGTGCATCATTAACACTAATTAGGAGCAGTAATTGTAAACCTTGCCATTAAACAACAGTGGAGATAATTTTTTCGTTAGGATCCTCGAAAACCATAATCCAACTAACATTTGAGCATCTCTAGACAATAAACGAGAAAAAAAAAGAAAAATGGATGAGAAATAGACCAGATCAGAAATAAAGACAAAAAATAATACCTAGTAGGTACAGTAAATTAACACTAGTTTTTGGTAATAAATACAACATCCACCGAGACTGCGGCACCTGAATTTACAATTTAAAAATTAATACAAATTTAAAAATGAATACAATTTTTCTGTTTCAGGTCAAGATTATATAAACACATCTCCCAGAAGAAGAAGACAAGACGAAAAAGGTACGTGTTAAACCAAACCAATTTCTGATTCATGGTAAAATATTCTGTAAAATATCCTTATAAAAGCATGTCAAACAATATTCCATAATAATTAACATGTAACTATCCCTTTCTTAACAGAAATCTAACCTCCCATCTCTAATATTTTGAAAATTAAAATTATGTTTATCAACATTAACCCTGGGAATTAAATTTACCAAAAAAAAAAACAATAATAATCGGAATGAATTTCAACGTTCATGTAAATGTCATGGTTACTACAAGGTACTTTTTCAAATCAACACGAAATCGGCGTAATTGATCAGATAACGATTTGTTTAAAGCAATTATTACATTCCGATAGAAGACAATTTTATAAAAATGATGTCACAGCTTACCAAATTTATGTATAACCGATCTCCTGGGATAGGTATCTAAAAATACTAAGTCCATCATATATGCTAATAAAGGAAAAGTACCGCATTAGGTATCATCATTGTGCTTTAAAACAAAAGTCTAATAAAACATCTGAAGCTCATAGTGTAATTATGTTGTAACATTTTCACGTAAAATGTCAAGGTCGTGAAAAATATTTTTGTTCTTACTTAACAGTTATTATAAAAGTTTATGTTCCTACCGGTATGGTAATTGTTTTATATAACTGTTGTTTTAAATGACATAAATTATACAATCTCTAACTCCGTAGAAACGCATGTAAATGTACACCATATCCTTAATTTACCCAAAAACGATTTTTGTCAGAGAATGATAAATATCTGCTCTTAGTAGAACATAAATGGCTCATTCAGTGACGATGTTTTTGTTTGATAATACTAGACATATAATCGATCGTCAGAGACATCACATATACATCCACAGAGCAGCTATTCGAGTAAACGACAAGAGCAGAATTTGATTAGTATGATAATTATTTGGTATCTCAAAGGAATATCATCAGTCAACAGGTGTACATTTCCACGTGCGCCCCTCTGTGATAACCGCTATTGTATAAAGCTATCCCCCTATGTAGCGCGCTCTTAAATGTACCATAAGTCTTCTGTTATGTAAAAACTGACTTATTCCCTCCTTACCCATAGATCTCACCACTCTTCTGCTGGTGGACGGTCATGGAAGGTCCTCTTTCGGAAGGTTCCTCAGTGTTAAACCAGACCTAGGCCTTATTACCACGACCGCACGTACGTTTATACAAGACGGTGTTACCACCCAGTACGCTACCCAAGTAGTCGGTACCACCCTCGACAATGGACGACTCTACGCACACCTACTCTCTAAAAGTTCCAGGGTGCTCTATGACGACGCACCCTCTAAAACGTACAAGCAGAATAAGCAATATATCAAAAACATTGATTATATCTCGCCTAGTAAGGCAGACGCATTTTATGTTTTCCCCACTGAAAAACCCTTCTCCTTTACCCACATCGAAAGCAACAGCCAGCAGGATGCCCCTAAAACCCCGGAAGAAATTATAGAGGAAGAGTTGCTCAAAGAATCCCCTAGCAACAATTTCGGAGCGCAATTCGAAGAAAAACCAAGCACCTCAAACAATAACGTAAAAGTCTTCAAGATCAGCCCTCAGATTCGCGACATAACCCAAGAAAACGTCATCAATCACAAAGAGAACCCGCTGAAGGAGAAATTTATACCGTCCAAAGTCCGCCCTTGGGACAACCTGCCCACCTTCACAGTACGCAACGAGTTCTCCCCGTCAGGCCTCTCGTACCTAGGAGACTTTCCTGACTTCGACGCGAAAACGGAGCGCTCTAAGCCGACCACGCCCGCAGAACGCAAGGCGAAGCTCCTGTTCAGAGCTGGATTCGCCAGACCGAACCCTAAAGACTTCACGTCGATCACATATTCAGGCTTTGCAGATTTCACCACTACCGTCGGCGACACGGTTATAATTTTCACCCCGCACACCACCAAAGTCGCAGAACACGTCGCCGAAATCACTAAGATATCAGTGGAACCCACTCTCATCCAACCCACGACCACTCTACTAGAACCCCCTGTAATTACTAGAACAAAAACATTTTTTTCTCGGGAACCACCTATGGAAACGCAGACAGTCGAAGGTCACAAGCTGGACATGAAAACCGTCCTACCAACCATGGTTATAGACAAAACTGATCGGTCCAAAGCGCCAAATCGTGGACTTGTAGAGGAGCACTTAGATATGGACGCCAAATCTGCTGTTTTAGCACACGAACAGGGACAGGAAACAACTAGCTCAACTAAGAAAGATATGCCATCGTTCACTCCTGATCTTATCCAACCTTCAGAAACTAAACCGGCGATGTTGTCAACGCCTTCCAACGAGGACATAGCCAAAATTTTCGCGTTGCTTCAGGCGCAGGCTAAACAGTCTACGGAACCTCTGAACACTCCTGCCACTATATTCCCCGACGATTCCAAGGAAGAGAGTACAAAGGCGGGAGGCGCGACTACCATCTTTTTCGAAGACGACGGGCCAATCGAAACAAGTGTGGTTGAAAATACACCGGCTTCCCAAACCGTAGAAGATTCGCTCGCTACAACCACCGAAGAAGAAGAAGAAGACGAGGAGGAGGAAACATCTACAAACTACATCACCACTGAAAAACTGCCAGAGACTACTGAAGGACTTCCCACCACCCAGAAACAAGACGCTACTACAAATGAAATCTTAACTACCAGCGACGATATAATTAGCACTGTACCCATACCAGAAACGACTCCTGAAGCGGACGACGAACTCGAAGCTGACCCTCCAGAGGAGGGAGAAGAGGAACCTGAAGACAATCACGAAGTTGTAGAAATAGCTTGCACTGGAGGCAGCCACATCTTGCCAACGACAGTCTTTAAAACTTTAACCTACCTAACTACATTCTTCATTCCTACGGATGAAAGCACCACAACTTCCATAAAATCCAACGAGGTAATTTCAACTGAAATAGGTTTCCACACCTCGCCGTGCGATCAAGGTATTTCACCCGCTCCAGTAGAAACTGGAGTAGAACCCACTACTACCCCTAGAACTACCACTGAGCAAATCACCACCCTACAGGAAGAAAAGAAAATTACAACTGCCAAAAGCAGCACTGAGGATAGCAGTGAGATTATAGAAGATCCAGCCAGTACTGAACACGAGACAACAACCCTCAATATTGCCGAAACTACTCAGGAAATAACAACGGAGCGTCGACATGTCACCGAATCCGATCCGGAAACAACTGAAGGAACTACTGAGGAGGGAGACGAGGTTGAGTTGATTTACAAAACCTTATACACTACATATACTTACCTTACAACATACTTCCAAGACGCATCATCTTCTATAGCCAGTAGAATAGTCGTAACGACGAACGTTATTACGTCTACTCTGGATCCTACTAGTGATGCTACTGATCCAGCAGTTGCAGGTTTATTTGAGAGAGAAGATAGCCTGGTATCAAACTATAAATCAAAGACAGTATCTTTCGAGGACATCGCTGAAATATCCCCGACTAGTATTGAAACGACCAAACCGTCTACAGCATATCCAGTGAATGAAAACGACTATTCTAACACGGAAAATGGCGTGGAAGTATCAGAGTCGGCCAAACCAACACCTGTGCTAAACAACGAGCAATTATTACAAACCGCCAACGGCATAAAGACCTACTACACCACCTATACCTACTTCACCACGATTTTCGTCGACGGTGAAACGGAAATATCTAGCAGAACTGAAGTTTACACGAACTATGTAACGCCCACTGGACTGGCCAGTATACCTATCATCACCCCCACCAAATCCCTCAGCCTAGAGGAAAGCATACAAAATCAATTGGACCTAGCACAAGAGCAAGAAGAGGACGAAGAAGAAGACGACGAGATAGACCTCAAAAGGAAAATAGCAAACTTAAACTTATCGCCTCAAAATAGCTACAACACCATCAACAGACAAAAAACTACTATAGCTGATAGTAGCAAAAAGGAAGGTGACATTTATGCATCTATACCGTTCAAGTTGGATAACAACATTGTTGTGACTACACCTATGTTAAAAGAACAAGGTTATGTTACTCTACAACGGGGCGGTACTACTACAGAAGATAATGAAATTACACAAAATGATTTACTGAATCTATATGATTACGACACGATTTCCACCAGTGTTACCGACGTACGTAGTAGTACTTCTGAGGGTGACAGAAGAATTATTGACAACGTGGACAAGCGTAATGTCTTAGACGATCAAATTGTATCGGAATCCAATAACGATTCAGAAATTCTCCCGTCGCCAACTTTATTACTACAAACAAGCTACACCACCTTTACGTACTTTACAACTATGTACCACGGTACCACTTCTAGCAACGTAGTAAGCAGGTTGGAAACCGTTACTAATGTAGTTACTCAAACTTTAGCCCCCTCTCATACCCTCAGCGCTGAAGACTTGAGTCTACCTGTAACTTATTTCACAACGTTCACCTATTGGACGACGTTATATAAAAATGGTACCACCAAAGTCACCAGTAGAGAAGATACCGTCTCCAACGTTGTAACACCCACTATAGAACCAACTAGCATATCGGAATCTATCAGCATTACACCTCTTGCTAATACATTAGCAGGAGAAGATATGTTACCATCATCGGAAACTATAGTACCATCTACAGTGGGAGAAGACGACTTAACAACATACTTCACCACTTATACCTACTACACAACCTCTTACGTAGGAAATAGTACCGTTTTGAATAGTAGGCTAGAGACAGTTACCAACGTGCTGAACAACTCAGCTGACGTTAGTACCAACCAAATCGCCAGAGCTGTTGGTTCCGGAAGCGGCAATCAACTAGAAAACGCTATAGAAAAACCAAAAATTGAACCAACTAGTCTAGCCAGTACCATCAAACCTACAGGCTTGCTGTCCACGATTGTCAACACAGAAGAAAACCACGGTACGACTACTATACACTCTACCGACGTGTACGGTACCTACATTGACGGCTTGTACGCTAAAGTACTTGAGAGTTCTTCTAGCGTAATTACGGACTCTATAGCCCCATCTTCTGTTTCAACGGCAAATGTGAAGCCAACTGGAGTTGTCAGCATTAATAAAGGAAAGATAGTGGATGCCGAGGGCGTAAGTACGCTGTTTTACACAACCCAAGCAGTGGGTACTTACATAGATAACTTATACGCCCAAGTAATTGAAAGTACCAGTTCCCTTACCGTAAATGAAGAGAGAAAGTCTGCTCTGCCAACTGACTTGCCCATAGCCCACAGAACTGGGCTTGTTAGACTGATTGAAGGTTCCATTATACAAAATGAAACCACTACCTTATACCAGTCCAAAGTACTGGGTACTGTAATCGATGGAAGGTACGCACAGATAATCGAAAGCACTTCAAGTTTCTTGGTAGGTTCTCAAGCATCTATAAAACCTAGCAGCGTAGCTAGTGACATCTTACCATCGCCGACCAAAGCACCTGAACAAGAAATAGCAGCTACTGATACTATATCGCCATCACCGGTAGTTGTAGAAAGTTCCATCAGTGATTCTAGCACGCCTGACGAGGAAACTTCCACGGAAGAAATCGACGACGAAGAAGGTGATGACAAGGACAACAGCAGAGTCAAATCCAGGTTAACTTTCCAGTCTCGTAAGAGGACATTCACGCCTGCTATAAGACCGTTCGCCTCTCGACAAAGACCTACTTTCGCACCTAAACGAAAACAAGCCGGGCAAAGCACAGCTGCTACTATTACAAGAAGCGATTTCACCCCCACTGTAACCGCTGTGCCGGCATCAAAATCCAATAGGTTTGGCGGTAGACGTTCTTCGACGGGTGCGCAAATTGTCCAACCCACCGCTTCTGGCAGCAGAAGATTTGCCAGGCCAAAATCCACGACTGCTGGTAGTGCATCAAGCTCAGCTTTTGGTGGCAGAAGAGGTAATTCTGCTAGAATACAGCCGACAGCAGCTGGATTTGGTTCTAGTTCACGTAGAGGTGGTTTTAGAAGCTCTGGCTCAGGAGCAGCAGTAAGGTCAAGCTCTCTATTTGGTGGTAGGTCTAGAATTCGTCCCACGGCAAGTTCCGGATTGAACAGGTCGCCTAGCTCGAACGTTGTGACTCAAGCTTCTTCAGATGATGAGAATGATTTGACTACTTTAGTAACGGATAACCCCACCGACAGCGCGGGCGAAGACTTCGAAACCACGTTATCTCTTGACGCAACAACTGAGGGCTCTTCTAGACGTAGTCAAAATCCTCTGTTGAGATTTAGAAGACCTCCCGTGCCCCGACCAACGCAGGCCTCTAGAACGTCCTCTACTAGAAGCAAGAGCGGCAACTTGAATAACAAAAAAGCTACGTCAACAACCCCGAAGCCTAAAGCAGCTTACAGACCCAGTAGCTTATTGAACAGATCAAGACCTAATGCTTTGTTCCCAAGGAGAGGGTTGTTTACCACTACAACGACGCAGCCACCGGAGGAAGAGGAAGAGGAAGATGGCGATGACTTAGAGGAGGAAGGGGACGCTGAAGAAGACACTGATTATGACAGTTCCCTGACTAACACGCAGACGGAAAATCCCCCCACCACCCCAAAGTCAAAGAGAGCAGGAAGATCTAACAGTGTGCAAATCAGACCGTTCTTCGCTAAACGAAGGCAGAAGAGAGATACGTACTCTAGATTTAGAAGGCCTACAAGTAAAACTACTGCTGCACCGGTGGTAGAAGCAGTAGAAACTGAGGCGCCGAAGGCTGTGGGTAGGGGAAGATATTCTCCTAAGAACAGGGGTAAACCGACAACAGCAGCTCCGGCTCCACGCAAGAGAATCTCGCCTAGTAAACCGTCAACGCAAGGCAGATCACAGTTTACTTTACGGGAAAAAGATACCTCATCTCCGAATAGGTCTAACTTTAAGAGACCCAACACTAGAACTACCAGGCCGACTGCGGCGTCTAGGCCCAAGGCGCCTAGATTGAGAAATAATCACCAAACTGAAGCAACAGCGAATCATAGGAAGCCTACCAACAGCAGGCAATCTTCCAGAACCACTTCTAATAATAATAGAGCTAGAAGCAACGCCAGGGCTAGGTACCAAAAAGACGAACAACCCGAACAAGATAACTTTGTTATACCACAGTTTGATGGGACTATTACAGTCACACATCAAATTCCCACTGAAGTGACGATCCCAGTAGTCAATGGGATAATAACTGAATATAAGAACGTGGTGTCTGCTAGCCACAGCACTGAGATCCTAGATCGTAGACAATACTCCACCACTATAAATGCTTTCGGGAAAGAGGTCAAAGTGTTGATGAGCGACAACACGGCGCCTGGCGAGAACGGAGCTACGTTAGTAACGCAGTTTATACTGCGTGAAATTCCAACCACCACAGTTATCTTCACTCCTACTTACATTAACAGACGCAAGACGTCGTACTCGCACGTTATACCCAGTACAGTATACGAGGTGGAGCAAGTAGTTAACACAATTCAACCAGCGCTGGCAGCACAAGCACCTTTGGCGAATATATTGCTGTCGCAGTTACTTTTAGGCGGCCTGCAGCAACAACCCAATCCGCTCCTTGCTCTTCAACAGCCTGGCTTTGCAGCGCAATCACCCACAACCGAATACAAGACCAGAACTACGACATATGTAACCACGGTGACCAGCGAGACGTCTACTGTGATCCCCTTGACGTTCAGAGGCAAGGAAATCTTGACGACAATAGTAGATAAGAGTGTAAACGTTATAACAGCCACAGAATTTTTGACGGACACCGTAGTAGTGACTCCCACGCTGGGTTTCCCACCGCAATTAAACACCGCTTTATTGTTGCCTTTACTGCAACAGCAACTGCAGTCTGCAGCACCACTTTTGCCGCAACAGAATCTCAATTTAAGCGACCAACCCCAGGCGCAGGCGTTTTACCAAGAACCTGAAAAGTTTAATCTAGCCGTTGACGATTCCAGTGAGTTGCAAGCGGCTGAATCGATCGTCGTCACTCCTGCACCAAGACGTAAGCCCCCGAGGAAGAACAAGAAAAATATACCAGCGTTTGTCACACCGTTTAAGGAAACAAGCATTGTAACATTGTACATATCGGGACGCACCCCTGGCGAGTTTACCACTGTATTATCTACAGTGACGGTTGGCGAAGAAGATAGCAGAAAGAAGAGGGAGGTTGGGTATATACCGGTGCAACCGTCTGCTCTAGCAATTGACTTAAACACGCACACTTTTGATAGCTTCATAATGCCCGCTGCAAAAGAGGTGAATCTAGAAGGATCGGAATCAGTAAAAGAGACTGAAAGCTTAGAGAGCATCATAGGAGACGTCACTAAACACTTAACATCTCAAACCCCAGAACTGTTCAATGTCAAACCCACTAAATCGAAGAAATACAGAATCAAATACGTGCGAGCCTCGGAAGACGCCCAAAAATCGTCCGATAATTTTTTAGTGTAAGTGACCTTAGCAAAGTAGCCCCGCTCGTGCCAAAGGTCGAAACGTCACTAACCTCATGGGGCCAGCTCCTTAACACGCAGACTAACCAAGAAAATTACGTTTCGAACAACACTGGCAGTGAAATAGACAATAAATTATTAGGTAGTGTAAGAAATAAAAGAGACTTAGTTGATAGTGATGCATCGCTTACGATGAAGCGAAATAGGGTGGTAAAGAAACTGGTCAGAGTGCAAGCGATCAGTGATGATGCACCTAGTACGGAGCCAATCGTTGAGGCTACTACTAGGAAGGTGAGGAGGAGACTGAGAGTAAAAAAGAAGAAGAAGAGGTTGCTCAAAGATCCTACAACTGAGAACAGTATATATCAAGTAACAAAGCCAAGGAGGAAGCTTGTTGTTACCAGAAAACGGCTGCTGCCTCATAGCAGCCAATCTCAACCCGTAACTACATCTAGCATGATCATTGAACCACCTGAAGCAACTACTATCGAAGATACAATAAACAACCAAAAAGAAACAACTGATTTAAACGATGTAGCTGATGAAGACAATGTCATTGATCACACAGAATATAGCGCTGAGGAAATAACAACGGATGCTGCAGATGACGAAACTACCACTGACGCTATGTTCCTTGATGATATCGAGACATATGAAATCACAACTTTCGGCAAAGGAGACCTATTTAGTAATGACTTAGATGACTCAACCGAGTACGAATCCGAAGAAACCAAGCTCGAAGAGTACGAGAATGCAACCGAAGAAAATTTAATCGATGATTCCGATTCGGAAGATGGTAGCTCCGATACAACCGATGAGCCTAACTTCCAACATATCCCCGAATACGAACCCTTCTTTCCCGAACTATCAGCGTCCTTAGACGCGCCTGTCCTCCTGCTAAAAACCACCGTGGTTTCCTCGGTAGACCTAATTACAAGGACAGTTGTACAAAGCAGACTGAGAACGTATACTTTCATAGTTACCAGGGTGCACGGCACCGAACAGATCGTGACTTCCACTACGGAAGTCAAACCGCAAATAAAGACGAGTACCTTGACCGAACCACACACCTCGTATACGACGCTGACTCTTCTAGACTTCGACGCCACACAAACTCTGACTGATCTACAAAAGACCATAATCCCTACTTCGGACAACCACCCCCCACCTGATCTTCTTAACCAAGGTGAGTCTGCTTTTGTATAAATTATTTCACTTTTAATGTACAAAATTTAAACTACTCAAAATTCCACCCCCTCTTTTTCGATTTAACATGAAGTGTAAATAAATTTGTAAAAACTATTTTATGCACAATACGCTGCGTACTAACCCTAAGCTATGTCAGACAACGCAGGCAGGGGATATGAAGAAGCTCGATACAACTTGGCGACTAGGATCATGTCTAACGGAGTTGAGGTCATTGTAGCTGGAGACAAAACCACCCGCCCAGGAGAACCGGATTTTAAACGGGTGCTTCCCAGCACCGTCCAAAAACCGGTCACCCTTAAACCTAGTACACTCACCGATCATATGGTGATGATGCTACCCCAGGACGCATCTAACGTAAGGGACTACTAAATATCCGCATTAGGTATCTATTAATAATTATTATTGCTATTACAGATGCAAACTCTGACATCTTCAATGTACCCGAGCCAATTTGTGACGAAAACCTGCGTGACTACATTTACCTATCTCACGACGTACTTGGAAGGTAGCACCACAACAGTATCCAGTCACGAACAAGTCGTTTCTAATGTTGCCACCGAGGAAAGAAACACGGGAAAAATTTTACCAACTCCCACTATAGGCATCACCCTGACCCAGGTAATTGGAAAATAGTATAAATTTTACAAATCAAATAGACCCCTGGAATATCATGTCGTCACTACATGAACCTTTTCTCGCGCTAGAACGGCTGGCGCTCGATCCTCTACGCTTGGAAAGGATGGTTGTTGCATAAAAATGATAAATAAAAAGGCTGGCGCCCGATCCTCTCCGTTTGGAATGGATGGCTGTTGCATAACAGATAAATAATGATAAAAACCAATAATTCTAACACTTTTAATACGACACGCATAAAAAACAGAATCTTGTAACGAATCACTCATCATATTGTTTAGGTCAATAGTCAAGCAATCTATTGAATTAATACATCCTGTCTATATCTGGTCTATACCGTGGTTCAGGAACCTTCAAATAAGCAGAATAGAATGCCCTTAGCAACAGTCAACAAGCCATTTATAAAGTAACTGTATAAACGATAACATAACCTCGCAAAATTAACACATCGCCTGGATTTTACTTCTCTTTCCAAATTTTTCGACCTATGTTGAAATATAGTGATTTGCTAAAATATTTTTTATTTTCAGTACCCAAATCTCTCAGTGGGCGTCTTCCACACCACCTACACCTATCTAAACACAATCCTGGATGGAGAGCAGCCCTTAGTCGTATCATCAAAACACACTGTAACCAACACTGTCACTGCTCCTGATGATTACTTGTCTCTGCTTAAACCATCCGAAACTGTATCGGCCATTAAAGACACTAACACGTATTACAGCACCATAGCTTTAGAAAAAACTTTATACGAAGGAAACGAATCGTCTGTAGTAAGTACGAGAGAGGTAGTGACGCAAGTGGTTATAACGGAGAGCGTGCCACCCAGGCCTACTTCTGTAATGACGTCTTACATAGCTTTGGATATGGAGGAGCCTAGTCAAGCTTCGGCGCCCGCGTATACAACGACGGACGTAGTGAAGACTTATTTTGTTACTTACACATATTACAACACGCTTATAGAGAACGATACACCAGTGGTGAACACAAATATATCCACTTCCAGCGACGTTGTAACGGAAAAATTATATTTATACCCGAAGAAAACTAACAATGTTATAGTAAATACAACCCCAGTTAAGGATGACAAGAAAAAACACAAAGTTGACTTATCTGGCGAAAACTTCCACATTTTAGCTACTAAAGCTTATTTCACCACCTTCACTTACTTCACCACGATGCTGCAAGAAGAAAACTTGCAAACACCGACTATTATTAGCTCCAGGACCAGAGTGGTTGAGAATTTGGTGACGGAAACCATAGACCCAAATCTTCTAGACAAGAAATACCTTAACATAATCAGGAATGAGATCAAGGAGGGTTCTAACAGCATAACTAAAATGGCAACGTTGCAAGGTGGGCAGAAGCTTGAAATCACCGCCATTGCAAACGAAGCTACGGACAAAATTAAGCCTACTAAGGTGTTACCAATAGAGAAAACTCAAATGCCGGAAGCTACTATTATAAGCGATAAAACGGTGAAGGCATCGTCGCCTAGTGTCATCACAGGTTCCACTATAATCTTCGTCGATGACGATCCGTTTGCGCAACTAGCTGCAACCCCCATCCTAACCTCGAAATCGTCCACAGTCATTAGGAACAGTCTAGGATCGCTGCTGAGCTCTGAAATTGTGCAAACTGGGAAAGTGTCAACGGCGACTACTAAATCAAAGCGCTCGACTAAGACAAAAGCAAAAACTCAGAGCAACGCCATTAGAGCCACCAAAACTAAGTCCCCAAATCCGCAGGGTACTTCTACAAAGACCGAAGCGCCCGGCAAGCTACAGAATCAAAATAATAAAAACAAACAATCTACAGCGACAAAAATCGCCAAACCAATAGCACCAGCTTCGGATCTATTGGGTTTAGGGTCGATAAACATCAACAGCTTGCAAGCTCTAACGCCAGTACTTAATGCAATGGCTGGTTTGATAACAACAAACTTAAAATCCAACAGACGTAATGACGCCAATGTGACAACCACCACAACGCAGAGGCCGCTATTGAGGCAAAAGGCCGATAAACCTTTCATCCCCGCATCAGATACCCAGAATCGGTCACCAATTTACATACCTGTGGGCGGACTGGCAGACGATTTTGAAATAGCTGAAAGTCAAAACATAGCCACCTTTGACTGGATCGATCCGCCCCCAAAAGACCAAGTGCCTGGTAAAACAGCGCATGAGGCACCTTTGCTAAATGGGGGAATCCCCATATCCCCGGGGGAAGTAATCACAGCTAACTCAGACGTCATAGTGGGCAGACCAGGGCGGATTGGGCCCCGAATACCGCATATACCCCTAAACCAAGTGAAACCAGATGATAATATACCGATTGGTATGAATCCCCCTCCTGTACAGAACAAAATCTGGCCTAAGAATAATCGCGCAACTGCCTCTAACATTAGAAACGACAAACCTTTACCGAATATCATCCATGCGCCAAACAAGGACGATTATGTAGGTCCACCACCACCAGTGCAGCGTCATAAGGAAACTAGAGGCGATAAGAGGAAGCACATACCCTTAACAGCTTCTAGAGACGAACTAAGACCCTATTACGAATCGGAATTTTACAACACCTACGCCCAAAACCAAAATAGCTACGGCCCAAACTTCGCAACGAATGAGATAAATCACGTCGCAAACCTGCCGAACCTTCAAGACTCCATAAGGGAATCTTACGATTCTATATCTAAGCATTCTTATCCAGTTTACGCGCGAGACCACCCTGTTGTTCCTGGTATACCCATCAACGACTTAAACATAAAACCCTCAGTGATCAATGAACCGATAACACTGCCCGAAGTCATTGAACGATCAACCGGCCAACCGCTGCTAGTTAACATCCAGCCTAGTCAAGTAGCATTTGTAAACATACCCTTCAACAGAACAACTGCTTTAATCTACGGGGGAAGCGCGGAACCCCATCGAAACGGGCAGTACTTTGACGACCCATCGCCTTACCCAGAACCGGAATTTTCCGGCATTGAATTCAATAATGGCGTAGCACACGTGCCATCAATTTATTCCGACGAACCTTCAAATCACCAACAAGTGAAAGGTGTCATAAAGGTGGACAATCAGCTTATAAACGTGGAGCCATATAGTGGTGGCCACACTCAACAAGTGCCACTTAATATAAACCCTACAAAGCCACACAATGATGTGCAGATGGCTATGGGGAGCAACCACGAAGTTAGCGTTAACGTACCACCAATTTCATTTGGACTTATACAGCAAGGTAGCGATTTCAACGCACATGTAATCAACCACGGAGACATGATTTTTAGACCGCCAGCTACGCCTTACGAAGTCACCAGTAACCAAAATTCAGGCAGGCCTGGCTACCAGAAGATTCCGCAGAATTTCAAAAGAAGGCCTGTGAACGTTCAGCCAAACCTTGATAGAAGACCAAACGATAAAACCCCTTATCAACACAATGGTGCGAGTAACCCGCAAACAAACGACATCTTCAACGACTTACAAACTGGGGAGACCCCGTCCGTAGAAGGAAATATATACCCAAACAAACCCTTCGCACCTAAACGAAATATTTTGCGCCCTAGACCGCAAAGACCAGACACGCCGTCTCCGCAAATATCCGAGTATATGACGCCGCCCCCAATTAACAGGATCACCATACCCAAACGGCAGTATCCCCGTCGACCTGTGAACAAAAGACCGCTACCAATACCCCTAACACCAGACAGCCAGCACAATAAAGGTCAAAAAACATACAATAAACGCCCTCAGAACATTTTTAGTACACCTTACCAACCCCACAATTCAGTTTACCAGCCCCAAATAACCTCAGAAGACAAGAGCAAAGTTAACTTGCCAGTTTATAACACCCATAACTACCCAGAAGGAGACTTGACATCGCACCCCAATGCAGACCTTGATATTGGAGACCACCGTGACGACGATTTAGCCAATGATGATGGTGAAGTTTTACAAGAATCCAATAGTAGACCTTTGCTACCTGGAGAGGTACCTTTTGAGATATTAAAAGCTAAAACAAGCACCACCACAGAACGTGCAAGTCTAAACACAATTCAATCTCCAAGCGAGGAACTGCTCCCTAAATACAACGAGATTTCTGTCCATAAACCGCCAGTTGTCTCTAACAACGCAAGGCCTTTTGCTGCTAATACCGCAAATACTGTCAAACCCGAGTATAATGGTAACCAACACACTAAGCATGTCAACTACGACACAATCGGCTTGAATCAGTTCAGTCAACCAAGCGGTTTTAGTAAACACCCCACTACAGAACCTGTGAACGCCTTCGCTACAGAAAGCTATCATGAGGAATATAGTGGATCACATAAACATAAGAACAGCCCGAGTGGCTTCGTTGTAGTGGGAAGCCAATTTGAGGATGGCGGGATGTTTGCTGTAAGCGGAAATCAGTTTACAGATGTGGTAGGTCATGTACATAAAAACAGGAAAAATGTTAACAGAATTAAAGAAACAACGACTAGTAAAACTGTGTCGACCACGGATAATTCCATAGACAGCGTCTTCAGTATCAAAATGAATACGCCCATAGTTTATAAGCAAACAACTACAACCCAAAAACCCGTTATTATCTACATAGATAATGTTGTAGAAAATAAAGACAGCTTCTTCCATAAGGTTCATAACCGACCTAGCGTCACTTCCCTACCAATAGATTCTCAAACTAACAAGCCTCCAGTGCCCCACAAAATAAATTCAAGCTTCAGCATTAACACCCAAACGGAAAAATCGTTTGTTCCTCACCTGCAAAATTCTCATGTCTCCAACCAAATTGACATAATCAAGGAACCAGTCACCACCGAAGTGTTTGTTACAAAACAATCAACTACTACACTTCCAACACCTGAACTGAATACTGGAGAAGTAACTTTACCTACTTACTCCAATTTAACCACTGAATTAACGGACATGGTGGTGATGAAACCGCCTCCTTACATCCAGGACTTACCGAAAACCGAGATGCAACCGCCAAAAATAGAAATCGACACTCATGGCGGCGATATCCTACGAGTGCCGAGCATAAAAACTGATCACCCATCTAGTGCGAAACCGTACGTACCCCAGCCAATGGAAGAAATGGTGCCACCACCTCAAACCACCACAGATGAGCCAGTGCTGGGCATGAGCCCACCGCCTCTAGTATCCACCCACAAGCCTATAATCAGTAATAAACCATTAACCACCAATAAACCTGTATTTTCAATGGAGATTGATGTTCCTAAGGAAGTACCCGTTGCTTTTAAACCGAGCACTACCACCGATCGGTATAACAGGTTTACAAGGCCCAGGAAACCTTATACTAGAAATCCAACATACCGTAGGACTACTCCAGCGAGTACAACAATCACAACCATTAAATACAAACGGCCTACATACGTGTTTGAAAGGAACACTTCAGCAACAAATTATAAACCAATTACGGAGAAGGCTATAACACCTTCGCCTACTATTAAGGACCAACCATCTATGGAGGTTATTATAGGCCATCCCAACTTGAACATAGTGGGTAAACCATCTACAACGCCGAGTGCTCCACTGCCCAGCAGGAACGTGGAAATTATTGGCTCGGAAAAAGTGGTAGAGGAAATCACCACGGAAAAAACTACAACACTCGCCAGCGAACCAACTACTGTATCGTCGATACAAACTGGTATTCCCACTATAAGCTATGCTATAGAAACGTTACAATCTAGCAGTAAGAAAGATATCATTACCCAGGCTGTTCATCACGCTGGTAATGAGGTTAAAGCTGTGGACGAGGCTACAAGCACCATAACATTAGACACCACCAGGAAACTCTTGCCCACTCTGATCAAAGAGAGCAAACCTGTTATACCTACAAGGTACATCACCCACACTAAAACATCTACCATTACCATAACCAAAACTACTGTTGTAAAAACTTTAGGAGGCCCCCCGTCGACTTTAACGATACTGGTCACCAAGACGGAAAAAAGTACCATCATAGACACGGTTACAGAGTTCCACACGTTGGTCAAACCGACCAGTATAGTAGAGACTGTCACCACCACCGTCCAGCAAGGAAGCTCCCTGTACCCTCCCGATGCATATGGAAGCGTCTACCCTTCGATACAAGTCCGACCTAGTCCGGTAACTCCTCTTGTTAAACCAACTGCTAGTCTCGACGATGCTGAAGACGTTATATCGGAGGAGAACCTGGATGACTTCATCATCACCGAAACCGACCCCCCCATAACCGAAAGCAAAGACGATAAAGTCGACGACAACGACTCCATTCTAGTCGTCATGACGGATAAAAACACTAAGGGCGTCATCAAGGTACCAAACAGTTACGAGACACAGGAAAGGGCCGAAGTAATTGCGAATGATAAAATAAATAATGTCCTGCTTGCTGGTATTCTAACAGCCAACCACCAGACGGCCAGCGTCAGAAAACCTGGAACGAACCCGAAGGACAAGTGCGAGCCGGAATGCAAACCGTCAAGAAACGAGTTGTGTCAAAAGGCGGAAGGTATTATGCGGTGCATATGCAGGCCCGGTTTCGCCAGAATGTTCCCAGATAGACCGTGCTTACGTAAGTAGATAACTCCCTAATCATACAAGCTTCTCGACCGTAATATTACACCTATTTTTCAGCCACCTACACGTATAATCTAAGGATAACCTTGGAGAGGATCGGCGAGAATAAGCTGCATTATTTCGCTGATCTAGCAAACTCCACTACCACGGACTTCTTCAAATTTGCCCAGGCTACCAGAGAGGCTTTGGATAGAATGGTGATGCAGTCTGATTTGAGAGACATTTTCCACGGGGTGCAAGTGCACAGTTTTGACCCCAGCCCTACAGCCAAAGGCATCGTCACCAGATTCTATTTGCAGGCAAGTATCACCTCGTAACGATATTGTCTATAAGTTACCTTGGCCGTTTTTGCAGCTATCCGACAATATAGACGAGAGCCGACTAGAGGACATCTTCAAGAAGTACTTGCGTAATAACAACTACAGCCTGGGCGGCACCGACATGTTCGCGTCCTCGGAGACTTTAGACGAACTCAGAGCCGTAGATTTTGACGAATGCTCCTTCGCGAAATTCCACGACTGCTCGGAAAACGCCCAGTGCTTCAACTTAAAGGGAACGTACACTTGCAGTTGCAGGGAAGGATTCTCCGATTTGTCTGAGAATATTCTATACCCTGGACGAATTTGCTCTGCGGAGCAAGTAGGATGCGACCGTTGCAACTACCATGGCACTTGCTATTCAAGGGAAGGCGAAGAAGTCTTCTGCGAGTGCTTCCAGTGGTACGCCGGGGAAAGCTGCCACGTGAATCTGAAGGGTAAAAGAGAGAAACCTTTAGTCGCAATTTTTAATGTTTTTTTTACAGTACTTCTGATCGCTTTGGCTACGTTGGGCGCCATACTGTTTGCTTTGTTGCTGGTTTGTATCATTCTGACGTGTGTACGGCGTAAACCTAGGCAAGCAGGTATAACTTCCGGGATGAGCTTCTTGCCGCAGAGAGTTGGTACTTTGGATAGGAGGGCTATGATTCAAGATACCAGCTCTGAAGATAGCAGATCGGAGACCAATACTTTGCCCTATGTACAGCAGGTTAGTTGTTATTTTACTTATAGATTTAGAGCGCTTGTAATGGCGTTTCCGTCACTTTTAGAAACAAAAGAAGCCGAAAGGTGCCTTGAAGAAGACATCAAAGGTATCCATACAACTCGATCGCGACGTGGAAAACGGTGAAAAGACCATCTCTTTCCCGGATCAAAAAGACAGATCTCTCACTGTGATGATTCCGCGGGCAAAGTACCACCCAGCCCCGCCCACATCTCCGTTGATAAACTACACTAGTTTCGACGCTAGAAAGCCATCTGTTCCGTCAGTATCAGAGGCCAAACTACTGAGCTACCTGGATGCCGGGCCGTCCCCAAACAAGGTAATCCGATTCCGAAGTAATTGATTGCTTTAACTCATTGTTTATTTCTCTTATTTATTTTGGTATCATAATATGTTTATTGGGCAAAAGTTTGGTAATAAAAATATTACAAAAAATTTATATTTTATAGCGGAAACATTAGCCGCTAAGACACTTTCCAATCGCCTTGACATCGACATAATTAATGACATATTTCGACATTTTTTGGGATTCGATCGAACTCTTTAATCGCTATTGCATAGAAGAAATTTTAAAAAAATATTCGAAAAAAATTTTTTTTAATAATAACTTGTTTTTTTTGTTGTGAACTACTGCACTCTTTCTTCTCTACCGAAAAATTCATCGTGAACTCTTTTTCGTTGAAAACAGCGCAACGGAAGTTGCAGCGCTAAAACGCTTGATTTCTCGACCTAAATTGCTAGAACTATTGCTATTTTTCACATTGAACTCCAGAACTCTTTTGTTTCTATTGGGAACTCCCAAGATATGATTTAAAAAAAACAGCGCCAGCTTCACAGGACTCTGGTCCCATGTCTTTTTAATTTTAAATACGCAGCTTTTGCTAACATGCTCCGTCATCTAGGCTGCTCCGTCAGCCAGGGAACAATTTTCTTCAAATTTGGCTATAGCCCTCGCCCTTTGCACATCATTTAAATGTCTTGGCATTTTCTATTAATGAAAAATTAATTTATTAATATGACATAATGTTCAGAATTAAATTATTTTGACGTATAAATTGACTAATTATGAGACGACTATGATTCAGAGTCACAATCAAAGTAAAAAAATATGCCGTACATGTACATGTAAACATGAACTGTACATGTACAATAAATTTGTCACTTGTTTCCTTCACTGTTCAATCTTCGTATTATCATTGACATTGTTGTCAATTGACAACCTGTGTTTCATCTGCTTCTTGATCTGTCCCTGGGTCTATTATGGACTGAGTTCCATTCTGTTATAATTATTCTCAGTATGTCGTCTTTTCTCTTCTGTTCATGTGTACGTACCATCTATTCCTCATTGATTGAATGACTCTCATTGGACTATTGATCTCCAATATTTCCTTTTTCTTTTTCGTTGATCAGTGTTACTGTTTTCATTGCGTATATACCTTATTAGTCCTTATGCTTGGCTGGTGTCTTGTAAATTCCTAATTTACACGTTTGAATATTGACCATTATTTTCTTGCAGCAGAATAGTCTATAACATTTCTTGCTTTCATTTGTTTTGTTTATTGTTACCCCAAGATACTTGAATGTTGGAATGCCTTTGAATGCGTGTTTGAATCGCCATTGCTATTTCTCCATTGATCAAGATTGATTCGGCAACCATATACAATAACGAAGGAAACTTTCCAATGACCAGTTTGATACAAAACTTTAAGTATTCCGAGGAAAAAAGATACACTAATAGAGGCACTCAAAGCAAGGGCAAAACAATCACAACCATTATTATAATGAGTACAGCTTTTTTCAATTGCTACCAAATACGCGTTAAAAATGGCTTTACGTTTTTCGACGTGTTTCTTTCAATGTCTCCCTTCGTTCTAGACTGATTGCAAGAGAAAATTCAGTAACGCCCCAAGTGACTCCTACATAGAAGAGAAACCAAGTTCCAGGAAAACATCCGGAGCATTGGTTTCCGCAGGCTTCGAGGTATCCGCTACTGTGGTGAACAACATGGGCACCTTGGGTACCACTTGCGGTACAGAGGCGGATAGGAGCGAAAATGCAACCTTAATACAAAAAATCAGCGCTGACTTGTTGTCTAGCACTGGAACCAGGTCACAGTTTAACACCTTGAGGAAATCATTGGTGTAAGTGGTTCTCATTAATAAATATATTGAAAGACGTTACGTGAGTACTTTTTTTTTAGTGATGACAACTTGGAATCGTCCACCAATTGGTTAGATCTAGTACCAAGAGTGACGTAAGTTCTTTTAGTTCGTATTAAGTTTAGGTTAAAATGTAGCACTGGTTGTTTTAGTACCGTGTCAGAAGCCAGATCGTATGATGAGACTACGATACCGCCACCTATGAAGTCTTTTAGGAACGATTATGACTCAAAACCTTCCTCGCAGCATCCGAATGACGTAAGCATGAAAAACTGTTAAAATCTGGTAGTTTTCCCGAAATCGACACAATTCTTGGTTACTTTTATAACCGTCTAGCAGTGTTTCTATGTCACTTGCCTGCAAAATTCTCTATTGATTTTTTTCAGGAGGCAAATACTATGGCAGAGAGAGATTTGGGATCCACATTTTTGCTGCCGCATACGCATTTGTACAAACCTGACAGGGTACGTGTTCTAAAGTGATTTGACGATAGAAAATCTGATTTGACAGCAATATTTTTTACATCAACACCAACCCATAAAAATTAATTAACTAAAATGCATCATTACTCAAGCGCCACCAATTGTTAACGGCCATATCGCGAACTCATACACATAGCATAACCAGAGAACAGTCTCTGGCATAACAGCATAACGCATAACCTATATTTTTAAGACTTGTTGCTTGTTGCCCGTGTTGTTTATTCAAATGGTGTGTCTTAAAATATTGATGTTGTGCTTTATTATATTTCTTTTTCCCCGGTTTACTTGTGTAAGGTTCATTATTATGGCTATGGATCATAACTATTGTGATAGAGACACTAATATTAATATGCAAGCTGAAGAACATGATTTACCACGTGTAAGTGTTTTCGTTTTAACTTTCAGTATAAACCTGTTTACTACCTGCTAGGTAAATTACAACCAAATACACTCAAACAGGAATCTATTAGTCTATTCATTGCCAACATAATTTTGCAGAAAAAAATAGAATCTCAAATGTCGAAATAGATTTTCTATCGTTAAATCTACAGGTAAACAACTTATAAAGATTATAATTTGTCTGTTTTAGGGAAGTGATATATCTGGATTTGAATCACTTTAGCAAAAGTGACGAATCGTGATTTTCATTATTCAAGTGCCTTATATGATTCGAGTGCCTGTGTTATATTTATTTATAAAACTATTGCAAATACAGATTATGTCAATTTTATTGTTATTGTATAGAAAGTTGTATTTTAGAGATTATTTTCTATACATGAATAATTAACGGAGAAATGAGAGATTTTAGCAATGTTGGCCATATTTGATATTTTTATTGTGTGTATATATTTTTAAAAAATATTTGAAATGAGCGGAAATCTCCATTTTGGTTTAGGATAGTATAAGATATAGTGTGGATGATAGAGTGTACATATTTTTGTGTGATAGGATAACATTATTTATATTAATTGTATTCTGGTCTTACCTAATATATTTTTTGTATTATATTTATATTTCGTTGGGCAAATGCAGTATGCCAAAAAGACTTACCTACGTTTTTTGTAAATTTATTTTTATATTTTTAATAAATATTTAAAAAATATGTAATATACCTAATATAGTATATACAACATATTTCTACATGAAACCTAATATTACTTACTGATAGGTATATTTTATAAAAAAATATTTCGAATAAATTATATACCTACCTACATTGTTGTTGCTATTTTGTTCCCTTACCTAGAGTCTATAAATATCATAGGTTTCTATATGTTATACATACATAAAAGTATTTAATTTATATAATAAACAAAATACTTGTATGTTATCCACATGCCGCAATTCCCCCATACCGCATGTCCGTCTACGGTCTAAAGCTAACAATCATATAAGGCAAGAGTTCGCTGCAGTCACGGCAGTGCCAGCTTTGAACGCGTTCGGTGCGGTCGTTTTTACGTGACTTTCTAGTTTACAGCGAATGGCCGAGTGCGAGTTAATCTAGTGCATGAGTGTGATTCTGTTTTTGTCTATCGCTGACAATTAATTATTAACTGTACTTTACTATGAAAGTGGTCTTCATAATTTAATTAATGTGAAGTTTTTTTAAATATTCGGAACATTATTAAAATGACAAGGTAGACCATTAGCAGATATATTATCAGTGGCGTATCCAGGTTGGCGCCGGGCAGGGCGCATGCCCCCCCCCTTGCCGCTGGACGCTCGGTGCCAGTGCCGCCCGTATACACAATAAACAGTTACTTTTATACATTCTGTTTATTGCAGTTGAAAAATATTTGGTAACATATTTTGAAAAAAGATCGTATTTTTGTTTGAAATGCCTCAAATATAATTTTAAATTAAAATAATTTAATTTAGTCCAAATTGAAATAAAAGTACTATTTTTACTTTATAAGTCGTAAATCATCGAATATCTTCAAAAGCAATGCGCGACGCGGCGGCTTCGTTTCAATAAATCATATTTATTTTTTTTATTATTTAGAATATTATTATGATGTGACTTAACTGTCTTAACTCAATTGTTAATATTTGATTTTTTTGTAAATACATTTTATAACACAAACTACCGTATTTTTAATAATAATAATAGTTTTTCTATTTTATTATTTAACAAATTTCAAAAAGCATTATTGTGAAAGTCAATATTTTTCTAAAAGTGAATTTATCATTGATATTCTGAGGTGCCAGGAAAACATGTGACATTATTTTAAAAAAATTCCTGATAAAGCGCCCCTTACATGTTTGCGCCCCGCCCCGTAAGTCTAGCTACGCCACTGTATATTATTATTGAAAAATCTAGTGTAAGTAGAGGGAAAAGTTGCACACGGAGATTTAATACAGACATTATTATTTAAAAATTGAATGGATTTGTGGATGCAACAAAAAAATGCTTTATGCTGTATTCCCTGCTTACTTATTGGTGGCGATAAACTTGGACGGAAGTTGGGGTCACCGATCTAGGCACTTGAGTTTGAAGATAAAAGGACACGAAAACTCTAAAAGCCATCTGCACAATTGTATGGAATTTGCGTTACTAGGGTCAACTAATATTATAGACTTAATTTATAAAGAATAGGTAAGTTCTTTTTTGCAAAAATTGCAGAACACCTTAAATTTTTTACCAGGAGCCGCCAATAATAAAAAAAACTAACAACATATAGAAGGTATAAAACCAGAAATAGGTACACATTACACATTAGGTACTCCTTTTCTATACGCCGGTATAACAATACGCCGGCTTAGTAACAATAACAATAAATAAATGTTAAATGCAAAATGCATGCCAAGAAACAACTATTTTATACCTACCTTTACAAAATCTTCATTGTATTACAAATAGAGCTTGTAGGAGCACTTATTGAAAGTTTCCTTTGAACTCAAACACTTTTTTTGCAACCACTTCAAGTAAATAAATACACAGCAGTCACAGCACAATATAATTATTATCTATGTTATTATTGACAGACCTTACAACAATCACCATTGCTTAAATAAGTTTTATAATGAACTTTAGTAAGCATCAATTAGTAGTAAGTTAAGTATTAAGTTTCATTTAATTTGCTCACAGCTAAAGTTTATTGTGATAATTATAAACTAGGGCTAAAACTGCCAAAACGAATAAAAGGTACACCGAAATAAATATCACTCTCGTCATTTACATTTTTACAATATAAAGGTTTACATTCAAAACTAAAATCATAGATTACATAGATTAAACCACAAACACAGTGACCACAAAACACAGACAAAAACTTTTAGATTACTTCTCGCACAGAGCACAGAATATCTCCTGCTATCGTTTCACGGTCTGTGTCAATGACTCAGTGACTTCATGAAGTCATTGATTCGTCTGTTTGTTGTTTGATCACAAATCATTCACGATAATCTACTACAAAACATAAGCAAAGAATAAAGTCAGCACCGACATCTATTACAAAATATTAAATATTAAACCTCGCTGGATGAGAGTCACTAACAGAAGCGAAGTGTCTCTTTATCTCTCTCTCTCTTTCTTCTTATCCTCGCTCTGAAGACCTACAAATTTTAGAGGTATAAATTAGCCCAATTGGCCCAACGGCAACGATTATAGACAGAGAAGGATTGCCTACCATTAGACAACTGTCAAGCCCTCAGCACGCCGTTTGACCTCAGTGATGATGCCCGGCGTTGGTTGGTTCCGCCACTAGTTGAATTCCCGCTGTTACCAATGTATAATACCAAAGATAATACTTGTCAATCGTCAATGTCTTCTCGTCTATTTACACCACTGCCATCTCTTAGTACTAAGATGAAGTTTAGTAAAAGATTTAAGCGTTATTTGAAGGATTCCTCAAATATAAGCAAGTCCATTTACCACTAGACAGTGGGAAATTTAAAAAATTAAATTATACATTATGGAAATAAAAGACATAAATACCTACCTGTACCTTTGCATTTAAATAATTTTTGATCTACCTAGTTAGGTATAAAGAAAATTATTACTTTTGATAGAGTGGCACATTGTTATTGTGTAATAGGTAGTTAGTTATTGTGTTTTAATTAATGTAACTCTCAACGTTACATTAATAATTAATTCATTATTTGAAATAGATTTTTTGTTCGTTTATCAATGATAGGGACGGCGATGACTAACATATCTGGTGCATGCGCATTGCCGAACCTGCGTACATTGGCAGAAGTGCTCGGGGGCATCCACCCATTTTTTGTGAAAAGAATTTTCACTTGGTTTTTTTTACCGATTTTCGTTACTATTTGTTTAATTCTAGGCACAATCACAACCTAGTAAGTATATCTTTTACGATATTATCACCACGAGGCATCTACGAGATTTAAAATTCAATCGTTATCTCTCCAACAAATTCCGGTAAAATAGTTTACAAGATCATCATTAAAGATAAACAGTGGCCAGTATAGTAGCGAGCGGGTTTATTTTAATATGTTTACGTTAGTATCTTTTATAGAATTTTTTGTTGAAACTCGTACTCATAGCCGTAGTAGTTTTTTACATGTTACCTAACCTAATTGTGATTCATCAAAACTGCATCTTTTTGTTGATACTGGGGTGTGAGGGAGGAATTAAAAATAGCTTTTATTAGGTGCAATGTCTGAAGGGGATGAAGCTAAGACGCCTGAGGAGTTCGTAGAAAATGAGAATGAACACGAATCCAGCTACAAGCCACCTCCAGAAAAGACCATTGAGGAAATCCTGCAAATCGATCAAGAGGATGAAAGCTTAAGGAAGTACAAAGAGACTCTGCTCGGTCAAGCCCAAATTGGACCCATAATTGTCGGTTAGTACACCAGCACACTATTTTTGTACTGTTTAAATCAATTTTATAGACAAATGAACGTCACTTTTGTCCCTAGTGTAAACAAAACCAATATTTTTCTTAGTAACCAGTAGTAATTATAATTATCCTGTGTCATGACATGCTTAAAGTGAACCAATTACAAAGGGGCATTCTATTGACAAATCTCGATTATTTTTGTCCCCTACATTACAATTATATAAAAGTTATAGGAACTTGTCCTTCAGAATAGATATAATTTGATAAATTCAGAGTAAAGTAGAGCAATCTTTTTTATCTGTGGCTACAATTACTAGAATAAACTCAAATAAATTTGTGTAGCACCAATAAAGTTAATACTTACTTACTTAGCTATCTATAATCTCACTTTATTTATTATTTTCCAAGCCTTATCTTTTCGATTACAAATGCATTACTAACACATGCAACAGATAAAACACAGGAAATTATCATGTCATATGCAAGAGGTTCAAAATCTGGGTTTCAGCAAACTTTACAGGTACTCGAAAGCATTTTTTTTTTTTCAGAACATGACAACCCGAAGAAAGTGATTGTGAAAAGGCTAGTGCTGGTCGCAGCCGATAGACCTGAAATTTCACTAGATCTTTCCGGAGATCTGTCACAACTGAAAAAGGAAACGTTCATTATTAAGGAGGGCGTGTCATACAAAATCAGGATTGAGTTTATAGTTCAGAGGGAGATTGTTCACGGGTTGAAGTATGTGCAAAAGACAAGCAAACTGGGTATTACAGGTAAGATTTTGAGGTTAGGATATTTGTGTCAATTTATTATTATACCTTACTTATTGCATCCGTATAACAGAATGGTGTAATTGGTAATTGATTTATTCAATCCATTATGTATATTTTGTAAAAACATAACCTAAAATTTCCACTTTTTCCTCGTTATATGTGTAAAATAAATTGATAACTAATAACGCTAACTGTTGGTTTTTTTGTCAATTATGCCGTCTATTTTTGGACTTGATTATAGAACCAGGTAAAATATTATTAATCACTGCATCGATTGTTTATATTTGGTTTCACATTCCATCACATTTAAATACATGTTTTATCATAAATACTATCTCCTTCTACGTCATATCATCTACTTATACCATGAAGAATTGTTTGAATCGAAAATCGTTTTTGATATTTTATTTTTCTGACAGTGGACAAAATGACTCATATGGTGGGTTCTTATGCTCCCAAATCAGAGATTCAATCTTACACTACCCCACCAGAAGATGCGCCATCTGGTTTAATGGCCCGAGGAAGTTACACCGTTCACTCGCTGTTTACGGACGACGACAAAAATGAGCACCTGAAATGGGAGTGGACTTTTGAAATTAAAAAGGACTGGAAAGATTAAGGTTAATATCAATCCCACACCTTTCGTTTCGTATGGCTGACTATTTTTTCCTTTTCAGATCTTTGCGGCAAGCATAAGTATTACCCCACACAAGTATTCCCTTGCCCTTATATCTTTTTATATATACCACCTTTTTGAAACCGATTTACAATGCCTTTTTGAAATTTTTACTGATTATTCGAATCAGTAGGGCCTTATACAAGTTCGCTGAACCTTATAGCTCATTTTAATATAGTGTTAAATTAAGTTTTATTATTATGCAATTTTAAATAATTATTGAGAGCTTGGCAACAGTGCACAGCATCACACAAGGCACCGGCCTACTATGTTTTCACACAACTAATCCACTCAGGGTATTATATGATAAATTATCACAGGTTTATAAAAGCGTTTGTTTTGGTTAACTGTTTCTGGATTTTACATTGTGTGCATTGTTGCCAGCTCTGCCATTCAAGTGTGCTATTTAGTGTAAACGTATATATTTTCAAAAAGTGAATGTGCTTTTACCAAATGAAATATATAAGGAGTGAAAATATAAAGTAAATATTTTCCTAGGATATTCAGTTTCATTTCAACTCATTTATGCAATACGCTTGGTACTCGAGTGCTTTAATAGTGTATATTTTTCTTTTTACAAGTGTATTACTTTTTAATTAATAAATGTGTTATGTCCCAACATGCGTTTTTTTATCCCTACAATTGTAACAGAGAATTCAACAATGAGTATTTTAATATGAAAATTGGGGGATGACATTTTTTTTCAAGCCTCATATCAACCCAAAGTAGGATTACTCGCAATGAAGCTGTCAAATTGCGAAAGCAATTATTTAAACAAAGGAATTACTACAATTCTGGACTATCACGGCCGGCGGTGTTTTTAAAAGTGGCTTATTTGTGTCGTGCAACCAGACATACACAAAGCTGTATCACTGGGTGCACACTTTGTTTATGTTTTGCTTATTTGTTTAGTTAAGTTTATTAATACGAATAAAGAATTTGTTAAAATATCTGTTGAATTTCTTTTACAAAATGCGATTTCTTACAGAATAAACGAAATTTTTTTGTTTTAAATAATTTTGTCCTAAGTAACCTCATAGGAGGTCGAATTCGGGCCAAAAAATGCTGATTCATGGCTTGTCCCGCATGACCCCCACTATGAAAGGTGAGTTGGGACATTTTTTGAAATATTTTTTTTGCATAATAGGAAATCAAAACTCATCTATAGCTGATATTTCAAAGGAATATAATCCAAAATTTCATGCATGTGCGCCAAAAAAAAGATATGTGCAAATCGTCCCAAATTGCCCCTTTGGTCAGTTGTATGCTGAAATGAATACCATAATACATACAAGTCAGTTTTAAATATATTATTGGATCAGTATAAAAACGATAATAAAATGTTTATTTACAAATAAATGCCATAATACATTATGTCACAACTTGTTTATCATTTCTATCTAAGGACACTTCGCGCTGCCTCTCGATCCTTAACTGTCTCTTGACAGCCTTGTGCTCCAGCTCCTCGTAGTGCTCCGCAAACATTATCCTTAACGCCGGGTACAAGTGTGGCAGTAAAGGCAGTTCGTCCACCCTAACCTACAACATAAATAGTGAATGGGGTTCAGAACAAGGAAGTGAGAGGGCACGTACTTGCATGCAGTCAAAGGCGATGCCTACGTTATCCGTAAAGTTGTCGTTAAACCTGGGCAGTTTGGCATAACGTTGACTGAAATGTGTGAGCAATATGTTTGAGGCATTCATTTTCTTCCCGATTGCTATCGCCTGGGACGTAGTGGAGTGCATTTTTACAACCGCCTCGTGCGCTAGCTCGTCCTCCATCGTAGCTTCGTGTATCAGAACATCACTGTTGCCCCCTACATAATTTCCTCTTAGATATATTCACTTGTTTCACGTTGACTTACCGAGCAATATTAAGTTGTCCGACGGCATGGTATCTCCGGAATACGTAATTTTGTGCCCGCTCTTGTGCGTAAACGCAACACCAAATGCATTTGGGCAATGCCTCACCAGGCACGTACCGATACTAGACATTCCCAATTTCTCGAAGATGGCCGCTCTGGCGAACTCAGGCATCGTTGGGTTGGGGACGATCTACAAGAGAAATATATTTTTTTCTGCAACAACCGGCTCCGTCATATATTACCAAATCGCCGTTGGGTACTAAGTGAAACTCCCTCTTGATATTCTCAAAGCATCTGTCATAGAAACTCAACCAGGCCAGAATTTGCTTAGGCGCAAAGAGATAAAGAGTGTCTTTTTCTATTTTCAAATGGTCCAGGGCACGTCGCCGACCTTGCAAAAGCCCTATAAGCCCTATATGGTGATCGGCGTGAAGGTGAGAAATGTAGATGGCGCTAATACTGGCTAGGACTTTATCTGCTTTGTCTTGCCCGAAGAATCGCACAATTTGCCCGTGTGTTCCTTCACCGCAATCCAAAAGAATGCTCTGCGAGTCACTAAAACAGACATGAATATTCACTTGTCACCAGCGTAAGAGATTGCAGAAACTTACTCTAGCTCCAATAGTATTCCGCTGGTGTTACGCGTCTTATTAGGAATACAAGAACCGGTACCTAAAACACTACTTGTTACTTATCATATCTGGCAGGTAAACGTAAAAATAAATACCTAAAAATAATATTTTCGGGTACTCCCTAATAACCAGGTTGCCCTTGCTCTGTCTCAAATTCATACCAAGTTCATGTAAGGCAGTTGAAAAATGCTCAATCGACATAGTCTCACTGATGTATTCGGCCGGTTTTAGTTTAAGTTCTGATGTTCTAAAAAATTAGAATGACATTTTCCTCTATACATATGCACAATCATGGTAACCATAGACCAGAATTAGTAGGCTGTGTAGAATTTGTTTTTAATTTTGTAAATAGGACCTGTCACTTTTGCAGTATAAGATTATTTTTTACATGTTAAAAGTAATTTTAGGATATGCATATTCAAATAATTGTTAAAATAGCTTTATTTATGTTTTATTAACAATATTACTCAATTTTGAGGGTAATTTGGTTAAAACATTGACGCGTGCATGGTCAAGATAGCAATTAGGATTAGTAGGCTTGCACCTATCATTTGTTTTCAATTTTCTAAAGTGTTGACATAACTTGTTTCTGATCAGTACCTGTTTATAGATATTAAAGTGTTGTTTTAGAAAAAATAGTGCAATTGGAAAATAACTTTAAAACTTCGATGTGATTTTGAGTTGTCAAAAATTGTTACTGAGAATTTTTTTCTTACAGTGACGACTATAATAAAGTGACTCACCTATCTAAACCCTTCCTGGGTCTTAAATGGAAACTGCAAAAGGTATTTGGAAAGATATACGGTTCAATGGTATTGGGCGAGGTGGAGTTTACCGATAAATTTTCTAGGTTAATGCCATTTTGGGGATTTTTAGACGCTTCGCTTTCTGCGCCGCCCTCGCATTTTTGTTTCTTACTCAAATGAATGGCCAAATCCTAAAAAAAAATCATTGAGATCTTGATGGAACTTTGGTTGGCGACTCTTGCCTCGTTAATAATTTGCGTCCCCCTGTCGCCGAGCAAAGGGAAAAAGTCCTCGGATAACAAATTCAACTTGTACTGTATCCTGTGCACTGCCAGGCTTCCCATACAAGTGTTGGATTCGTTTAAAATTAAATGCTGCGTACTGGGCGAGAAATCATCTATCCATTTTTTATACCTAAAATAAGTAGCATTTATACCTAGTTACCTAAGTTACGGTCCTCGCTTGTACCTTGGATGTCGTACGACGTCTGTGGGCGAAAAATGCACGACCAGCGTCGCCACTTGAAAGTCACTTTCTGCAAAACTCTGATGTTTCTTCAACACGTCGCTACTTAACAGCGAATCTAGGTATTGCTCTGATGGACAGTCGACAACTAGGAGAAAATATTTAAGCCGATAATATTTACGAAACCCACGCTAGCTCCTTACCGATAAAAATAGGGCCTGGGTCGTCAGGCTCGCAGACGTCTTTAGAAGTGACAACATTGCCGTTTGCCAAAGTTATGTCCTCCCCACTCTTAAGCCTGCCCAGAAGGGGACCTGGTGGGACCCCCATGTGAACACACTTATCCAAGTTCAAGGCCCCAGGTCTGGGCTGTAAACGGCATATGTATGTCATGGAAATACCTTTTTCTTTAGTTTCTTCTAAGATTTGCTGTGAATTTTGAGAAACGGGATTTGGCGATGTGCGACTTCCGCTTTCTACAATAAATAATGATGATAAAAATGTTGAAAACGGTGGGGGCTTTAGGTTAATGCGGTACCGGATTTTCGTGAATGGGAACGGGATCGGGATCGGTTTCTGTGCTTATGGGAACGAGTCTTACGTTCGTGTGCGTAGTAATCTATATTGTCTTCAATTTCCTCCAAGGTGCCAGACTTAGATATGGACCGACGCCTCCCTTTTTTCTCACTCCTGGTTGAAGTAGAAGCCTCCATCTTTAAGTTTACAGTATTACACATTAACACATTGAAATACCGTCAAATGGGATGATTCGAGACACGGGGGTGAATCGGAACAAACGTGCATAAATTTGAATTTCCCACAAAATTGCCGATAAAGCAGAGAGTTATATCGGTTATGAAGCATGTGGTGATCATAGATAAGACACCGATGGTGATGATTTTATATGTTTATGTTGTTTGCGGTTATGTTACCAATCGACTCATGTACAGCGGATTAAAAACAATGTAAGCTTGATTTGATGGCTTGGCTTAAAATAGGCTACTTCAAATTTACGAAATAAACGCTAATCCGGATACAGATTTTGTGCCCAACTTTCCAACAGTCATAAATGTCAAACTCAGCTGTGAATTTTTGTGGTTATGCGGTTAAGTTTTGTGTTTCGTGAAATCGTGATATGTTTCTCATTTTTAAAATTATTTTTTATTTAATAAAATATCGATTAAAATTGTTTTAATAATTCATTTAAAAAATTGTTTCTTCCTCAATTCAGACATTTCTGTTACGTTTTTCTCCATTAGACCTAAATAATGGGAACAAATTAAAAAGTAAAAACGCGAACTCAACGAACAGTGAAAAACAGACAAAATCGCAAAAATTGAGGTTAGGTTAGGTATCGCTCGCCCCAAATCCTTGATTCTTCGAAATGAACGCTTAAGATTAGGATTAACATTTCAAGATACTTCAGTTTCTATCCCGATCGGAGTCGCCGAAATAAACGTAGCAAATTGAAACCAGAGTGATTGTGTTTAAGGTTATGCCTACACATTTTTTTTACAATTTTTTTTTAGACTTCGTGAACAGTTTGAGGGGTGAAACGGACATGCCTCGCAAATTGTTAGTGAAATCACTTTAAAGGACATTATCAATCATTTAAAACACCAGAAAACCTAACCTACGAAAAGGAGGTTTCAAATTTAATTATATTGGCTTCTTATTTAGTACCAATTTGTTACCATTCGTTTTGGATTCATTTTTAAACCAAAGAGATTTTTCAGTTTTTCTAAACGAAATAGTAAAATTTTTATGATTTTCTTTTGAGAAAAATTAAATTCGAAACAGTTTTTTTGTTTTTATAGGTTTATTAGTACAAACGAAGAATTTGTTAATATAACTTGAATTTCTTTAAAAAAAATGCAATGTCTTACAGAATAATCGAAATTTTTTCGCTTCTTTTTTAAATAATTTTATGTCCCAAATAGGTCGAATTCATGCCAAAAAACGCTGATTTATGGATGAAATTTTGGTCCTGTATGTATGGTAAAAAAAATTATATGCAAAGATATGTGAAAATTGTCCCGAATCGCACCGTTTGACGTTATTAAAAAAAAATTATATTTAATCATACCTGGTCCACTATTGCATTAACTTCAGAATCCCTTAATTTACCACATTCAACAGGTTCCTCGTCAATTCTAGCTTCAATACCAGAACCTGGACATCTCACTAACGGCACGTAAGTTACTTTAATCACATTATCCTCAAATACATTATTCTCCCCACACTCGGCCATGTGTATTTTCAAATCTCTTATGACTACGAATCTTTTAGTCGCGGCAAATATTTGGTCCTAAAAATGATACTTAAATTAAAAGTACTTGGGTTGTCTGCACACATACCATGCCCGGAGGACCGTGTAGTGTAATTTCGGGTACTCCTACATCCTGAATTGTCAGCGCTGTGCCTGGTAGCCCGCCAATATTTTTCCAAACAGGCTGGGTAATAAAAATGTGTTCCAACTTTGCCAGTTTCATTTTATGTTCATGAGCCAGTCTCTGTGTTCCCTCTCCGCAATTAAACAAGTACCTAAGGGCATTCTAATTACCAAAACTCAATGAGACGTATCTTACTTACCTGGACTGATCGGAGAACAAATATAATGACCTAGGGGCACCCTTGGCCCCCGTACCAAGTACCTGCAATGTAACTTTCCCTGGTGCATACTTAGAGATCCTTTCCTTAATCTTTTTCCGCTGCTTCTGAGCGCTGGCAATATGTTTGGGCTCCTTAGGCATATCGTTGATTGTGTTTATGAGGTTAGATTTAGCTGATTTTGAGTAAAACCTTGGTGTGGCGAATATGAGTCTGAAATAGGATACTTTAAGGATAACAGGCATCGGGATATAAGGGTGGTTTCATATACTTAGATGGGGTGATGAAATTTGTGGTTATTGATGAATGGGTATGGTTACTTTCATGAAAACGTGAATTTAAAATGATTTTTGACGGCGATGACCTTGCCTTGGAACGAGTAGGCCTGTAAATACTTTTTGCACCATAGCAGTGACCATGGACATAAAAATGGGGAGAATACTCTTCCTTCAATTTGGATCTTTGACTATGAAAAACGGATGGTGCGCATGCACATTCACCATATATATATAATTCAAAAGAATCTCAGATTAAAAATAATTACAAGAACTGTCGACTGTACTTCATATCATTTGTGTTTTAACCAGACATTATTGAAATGTCTGTGGTTTTAACAAAATGAGGCAATTCGATAATCTGCACCATAAAATAGTAAAACAGAGGGAAAATGCAACATGTTTTGTGGTTATACCTTTTGTTAGCTGTTCTGGTTACGCCGTGGTTCTGGTTTTGTGATAATAATTATTGTGTGGTGTGGCTGCTACGTCAACATGACAGCGTTGCGCAACCAATCGGTTTAAAATTGTTTTTCCACGTCACGTTACAAAACCTGGATATTTTTTTGGTTTTTAAATTTCCCTTCAGATTAAAAAAATGTTGCTATTAATCCATCCACTCTGCCACTTATTGGCAAAGTGGATGGAGTGACCCTGCTCCTAGTAATTTATTGAAATATTTTAAATACCCCGCCTTTAGACTTCCGGTTTTAAACATTTTGGTGACTCAACTTTGAGTTACTTATTTCAAACGAATCTCAAGTATCTACAAAGGGAATTATTTACAAATGTGACAATAAATTAAGGGTGAAATATGGATGAATATTAATAAATTTCCATCGCACGAGGTCTCAGCCGGTAAAAGACATTTCGATGATTTCAAATGACATTCGGCCATTGTGTTCCGGTGGCAAGGCGAGAGAACGCACGCGGACGAAGTTAAATCGAAATCAAAGGAAAATTGCGGAATTTTAAAGTAATTATATTGCATTCGTTTAAAAATAAGTGCACAAAATGTCAAATAACACAGCTCCGGACAGTTGGGAGTCTCAAGCTGATTCTACATCGACAAATAATTCACCACAACATAATGCAGATATGACAACTCATTTTTCCACGTTGAACGTGAATGCTGTCGAATTTGTGCCTTCTTTCTCTTTTGGAAAATCTCCAGACGAAGCCGAGAAACCATCCCCCACAAACTCCCAAGAATCCACTAATTCGCCAAAACACAGTCCCATACTAAACGGTAAGTAGTTTAGTTATAAAAAATGACGTTTAGCAGTCACATTTAGGTTATATATAATATGCCCTCATTTTAAACCTATTTTTCGCTAATAAGGCCATTCATTTACCGGCTGAAACACAGACTAGTGACGAGCACTGTAAAATAACGACTATTATAACTGTAAAATAACGGTACCCGGCAAGGTTTTCATATAAACAAAGAAACTTTTTTAGTGGCACTACAAAAACCATCCTAGATTTTTCACGTTGACATAGCCTTCTATAAGCATTCCAGCTGTTATCAAGAATTTTATTTTTCAATATATAATTATCCTTTATGAACAAAACAGTTTGCAATAAACCAGTTTTTTCTGGATTTTATTGGTACATTTTGGTAACATATTTTATCTTTTTAGTTTTTAGTGTTTTTACCTTACTTTCAATTTGTCAAATTCGTGTATTTGTCAGTTTTTACTTGGTGTGTCAGTTTGATCATAAAATTTCTGTTTTGTGAATTTGATCATGCCATATGGTAAGTAAAATTACACACTAGCTTCCATTGTAGGTTTCATTTGCAATTAGCTTGTAATAATTGATGGGCTTTGTGTTTCGTGACATTACAAAACCATATGGAAGGCGGTTTACAACTTTCTCATGTTGGAGGTCTGTACCTTCTTCCGGGATATATTTGAAATCCAAAATAGTGAAGGGATACCTATATTTAATGTAGTACTATCAGAAATGCATGGGAGGTTCTGTAAGAGGATGTTATATAACATTTTTCTTGTCAGGAACCAATGCCGAGTCGACTGCTGAACGTGTGGAGGTCAAAGAGCCTCCGCCTATCCCCCCAGCAGACGGTGACGCATCTCCCGTTGGAGAGGGGGGCACATGGGAAGACGCAGCCGACGAAGACAGCAATTCGGCCTCTGCCCCTCCGGATACGACTCCGGAAGGGGACGAGGACGACGAACCTTCTTCAGAGGAGGCACCTGTACCAATTAAGAAAAAACAGCCTGTAAAAGAACGAGTAGTAGAAGAAAAGAAGGAGCACGTTAACGTAGTCTTCATAGGCCATGTAGATGCTGGTAAGAGCACTATCGGGGGCCAGATAATGGCGTTGACAGGCATGGTGGATAAACGGACGCTGGAGAAATACGAAAGGGAAGCCAGGGAAAAGAGCAGGGAGAGCTGGTACCTCAGTTGGGCGCTGGACACTAATCAAGAAGGTCAGTGAACTCAGTTTTAATTTAATATTTTCGGTATCGAATGCTCATCAATCCACCAGTTTAAGACAATATTCTTCAATTGGTCGCTAGTATGAGCGATATTATTCGTTTTAAGCATCGATCAAGGGTTTTTTGTCTCATTAAAAGCACCTTCGATGCGGGAAGCACATGTTTTTTAGCATTTTAAGTTGTTTTCTTTTTCGCATAAAATGTTTAAAATCAGATTCGTTGTCACTTTACGATTAGGAATTGTGAGAAATAATTTTTTTCCTGAAATTAATCATTATTTAAACAATAACAATGGAAAATCTGATGTATGAAAAAATTTATTCATAAAGTGGATCTAGTAGACTTCAAAAAGTTCAGCAAAACAGTTAGCACATAACCTCACATTTAGGAGTGTGTCGTCAAATAACATGACTATAACCGTAGAATTTGTTGCTTTGACATGGGAGTCCAATCAACAAAAAAAAAAATAAAAAATTATGCCACTGCATTTTTAAGTATTTTATAATAAATCTTTGTAAGAAGCGGTTCTTATTAAACTATCAGCATATGACATTCCGCAGTCATAATTTTCAGGTTAAAAGTGAGGTTATAAAAGTATTATAAATCCAAGTGACAGTACTGACAGTATTTCTTAACGTTCGTTTATTTCTCAGCATTTAAAGAGTGTGATCAACAATTGAAAGCATAATATAACCTTAGAAAACTGTGGGATGTATGTCGAAATCTTTTTTTAGAGAGGGAAAAGGGCAAGACGGTGGAGGTGGGCCGTGCCTTCTTCGAGACAGACAAGAGGCACTTTACGATACTGGACGCGCCCGGTCATAAAAGTTTTGTGCCTAACATGATTGGTGGCGCTGCTCAAGCCGACCTCGCTGTGCTGGTGATTTCGGCTAGGAAAGGCGAATTCGAGACCGGTTTCGATAGGGGCGGCCAGACCAGGGAGCATGCCATGTTAGCTAAAACGGCAGGTGTGAAATACCTCGTGGTGCTGGTTAATAAGATGGACGATCCCACGGTGAACTGGGACGAAGGAAGGTGAGTCGCTGGTTAATTACTTTCATTTAATTGCATGGCACTGCTAAAAAAGATTTATTTATTATTATAATTTTTTATGCGCAGTAATATAATTCACACTCTACATTTTTTACTTTAACTACATTTCCTGTGTTTGTATCACTTATTAAATACAAGTAAAATTATTAATTAATTATGTTTTCAAATGATACGTATATATATATATATGTTTTTACGTAATTTATTTTCATATTTTGACATTTTTTTTACTCGTTTTACATAGAGCGCAAATTATACCTGTCATTGTATAAACTAAGTTACAGATTTCTCCAAATCATTAAATTATGTATTAAAGGTTCATAATTGGCGGCCATTATCGCTCTGCAATATTTTTGTAGATCCAACTTCTGACAAAAATTGTAATCTGAATTTGATTAGTTTTAGTTAGGCAATTGTTTGAATATTTTCACTCCATTTTAATATTCCCAAAAAGATTGTTCATTTAATATATTTTCTGAATTTTGGAGATAACTCGTAACCTTTTTAAAGTCGGTTTTTTATGTGGTCTTTTTATCTAAAAAGTACCTAAGAGGTAAACAAATAATAATTTTCAAAATAAATATAATTTATTATGTCATTTGTGTAGTTTTCTATCTTATAAAATTCTAAAAAAAAAAAATTGTTGAGAAAAAATAGTATATTATTGCATTCCCCAAAATTTCCAAGAATCGTAATGTAAAATGTCTGCATGGAATGCTAAAGTATCTCGAGTGTTTCATAAAAAAACGGATTTTACGGCTACGGAAAAACGACTACGGCATCGAAGTATCGGTATTTCTGCTGTGGAAACTGCCAATTTCATTATAAATCTTCCGAACTCCCAGGTACAGCGAATGCAGAGATAAGATCCTCCCCTACCTGAAGAAACTAGGCTTCAATTACCACAAAGACCTCTTCTTCTTGCCGTGTTCCGGTCAGACGGGTCAGGGATTAAAGGACAAAGTTGACGAAAAAATTTGCCCTTGGTACAGGGGCGAAGCCTTCATACCGTTCATCGATAGTCTACCGTCGCTCAATAGGAAAGGAGACGGGCCGTTTATCATGCCCATAGTGGACAAGTACAAGGACATGGGGACCGTGCTGATGGGCAAAGTCGAGTCGGGCGAGTGTAAAAAGGGCCAGACGATGCTTATCATGCCCAACAGGGTAGGTTGCGTTTCGTGTGACGTTTGAGGGTTTCTTAACTAGGGATATTTTCAGACGCCAGTGACGGTGGATATGCTCCTCTCCGACGATGACGAGGTGAACCGAGTGGTTCCCGGGGAAAACGTCAAGATCAAAGTCAAGGGCATCGAAGAGGAAGACGTCAGTCCCGGATTCGTCCTCTGCGATTCCCTCAACCCCATCCACACGGGCCGCATGTTTGATGCCCAGCTAGTGATCTTAGAGCACAAGTCTATTATCTGCGCCGGGTACAGTGCCGTCATGCACATTCACTGTGCGGCCGAGGAGGTCACCGTTAAAGTAAGTTTAAGTTTAACGTTTCCGCGCGGGGTTTTACTAAAGACTCCTCCGTTTCAGGCCTTAATATGTCTCGTCGACAAAAAGACGGGGGATAAGAGCAAGACTCGCCCCAGGTTTGTGAAGCAAGACCAAGTAGCCATCATGAGAATAGAATGCGCCGGCGTCATTTGTCTAGAACCGTTCAAATTCATGCCGCAGATGGGTAGATTCACGCTCAGAGATGAAAGTAAGTAAATATTTTTATATCATTGATGTATTTTAATGTTTTTTTTTTTTGTTTTTTTTTAATATATGCAAAATAAACCGAGATATGAGGTAGTGATTCTTGTGTTGTGCAATAAGCAGAGCTGTGAAATCGTTTAAAGAATGATATAAATCAAAGATGCATATCATTTGTACAAATGAATTAAGTCAAAGATTCTTTTATCAATAAGAAAGTATTTGGGTAATAAATCATCTTGAGATTTAAATATTTTTGTGATTTAAATCTTTTTAGAAAGTATTTATTATACTTTTAATGTATTTAAATAGTTTAAAAAGATTTAAATCTTTTTTTGTTGATTTAAATCACTGAAAAGATTTAAATAATGTAATGATTTAAATCATTTAGTGATTGAAATCGTTTTGTGAAATGATTTAAATCAAAGATACATTTCAGTTGTACAAATGAATTAAATCAGATTCTTTTGTCAATAAGAAAGTATTTGGGTAATAAATCATTTTGAGATTTAAATATTTTTGTGATTTAAATCTTTTTAGAAAGTATTTAATATACTTTTAATGTATTTAAATAGTTTAAAAAGATTTAAATCTTTTTTTGTTGATTTAAATCGCTGAAAAGATATAAATAATGTAATGATTTAAATCATTTAGTGATTGAAATCGTTTTGTGAAATAATTTAAATCAAAGATGCATTTCATTTGTACAAATGATTTAAATCAAAGATTCTTTTGTCAATAAGAAAGTATTTGGATAATAAATTTTGAACCATTATATTGTGGTATTTGAACAAATTCAACTGTCTATTTTTGCCACAACTGGCTTTTGTTTTGTTATAGATATAAATACACATGATCTGTTCATTTATTCACTTCTGTTTTTTGAGTAATTTGAAAGACCACAGTCAAGTGTTCCCTTTTTTGTCCAACACTAATGAGATTATCAAATATAAAATATTATTTTTTTATATAATATACTGCCACTAGTATTCAAATTTAAATGATTTCGTGTCTTTTAACAATCACAGAATTCAATGGCTTTTTTTGGTTCCAGATAGGACAAGTTGTATATCAGCCGCTTTAACCTTTATATGTACATATACCGTGATATAAGAGATATAGTTAAGATATATATAGATGTTAAGTGATATAGTTAAGAATTGGCTGCCATTGTCACTCTTAACATTTTTGGAGTTCCAACCTCTAAAAAAAATTAGTGGCTTTATTTTTAATAGTTTTAAGTGGGACGGGTGAGGAAACTTTCTGGACATGTCGACGTCAATCTCTACTTACCAGATGATTATTCTTTCCGCAAAGGTTCTTCACTGATACCACATAAAACTACTAAAAATAAAGGGGTTTTTTTTTTGAGACTGGAACTCTTATAATTGTTGAAGAGTGACAATGGCAGCCAATTTTGAACCATTATATTGTGGTATTTGTACCACAGTTTTACTAAAGCTGTCTCATTTTTGTGGTAATATTTTTGTCTCGGCTGGTTTTTGTTTTATCATAGATACGACCATAGTTCAATGGCTTTTTTTTTTTTTTGTTCCAGATAGGACAATTGCCATTGGAAAGGTCCTGAAGTTGGTGGAATAAGTCGCTACGCGTTCTATAGACTGTTGTAGACCTTAACAATTGATATTTTACCCAATACAAACACGAACTGACGATTAAAGGACATTCTTTAAAAATGAACTAATAATGGAGAGGTGGACACCACACAATGTTCATTTTTTGGCAGTATCTCGTTGCAGATAAAATGTCCAGTGTGTGCGCAACGTTCCCCGCCACGAAGAACTAAGTATGGTGCTGCTTACACAGTTAAAAATGTGGCCGAGGTTTGATCTTTTTTTTTTTGTTTCAAGCGTGCTTATATTTAGACTTTCCCCTTACTTCGTAATTATATTATTTATACGGTGATTTGGTTTATCGTTTTATTTTAATTTCTGTATATTAGTAAATAATCTACCGGGCGTTCTCCATCGCCGACTCGCTGGTTTGAATCCCGACGGACGCCCTGTAGCCAGGGTACTCTTTGATCCGTTACGGTATCGTGTGACGTTTTATCATGCGAAATATAAGACGGATTTTAGTTGGTTTTCGTTGACGAAACGCCAGGTGCTTAGTGCAAAGAAAACCCTTAAAGAGATGAAGGTATTTTCTTTTTAGTAAATTTATTTATTTATGTAATATTTTAGGTTTTTTTTACAATTTTCCCTTTGTGCTCAGGTCGGCCTATTTTCGAACCGCCAATCGTCATGATACTCGCAAGTGTTAATTTTTTAGTCAAGAATTCTCAGCCCATAACGCATCTGACCGCGCGCGGGGTTAAGTTGCGGGGCGAGGCGGTGGAGCGGGAAATTTTTAGCAAGCAAGGCATGCACTGAGAGCAAGATGCGCGATAATTAGTGGGCAGTTGTACTAGAAGCAAAGTATAATTTATTTTTGAGCAACTTCACATCTGCAACGTATAAAGGAATTAATGTGGTGCTAAGTAAGCGGTGACGTTAACGATTGTGCAAAATACCTTCGCTCTTTAACTGTCCGACAGTTTAAATTCCGAACAGTTACGTGAATGTAACGTTTGTACGCCTTTTCACAGCCAAGTTTATCGATAAGCAACAGACGAGAATAATAATGATAGTGCCGTAGCTTTTTTGACAGGATCAGATGTAAATAAAAAAGAGTTTATATTCGTTACGTGTTGTGACGGAGACTTAATAAAATAAAATTATATTTAGCTTCCTTTTGTTATTTAAGTTTTGTGTTTTTTTTAGTCTTTTATTATTATTAAGTAACCAAGAAATGTTGCTATCAATTTTATATATTCAATAAAATGTAAAATTGTAGCGTCGGTTTTTATTCATTTCTACCCATTTCCGTGTAAAGCATATGGTAAGTATTTTTATGAAGCGTGACACATGCATTAAAGTGTCTGGCTGTCAATTGTTTTCATCATTAAGTCGAAGGTGTTACAACAATCACTTTAACTTGTATATGTACAAGTACACATACGGAATGGGCTGCCGTTGTCACTCTTTAACATTTTTGGCGTTCCAACCTCTACAAAAATTAATGGCTCTATTTTTAGTAGTTTTAAGTGGTAAGTGATGAAGCTTTGTGGACCTGTGAAGTATTTTTTATGAAGTGTGCCATGCATTGAACTGTGGTTCTCAATTGTTTTCCATCATTAAGTCAAAGGTGTTACAACAATCACTTTAACTTGTCGTACATGTTGATACCTTTTTTCTAAATTTTACAGTACACACCTTTTATTGTCTAGATAATTGGCTCATGCAGGAAATTTAACAATATTTTGAAATATATGATTTTCAGTACTTTTCAGAAATTTACAAAATTTTGTTAAATTTCCTGCATGCGCCAATTATCTAGACAATAAAAGGTGCGTACTCTAAAATTTAGAGAAAGTGACTTACGATACTTTGGCAAAAAGGTACCAATATACCGAATTGGCTGCCATTGTCACTCTTAACATTTTTGGCATTCCAACCTCTAAAAAAGTGGCTTTATTTTTAGTAGTTTTAAGTGGCAAGTGAGGAAACTTTGTGGACAGGTTTGTGAAGTATTTTTTATGAAGTGTGCCACATGCATTAAAGTGTCTGGCTCTCAATTGTTTTCCGTCATTAAGTCGAAAGTGTTACAACAATCACTTTAACTTGTATATGTACATATACCGAATGGGCTGCCATTGTCACTCTTTAATATTTTTGGAGTTCCAACCTCTAAAAAAATTCCGTGCCTGCTGAGAAAGCAGGAAGTCGCCTATTTCTAACAGCCATGCGCTTTTCGATCTGTAAGCACTGCGGAAAACAGACTTTCGCGCACAGAATGGTTAAGAATTGGCTGCCCTTGTCACTCTTAACATTTTTGGAGTTCCAACATCCAAAAAAAATAGTGCTCTATTTTTAGTAGTTTTAAGTGGTAAGTGAGGAAACTTTGTGAACTGTGCCATGCATTCAAGTGTCTGGCTGTCAATTGTTTTCCATCATGAAGTCGAAGATGTTACAAAAATCACTTTAACTTGTATATGTACCGCGTAGGTCTCTTAAGATTGACACCCCCCTTATCTCACTTATCCTTTGCCGATGTAACTCATTCAAAAAAGGAGTAGACACGGTTTTTGATGAATTTTTATAATCTGAGAACAGATATTAAAAATCTCGTAAAATATACAGGGTGGAAAATAAAACATGATTTTTTTAAATGGAACACCCCGTATATTTTTAGACCAAAATAATGTCCTTAGTTTTCTGAATCCAAAAATGTGTAATTGTTATATAATCACTCCACCTGTTCGTGAGATATTACTAAAAACTTATCACATTACGGGTGTCAATTATAAAATAAGAACATCAAGATACCTCTGGAAACAATGTATATTTGCATTGTTTATTTGTTGACAGATGTCATCCAGTTTTGTGTGAGATAGTAGTTCACTCTCTTAGATATTAGCGTAAAAAATACGTAGTGTTCATAAAGAAGCAAGTTATTTTGAAAATGGTATATTCATTGGAAGAGCGAAAAGAGTTACTTGAAATTTATATTCAGTGCAACAAGAATAAGTCTCTTGCTCGGAGGGAGTATGTGAGGTTATCTCGAGAAAGGCTACCTCCTTCCAAAAATAGTTTTAAAAACATTTATGCAAAGTTTAGGAATACCGAATCTGAGAGACAAGAAAAGGGAAAGGCGAGGAACAAAAACAGGAGAAGACACAGAACTCACGCATTATTATATTTTGCTGAAAATCCATCCAAATCATCCTATGCCGCAGCAATAGAATTGGATATACTACAAAGAAGTGTGATAAAAATATTACATCGCCATAATTTTAAACCATATAGTATTTTGCCCGTTCAATATTTAGACGACAACAACCTTCAAGATAGGTTAACCTTCTGCAGAGACATACTTGATAGAATAGAGGAAGATGATGAGTTTCTAAGTCATGTCTTTTGGACTGACGAAAGCAGTTTTTCTACTGCAGGAATTTTTAACAGAAAAAATGCACATTACTGGGCAGCGGAAAATCCACATATTGTAAAAAAAATAAAAAAACAAGGATACCAAACTGTAAACGTGTGGTGTGGCATCCACAAGGATGCTATTGTAGGTCCTGTATTTATAAATGGGCCCTTAAATGCACAACGTTATGTGGATATTCTTCAACATCCAGTTGAAAATTATTTAGATAATATTAATTTAGTGGACAACAGATCTGTTATTTGGCAGCAGGATGGAGCACCACCACACCCTGCAAGGAACGTCACCGAATACCTAAACAGAAAATATCCTATTTGGATAGGAAGGCACGGTGTTATACATTGGCCCGCTAAAAGTTCGGACTTAACACCTATGGATTTTTTTCTCTGGGGTACGATAAAACGAGATATATACAAAACTGGGGTTTTTAATAATATGAATGAGTTAAAAGAATGCATACGTGTAAAAATCGAGGAATTAAACCAAAATGGTGATATATTTCAAAGGGTGAGAAGCAATTTTATAAAGCGATGCCAAATGTGTATTCAGAATGGTGGTGGTTACGTGGAAAATATTTAATTACGTTACGTGTAAATAAATAAAATTGTGTTACTGTATTAATATTCACTTTTATTTGTTTTTATTAGGCTTATGTTGTTTATTGTTATTACTCGTTACTGTTATTGTCACCTATATATTATTTATTTATTATCTCAATAAATGGCATTGTTTCCAGAGGTATCTTGATATGTTTTTTGTTTCATAATTGACACCCCTAATGTGATAAGCTTTTAGTAATATCTCACGAACAGGTGACTCCACCTAATCACTCGATTATATAACAATTAGATATTTTTTTATTCAGAAAATTAAGGACATTACTTTGGTATAAAAATATACGGGGTGTTTCGCTTAAAAAAAACATGTTTTATTTTCCACCCTGTATATCTTACGAGATTTTTAATATCCGTGCTCAGATTATAAAAATTCATCAAAAACCGCGTCCACTCCTTTTTTGAATGAGTTAAATCGGCAAAGGATAAGTGAGATAAGGGGGGTGTCAATCTTAAGAGACTTACCCTGTACATATACCAAATGGGCTGCCATCGTCACTCTTTAACAGTTTTGACGTTCCAACATGTAAAAAAATGAGTGGCTCTATTTTCAATAGTTTTAAGTGGTAAGTGAGGAAACTTTGTGGACAGGTTCGTGAAGTATTTTTTATGAAGTGTGCCATACATTCAAGTGTCTGGCTGACAATTTTGTTCCATCATTAAGTCACAGGTGTTACAAGGTGGGTTCACTTTGGGATATTTTCTGCCTGGGACCAGTGCAGTGCGTCGCTTGAACAGTTGTTCTCAAGTATAAATAACTGAAACATCGCAGATGAAGTTATCTACTCTGGAAGCCATCATGCAAGTCCACACAAACTTCAATGACACTTGCAGTGAAATGTTCCTTTCCTGTTCTTGAAGGGTCAACCAAAAACCAAAAAAAGGAGTACTTTTTTTTCGTTCAAAAATTATGGTCATGATGCTACTTATAGCCTTAATTTCCAAGACACTAGGTGTTAAAATTGTAGATTGGACACGCATTTCAACATAATTAATTCATTTTTGTCACAATGTTAATGTGTATTTCGATTTATATTTAACCCTTTGATATTTTGTATGAAAAATTAGTAACTAACAACTGTAAATAAATAAACATAAATAAACAAACTTTTAATGAACACATGATTCTCAGTACAGAAGTTGTCGTTTTAATCTTATATTTTTATATTATAAGACAATTTAATTCAAATATAAAATAAAACATTTCACTTTTTCTTATACATATCCCAAATAAACAATTTCCCTGGCACCACGAAATATTGTTATAAACAATAATTATTTCTAGTCGTGAGCAAAAGAAAATGACAACTATTTTTTTTCAAATGTAAATGTCTCTATTTAATGAGTATAAGTATATAATACGTATAACTTGTCCTATTCTTTTTTTTTTTTGCTTATGACTGTCCTACAATAACTTGCACTCTGGCGTTAATATTTGTCACCACAGTTTTTCTTAAATTGTCATGGAATTTGCAATTCAATATTTACTAATTTAATGCAAATTTAAAGCATATTTTCTGCAACAATACAATTTTTTACAGGGATTTTTCTCTTTACAATATACAATGAATATTTTCTATAAACAAAAATTGCTGTTAAATAATCACAAAATTAAATGACACGGAAACTTCAAAGTACCACATAAAAAGAGACTTGCAAACGCAGCTTATTGATCATTTCAGGATGACGTAGGTCTGAGGGGCATATGTCAATTTGGATGTGGTGGATTTTTAGATTTTGGAAGTGGCAATAGTATTAAAATACTGCCGACATGGGACCTATACTCCGGAAACAGTTAATCGGCAACAGGTAACATTCCATACAGGACATAGGTATTAGTTTTTAATAAGATGTGTAAAAATGGATCCTCTTAAATGTACATTTGTTTGAATAATTTTTTTTTAGAGCGTTATAAGTATGCATATTTATTTTAGGTTTAATCCACTTTAATCTTCCCCAACTTGGCAGTCTTTTCTGCCTTGACAGAAATCGGAGCCCAGTCGCATATCATGATTGAGCGACCTTTGATTGTACCAGACGATCAAACCCATATTTAATGCGTGAAAACGGAAGCGTGTTTGGCTCCGGAATCTTTTTCTGCGAACAACTAATGAAGGAAACTGTGAATGGAGTTCACACTTCATGGTCATTGTTTGAAATGTTTTCTTTCAAGTCGTAATACCTCGGAAAATTTGCTAATTCGGGACACTAAAAAGGCGTAAAGAAAGAATTAAAATCGGTGCATATTTAATTATTTTTACGATAATTTTTAACATTTTTAAATTAGCCTCTTCCCGAATGTAATAGCTCAAAATCTTATGTACTATAACCACAGAAAATAATGTTTAAATATTATTTAAATCCTTCAACATCTTCCGGTTTCAACTTGCAGCGAGTCATATTTTTTTTAGATGTAGGGCAAGACGTCTGGAAAATCCGGAAATAGTAGTTCAAAAGTTTCACCAGTGTTGCCAAAATGTGCTAATTATCGTTATATTAACGGAAAAGCATACTTGCCACAACAAAAGGTAAATAACCTTTGGGAAATACTTGTAAACTGTATCAATAATTGGTCATTTTTTAATAAACGATCCGAAGAAATCTGCTAAAAGTCATTATCGTCAATTAGAACCGAAACCTTGAAAGAGGTTAGCCACTTAAGTGAATCTGGCATTACGCCATTTGGATGATGCGGAGGTCGAATTTTGATTAAAATCTTGATTAAATCTGATTAAAATTTTATAAAATAACAAGCAGAGAAAATAAAAATAAGAATTCCTGAGATTGCATCTACATATCCATGCATGTTATGATGGTACACATATCTAGTAAAATACCTTCTTTTTTTACACGTCTGATTTAACTTTAAGAATGTTATCCACTTAATTAATCACAGCATCAGAATTATTTTGTCCACTAACACAACCCGCAGTAGTAGCCATGATAATTATTATCTCGTAAGAACGTGAAAACAATGAAATGATGTAATCAAAATCAACTCTACATACACCTGCGCCGTCGTGAAAATTACTGGAGGTCTGCAAGTGTGGTTTTTTAGAGCGCACGGCGGAATGCTTATTCGAGCGTTTTTTATAAACAATCGATCATTTCGCATTGAAAATTACCATTGGGCTGGGTGTAGTCTTTCTCTTCTTATTGCGTTGTTTCTTTTACATAAAACGCGGGTTGTCACGTATCGCACTACAGAAATAAATGAAACGTGTCGAAGAAAACGATTCAGAAGGATTTTACAACAACCGAGCGCAGTATATCGAACACAATCTAAAAAAATAATATGAAAACAAATAATCCTACAATAAATCTAACATGCCTCTAACGGGCAATTATCCGCAGGTTTCTCGTCCTCGGTGCGCTTTTCAACAAACCCCTTCTCCGACAACACCTTACCAACATCGAGGTTTGCAAGATTTGTTACACCCACTCTCAGCGGTAGACAAGCGGACCTGCTGAACATTTTAGTAAATTTCAATTAACGTGAATTTATCTGAACTTACCTGACGCTGGCAAAGAAGTTACGGAAAAAAAGGTTCTCGCTGAAGAATTTCTTTGCCCCGATCAAATCACAGTTTCTCTTAGTCTTATAGTTGTGTATATAACACTCCACAGCCTGAAAATAGAACAAGATGAGGAAAAAAAATCAGGCGGGTCCAAATCAGGTCAGTATACGGTTCGTTCTAGCAGATCACCACTTACACATGTAGACCAGGGTCGACAATTTTTGAAACCAAAAAAAATAACAGTAGGATGAAACCCATTGGAAAAGGAAGAGAATATAACAAAAACGAAAGGAAAAATAATTTATATATATATATATATATATATATATATATATACACATATATATCTTAGTATATTATACTGTTTCTTTACCTTCATGATTAAATATATATTTAATTACTGCGTACCGTACTTTATCTTTCTTATGGGATACGCAGGGGCGTGGGCTAGGTTTTGTACATATATATCTTAGCATATTATACTGTTTACCTTCAGGATTAAATATATATTTAATTACGGGACGCTCCAAAAACCGGATAATTTTCATTACTTATCGTAATTTCCAAGTGGAAATAGTCCACGGTAAAAACCAATTGCCTTAAAAACTTACCTGAAAAGGCAGCTGAAGATGATGCTGCTTAATTTTCCTTAGACTGTCCAAAGGCACTTTCAGATATTCCCCAAAATCCACGGTAAAAACCTGCAGATGGGTGAGAAGTTAAATTAATTAATGCCCGTTAATTCAATTAAAGACGCGCATCACCTCGTATTCCGCTAATTCGTCGTTGTTCCACGTGATACTCTTCCTAATGACAGCGCGCATCCACTTCTTTGTCCTGTGCCGAACGATCACGATCTCCCCGACATACGGGGGTATCTTAAAACACTCATATGTCTTCACGGTTTTCGGGAAGTTCATGTCTTCGAGCAGCTGATAGAAATCCTTATCCATCTCGTAACCTGAAAGAATACATTTATGGAAAAACATAAGTACTTGTTTAAAAAAAAACATACTCTTCTCCTTGTGCGGGTTTTGGATTATCTGCACGTAGAATGTACATGGGTCTATGTAGCCGGTTATCAGTATTTTTGCTACTGCTCCAATGGTCGGTAACAGCAGTTTGTTCAGGGAATCGCGGAAAATGGGCGCCATATCCGTTGTGAAGCCATCTAAATAAATGTATTATATTACTCATTAATTCAAGAATAATGTTTTATGTGAGGGCGTTGTAAACAGTTCGTTGTTTTCAAGCAGTAGACAATTGAATTACCTTTGGATAAGGCAGCATGTTCGAGCTTGCAATTATTTCCTTTAAAACATGTCCCATCCGTCCTGGAAAACCGACAGATTCTAGCCTCGTCTTTGGGATCGTACCCGTATACAGCCTCGTTTATATTATCTGCTTTTCCTAGCTCATCGACGTCTTTTAGAAAAACTTCTAGTTCCCTGTCTTCTTCTTCATCTGACAAAGAAATAACAAACTTTAACTTTTAACTTGATCTCTCGAGAATGGTGCATTAGACGCAAAAAACTACAGAGACCTTTTCTCTTGGAAAGCCCCTTGTAAAACTTTTCTATCAACAATATTTTCCGAGTTATCTCGTTCGAAATGCACAAGCTTACCTATTTTCGTCTTTTTTTTTCGCCTTTATTGTGTAGTTTTTTTTAAGTTTCACTGTCCACCTCCTGAATCCATCATCAAACCCTCGTCACCAAGTACAATGTATGAGACTCATTAAAAGCAACCACATGAGCCCGGTAACATTAAACAACCCCCAGTTTGAGACAAATCGGTTCATAAATTTGAAAGGCCGCCATTTTGGATTCGCCATTTTGATATTTTAAGTTTGAGTGAAAAATTGTGTTGAGCGACCTTAACACGTTCACGAACAGCGACGTCTATGGACGTTTAGGCCACTGTGCGTGTAGTACCTCAATTTTATGACAGCAATAGCTGCCCTAACAGACACTCGCAAGTTGTTGACGATTTATAAATTGTATAATTTGTTTTTTAACGTAACATGTGATTTATAGTCTTTCGTTTTTTGGCCAACAATCAGCTTATTTATGACCCCAGGAACCCGCAAATATAAATGTATTTTTTTTTTCATTATTACTATTATTAGGGAAAATACACATGTGACCCAACAGGCGCAACCACGACCATGTGTCAGTGAACGTGTTAAACACCGCAAAGTTTCAAGTTTGAGACAAATCGGCTCATAAATAGGATAGTCCGCCATTTTGCTTTTTTTTTGTTGAGTTAAAAATTGTATTGAGTGACCTTAGGCACCGCAAATTTTCGAGTTTGAGACAAATCGGTTCATAAATACGATAGTTCGCCATTTTGGATCCCCCATTTTCATTGTTTTAAGTTTGAGTCTGATTGCATTGACTGATCTTAAACACCGCAAAGTTTCAAGTTTGAGACAAAACGGCACATAAATAGGATAGTCCGCCATTTTGCTTTTTTTTGTTTCAGTCAAAAATTGTATTGAGTGACCTTAAAAGCACCGCAAAGTTTCAAGTTTGGGACAAATCGGCTTATAAATAGGAGAGTGAGAGTTGAAGCAAGTTTTTTATGGGATACGCAGGGGCGTGGGCTAGGTTTATACATATATATCTTAGCATATTATACCGTTTCTTTACCTTCAGGATTAAATATATATTTAATTACTGCATACCGTACTTTATCTTTTATCTTATAAATTACAATACCTAAACAAGTTCTAGTATCAGGACGCTCAAAAAACCGGATAATTTTCATTACTTATCGTAATTTCCAAGTGGAAATAGTCCATGGTAAAAACAAATTGTTTTATAACTAAACTCGGTTCATAAATATGATAGTCCGCCATTTTGATTTTTGTTGTCAAAAATTGTATTGGGTGACCTTAAACATCACAAAGTTGAGACAAATCGATTTTCGGATTGATTGCCTTAAGTTTGAGTCAAAAATTGTATTGAGTGACCTTAAACACCACAAAGTTTCAAGTTTGAGACAAATTGGCTAATAAATAGGATAGTCCGCCATTTTGCTTTTTTTTTGTTTGAGCGAAAAAATTGTATTGAGTGACCTTACAACACCACAAAGTTTCGAGTTTGAGACAAACCGGATAGGACAAATCATAAATAGGAGAGCCCGCCATTTTGATTTTTGTTTGTTTAAGTCAAAAATTGTATTGAGTATTGAGTGACCTTAAACACCGCAAAGTTTCCAGTTTGAGACAAATCGGCTCATGAATGGGATAGTCCGCCATTTTGCTTTTTTTTGTTTGGGTCTATAGTTGTATTGAGTGACCTTACAACACCACAAAGTTTCGAGTTTGAGACAAACCGGATAGGACAAATCATAAATAGGATAGTCCGCCATTTTGATTTTTGTGTAAGTTAAAAATTGTATTGAGTTTTGAGAAAAATCGGTTCATAAATAGGATAGTGCGCCGTTTTGGATCCATTTTGTATGTACTAAAAAAAAATATTAAAATGTATTGTCGCCGGAACATATACACCTACCAAATTTCAAGTCTAGCTCATCGGGAAGTAGTTGAAAAAGCTAAAATATACAAATACACGAAGCCTAGATAAATAAAACCATTTAATAAATTAGTGACGTGAGTGGCTTCTTTTATGATCTGGAGTGTAACTATACTTTGCACTTGTTATGTTAGCCGTTAAAAAACACAATGAATAAAACAAGTCATTTCGGCTTTAGTTACAACAGCACTTAATATATATATTACTTAAATCTACATTCTACAGAAAATATAAAATTTGCAAAATAGTTGTATAGAAATATAAAAAATAAGAAGTCCTTCTTAAAAACATGTGTCACACAAAAAACTAAAACAACTTCCACTATACACTACAGGGTACCTTTTCGGCAATTTCTACTTACAATTATCAAAAATCTGCACTGCGAGACCCAAATCCAGCAGAAACTGCCCGACTGTCAGCCGCTCGTCCCCATGCTGTGGATTATACAAATCTACAGCCAACGAATCGCTGAAAAGTGCAAGATGAAATGTAAAACAAAAGAAATATGTAGGATGTTACATTACTTACCCCTGTTGGACTTGGTTCACGTACACGATTTTGAAAATCTTAAACTTCTGCTCATCTGCCAAAAACAAACTACTCAACTCCACCAGAGCGTCAACTGTCTCTGCGGGCCACTCTGTTAATCTGTCCAGGTATGTGAAATGAGGTGGATACATCTGAAAAAAAAGGGCAGATATTTAACCCTTTCGGTCCTTAGTTACTAGTTTTTCTTTAATGAAAAAATTTCAGAATTATCCTTACCAACGGTAAATGACACTTAACAGCCAACATGGGCTTCTTGGCCATATCCTTCGTCATCTTACGCAGATTCCTGTAATTGGCGATACGTACATTGCCGTAATCCACCATTCGAAGCACAACATCATCAGATTGACTCTCCTAAAACAGTTGAAAACTACATTCCCTTGCGTCATTAAAAGCTTTACACTTACCAACTGCCAGTCTAACACCGTTACTCTGTTCCAATTGTCATATTCACAGATGAATGCAAAACAATAAGTCCCTATGCATAAGCAAGCTTCTTCCTTCGACTCATATTCTGAGACGGTATCCTTAAAATAGCCGTTTATCACCTCAGTCAATCTACATAAAATGAAATAGCAATTATTCACAATATAGCTGCACAGCATATACAAAAACAATCAGCAGGCTAACTCATTTCTATTAATTATTTCTAACGTTTCTATTAATTATTTGTTGTTAAATATTACTTTTTATGTTATCACTTATTTAAAGGACCTAAATAACTGCTATACCTACTTACATTCTGGGGGCGTTTCTTTTTTACCCGGATTTTTTATTTGTAATGTTTATAGAAATAAAAAAAAACACATTTTATTTTATTTCGAAATTTTCGCCTGCGGCGCTATTAGAATCTCACAGAGCAGATCTGATATTCCAGTGGTGATACTTGAACCCCCTTTCCCCCATAATGAAATCCTGGCTACGTCACTGTATAATTACCTACTCGAAGAAACCTCCCGCTTTTAAATTTTTCAAATGTGGCAGCCCTTACTCAGTCTACATAAATATATACCTATGTCATTATCAGTTATCAAAAGTGAGGTTACTTCAAAAACAGCCGACTACTATCATTCACCCTATATACGTTAAGATCTTTCATTCAAGCCCTATTTCAACATGTTCATTCACTGAACATAGATATCCATGACTTAACCTCCAAATATTTCATTTGTTTATTATTATGACAGTTGTTTGAATTACTTACGTATCGATTTTAGTAGACTCTTCATCCAATATGTGTATATAGAACTCAGAGGGAGATTCCACGTGGCTAAACACACATCCGGTGCCAACCGATGGTGTAGGTTTGGGTGTGATTTCTATAAAAATAGAGCTGCACATTTTTTACATTGTTTTCGCCAGGTACTTACCATAAACCATCTCATTCTTGGCATTACCTTTCTTCTTCTTATTCTTCTTTTTACCCCTCTTATCTGGGCTTCTGTTCGTCTCCAAGTCATTCTTAATAACAGCCGGAGCATTCCTAATAACAGTCTCTGTTGGGCGTAGTTTAAGGTCAGGTACATCTGTCGGCACAAATTTCTTTAAAGCTTCTTCCTGTCTATTGAAATACTTGGTGTTCTTTAATTTGTCTATCGCTGTGTAAACAATTGTTCCAGGTACGGTATTTTCAGTCTTGTTTTCATTAACGATGCTATTGGACGAAGACGATATGAGATCATTATGTATAGTGGCGGGTGGGCAGTGAGAAGCGTCATTGATTACGTTTCCTGAATACGTTGGACTGCATTCAACAACGTTCAGAATGTTTATTATTTTAGCCTTGGGTGGAGTAAAATTATCACTATCATCCTCCAGGTTTATATTAGCAGAGCGTAATAAATCGGTATGTACCTTAAGCTCCTTTACACCTTTATTCGTGTCCTTTTCAGGAATCTGGAAATTATTGAGCTGGTCAGCGTTTGTACTCTCATGAACACTTATTTCATCGTGACTGGCAGTCGGATTTTCGTAATGGTCTTTCGTAGCCTCAAACCCGTTTAATCTATACTTCTCACTGAATTTTTTAAGTGTATTCCTTATATATTTAATATCAAGTTCTGAAAAATTACTCTCTAGGAAATCACTTTCCGTGCTGGTTTCAGTTTCGGGCATAATTTGTACTAATGGCGGTTCACGAGTGGTAAACATTTCTGGGCTTAAAGTACTTTCACCCACAGACACGCAAGATACACACGAATCCGTCACCTCTGGACTTGAGTATATACTTGATATGCTCTCCATTTTCATGCTCTGATTCTCAAGTTTAGAGATAAAAGGCAACGTTTCCGGGTCTAAAACACTCTCACACATAGATACGCATGGCTCCGCCACCTCCGAATTTGTGAATGTATTTGATACGCTCTCTATTTCCGAGGTCTGAGTCTCAGGTGCAAGTTTAGACGTAGAAGCAACAAGCAAAATTTCTGTGCTTAAAGTACTTTCACATACAGATATGCCAGGTGCCGCGTCCGAATTCGTGAATGTATTTGATATGCTCTCCATTTCCAAGTCCTGATTCTCAGGTAAATGTTTAGGAATAAAAGTAACAGGCAACTCGCGGTTTACATCTGAATCTGTAACTTTATCTGTTATATTAATGTTTGTCTCTGCTGTAAACCGTTTCATATGAATATTTAACTTGGTCAACGGGTTATTCTGCATAACATTTTCTAACTCATAATTAATATCTATTATTTTTTTAAACAGTTCTAATTCAAATTTTAAAATTAACGCAGTGTCAGATTGCACTACATCGCCTGCTGAGACAGCATCTACAGAAAAAGACACCTGAAAAAAAATATGTCTCACTAAAAGAACAAAAAATATATTGTAACTTACTGTGTTGGTAATTGCTTCTAGGTTTTCTTTAAGTACAGCTATTTCTTCCATTACAGAGTTGAACTGTGTTTGAATTTGGGCTTTTCGCCTAGCCATAGTATACAAAATACCGCTACCTAACCTCCAAGATACGAGCACAAATACCAGAACAAGAAATAATTCTAACATAGACTATAATAGGCAATATATTAATCTATGGACTAGGCCCTTCAGCGGTAAGCCTCTTCCTATTTGTTTGTATTGTAAGTGCAATAATTACCACAGCTAAACTCAAATGCACTGCAAATATATTTTTCTGCACTGCATTAATTTTCCTGTTTGCTGGTATATAATCCACACACACGCACTCTGGTAATTAAGTAATTATACAAAATGTAATTTACCGAATAGTTATAAAAGAAAAAAGGAGGGAAAAACTAAAAAAACAGGCTAGACAAATTGTTAATTCAACGAAAAGACCTTAGCCAGTTAGCCAGTAGCCACAGTTTATAGCCAAATTAGGCTGTAAACTGTGCCTTAGTTAGCCTTCTTGCTTCTTGAAGCACAGACAAATGTGTTTAGTCAGGGTTGCCAGATTAAAATTATTACTTAATGGCCGAGAGCTATACGTGTTAATCCTGACTTATTTTGACATATTTGCATGAAAATGTGTCAAAATAAGTCAGGCTTAAACGTAATCTAGGATTAACACGAACAGTGCACTCGGCCATAACAGACTAGCAGGCCTATAAGCACAACCACAAAACACATACCGTGATTTATCAATTACCACCTTTATATGCACTGTTTAGTTCGAACTAACTAAATTCGGACTAACATGCGTCAAATTAGATCCCTTGTACTTGTCTGTATACACGACACGTTATTACCAACTAAAGATAACCATCAACTTTTGCTTTTGTATTATAACGTTTCTCACCTAAAAGTTGGCAACGCCCAATTTAGTTCGAATTACAACCAAGCTAAACCCTTACATGATTTTTGGAACCGGACTAAAAGCGCTAGCGCACATATTTAGCTCGAGTTTACTAAGGCCGAGCTAACAAAGGTAATTCGAAGTAGCAACCGTATACATGACCACAAGCGTCTAGCAACAGAAATTCCACTTAACCGCTGGGGCTTGCACATGCGCGCTACAGTCGATACGCATTTTATGTACCAGATTCAAATAATGCTGCTACTTAAGTCCCCTACTTATATTTTTGAAAGAAAATTATAAGAAGTATTCTTCTATACTCTGTTGTTTGTAGTTGCATAACCTCACTTAGTTGTTAATGCAAACATTCTGTATGTCGGCATCCGTGTAAAATTGAGCAACTTCCTTTATAAAGGGGTACTGGATACCTACATTACGTACTGCAAATTAGTAAGGTTTTAAAAATAACCGAAACTATATCTAAATAAAGTTGTATGTTATTATTAGTTCAGAGTTCTTCTGTGGATCTAGTGTTCAAACTATCACAAATTTAACGTGATGTTATGTTACTACGAAACAACCCGGATTACTTTGAGGTTAAACTGGCTCAGTACGTACGTACGTTGTACGTATTCAATAATTCCAATAACTTACCACTTCTAAGACGCCAGTCGCCGGAGCGCGCATGCGCAAGCCCCAGCGGTTAAGTGGAATTTCTGTCGCTAGGCGCTTGTTACATGACCGGACTAGCATAGATAAGACGGACTAGTTCGAAGCGTTCGGACTAAACGGTGCATGTATAATACGTGGTGAATGTTACTCATATGAGCTCATCTCATATCTACAAACTTGATAGGACACATAGTACTGGATAGGGGTGGAACCTTTGATGTAACTGTAACACTCGGAGTAGTTTCCACAAACACCAAAACACTTTCACTTCGCTCGACGCGCGTTTCGCCAACCAAGTTGGCATCATCCGGAGACGATTAAAACTTGGATGATGCCAACTTGGTTGGCGAAACGCGCGTCGAGCGAAGTGAAAGTGTTTTGGTGTTTGTGGAAACTACTCCGAGAACACATAGCACAAAAACCTTCAAAATGGGGGCCCACGTTATTAGGCAGTTCGCGCATCTTGTCACTTTGTTCTCTTTCCTCTCTATATCTCTGTCTAGATGGACGAACAGTGCCGGCTACCATTGCCGTAGCCGGCACGGTTATCGAGGCACCTAAGAATCCTTAAGTGGTTTGTGGTTTTGTTTTGTGGCTGTCATTGCACTATTCTATGCATTGCACTCATATTCAAGTCAAGTAAAAATCAGCTGTTATATTTGGTGGGTGATACATTTCTAAAACAAAAATAATGTAAAACATTTAAATATGATCGAGCTATATGGTCTTTTCGATGGAGATAACGAACTATCTAAAACCAGCTTCTCCGTATTTGTAGCCATTCTATACATCAAAGTGTTATATATCCTAGTTATGACTTTGTATGTGCTGTCCAGGTATAATGAAATATTGTCTTAGGCATTATTGTTAAGTTATGTTTTACATTAAGGAGGTAAGGGGACTAAATATCTTTAGCTGTCAGCTGATTTGCATGAATTTTAGCCCTCAACTTTGAACTCGGCATGGATTCTATCCCATTGCAAAGACGGCAACTGCGTTGTTCCAAAAGATACATTAAAAGATATAAAAAATTATCACGTACTAGGTATAGATTTCTTGTATCAAAAGTATAAGAGAGAGGTATAAAACAGCCACGAGATAACAAAGATACGTGCAATAAATTGTGTTAGTTTAAGGGTGCCATTTTAAACGAGGAATATGAGATGAATATGCAATTGCAAGTGTCAGCTTTTCTAAATGCCACGTTTAACAATGTTAAAAAAAAGTTCCTAGTCTTAGTCGTATCCCCAGATAACCTACTGGTGAACTGGCACTATCACCTAACAACTCATGGGGGGCTTAGGGTACAAATTATTTCATCTAGTAGTAAGTATGGGTATTGTGTTGAGTGTTAATTTTATTTGTATAATTTCAAGCTTGCCCTGAAGATTTTGACGAGGAAAGTGGCTTGGCGTTACTTTTGTCGTTCTCCAACATGAAACTGGCCGAATCCCTAGTGGGTTATGACTATTTTTCCGTAATTATCGATAGTATCGAGGAAGTAGCTACCAAACTAATTATTAGGAAACTGAATAGCAACTTTAATATAGGATTAATGTACAGAAACTTTTATGTAAGTGTGTGATTGGAGGTGTTGATTTTTTATAATCCGTTTTCTTCTTTAGTTCAATCCAAATCAAAAATTGCAGTGGACTGCGTTAAATTGGTGTAACCCAGGCTGTGTGGGAAAGCTAGGAGAGTTTTACGAGTAATTAGGGCCCCCTTTTCTATTAGTATTAGGTAATATTTTGTATCAACGGTTTATTTATAGGATCGATAATGACAACTTTGCCAATTTCCGGGACAATTATAGGCATTGGTGGTTTCGTTTAACTTGGAATTTTTGCGAGTCGTTTAAGAAGCAGACTGATGAAGAAAACCAGGTATGTTTTTGTTGGAAATTTAGGTGAAATAAATCACCATGATTTTAGGAATATTCAAATAGCTTAATCCAATGGGCACGTGATCATAATTTAACGGACCTCCATGTAGTGAAAGCAGATCATAAATCAAGAAAACGTAAAAAAATTGAAATTCTTGACAACCCAGGCAAAAGCACTGGTAAACCGAATAAAATAACAAAGTTTTCGGACACCGAGGAAGACCGCAGTGACCAGAATATCGTTGTCTATACCCCAAAAATAAATGATTCAATAACCATAAGCAGAATAAATTCAGAAAGTTCTAATGATACAATAATCTACGAAGACACCGAGGTAAAAAAAGAGTGTGAGGTCAAAAATCCAATATCATATTCCAGTAATACCAATTCCAATGAATCCCACCAACTGTCACACATCGACAAATGCCATGTGAAACAAGCGCGCAGCTATGAACAGGACGACGTATTACTGTCAATAATCGATGGTACCGATTCTGGGTACCCTGCTTTAGATCATGAGGCACAGATGTCGGTTAAGACAGAAGAATTGTTCTCGGAGATATTCAGCAGCAAACCTTGTACGTCCAGAAACTTGCTGCATGAAGATGATAACGGTTTCTTTCAGTCTTTGCTCGAGCCTTCGGGCGAACGGTTGAAGAGTAGTGGGGGAATACCAAAATCAATCATTGATGTAGACGATATTTTAAAAGAGACGGACTTGTTGTTAAAAGATTAGCTTCCTTTTACAATGTTTATTTTCCTTTAGTATCATCTTATGCATGTTTTTTTCCAATCACCGGTAACTGCTGGGATATTTTTAATGGTGTACAGTATTATCGTATTGCTCATCGATCTGATGTGAAATTTTAATTGAAACAAAAAACATTTTTTTATAGCTCTTTTTGTTGGGTAATTTTATATTGCGGTTTTTAATTTGTAAAGTTGTAACTGGTGTGGGTAAAAAGGTTGTACAAATTTTTGTTTACCTTCACATGTGATCTTTTTTGGGTGTACAGTCTAAAATGAAATGATAATAAAATAAATTATTGTAAAATGAGTCTATACATTTTTTTAACCAGATATATTTTATGGTTCATTTTATTATGTTTGTAATTAAATAAATATATTGTTTTAATCAATTGTTATTTCATTATTTTGTTGCATTTTACGAACTAGCCACAGAAATCTTGGCACAGACTTTCCATGAAAACTGAGTGCCCAAACTGTCCAGGGAACTAAAATGGCGGACAGATTTTTTAGTTCTCTAATAGCGCGTGGTAGCAACTAATAAAAACTGACTAGGTTTACTCAGAGCACTGGATAGACATGCAGAGTACCGCATTCGTTTGAACCAACACTACAACTATATTTACTCCATAATAACTTATGGAAATAGGGTCACAAATAGTATTTTGAAACAATGGCACAAAGAAAAACAGATTTTCAAATGGTAATTACTGTAGAGTAATACGCTGCGAGTAACAATAGTCTGTCTATCCACTGCTCTGAACCGACACGGTGGCCATATTTACTCCAATACTACATAATTAACGCCACAATAATTTATGGAAATAGGCTAAAAAAAGGTATTTTGAAACAATGGCTCACAGAGAAAGAGGGATTTTCCAAATGGTAAATACTGTTTAAGCTTTGCCGCGAGTATGCGATGTAGTAAAAATGGCGGACGGCCGCGTCACAGGTTACTACGTGTCTCACAGGAGTATCTAATTGGCCGTTGTCTTCAGTTGTAGGCACCGTACAAAGATTAGGAATCGGATTGCCGGACGAGAGAATATCTTCGCCGAACGTAGTGGAGGGCTGTGACGTCACCGCGGACCATAAGATACGAATTTATAAGGGAATGGAACGTCTTTCGGGTGTTAATTTTATTTCCAAATTAATACTTGCCTAATACTTTAATGAAAGACCAAATAGGTTAAATAAATATTTAGTTTAGGGTTGAACCTATAAAAATCATAATGAAAAATTGGTCATAATGGTAAACTAAAATATATCCTTTAAATTTTAGCGCCTACTAATAAGATATCTTACTACATGTGCTTAAATGTTGGACTTGAAATGCCGAATTAATTTCAGTGACACTTTCCTATTACTTACTTTCCTGTATGCCCGTTTGATTCGGAAATATTGAAGGAATAGCGTTTTTTGTAAGTTTTGGTTTCTCTCTAGGAACCTCCAAGATAGAACCATCGTCCCTAGTCATTCTATATATTTTTATAATACACGACTCTGAAAAATGCCTGATACAGAGTTACTGAATGTTTTGTAGGATTGAAGGACGACTCTCTAATCTATATTTGTTTAATTTTCTCATCTTTTGGAAAAGAAAACACAGACACATAAGTATTAGTACTATCGTAATTGCTCGAGCACTTGGGAGCCATAATGGAAAAAATTAAGACTTTTTTTAATTAAGATTAAGACTCTTTAAAACACCTGGGTATTATTTTGTTTGCACTTTTTTCTAGAAAATAGCCAATACCTACCTACAATACCTACCTTAAATAGTGAAGTATATTGTTAATAACACAGTTTTTTAGCACACGAAACATACTTTTTAAATTTACACAGAACATTTAAAATTTACACAGAAACACTCCACTACCGGCATTGGCCATTTGACAGATAACAAGTCACGACACACAACAAAAACAATCCACCTTCTGATGTCTATTTTACTGATTTTACGAATTGTCGCCAAGAACTAAACACATTTGAGGAATCTTACAGATTCAATTAATATTTTAACTTTAAGAAACCCGGGGTACTACTTCATAGATGATTTGATGTAAAATAGTGTAAAACACCAGCCCAGTCGTGCGACGTCATTGTCATCATATTTTCGATTTTCGCAGCCTCTACCTTATGGAGGGCCCGTAGCAGGTATATGCGAAGACTGTATTTAAAAGGCCCAAGAAGAAGAAAACTACAGAACATATTTTAAAAAAATATTTTTAACCAATCTGACATTTATATACATCATAAATAAAAGTATGTACAAGTTTACATGTCTTTTTATCACAGTTCCTATATACAACTGAATAATAAAATTATGAAGAAATCAAGTAGACACAGTATTTTATCAGAAACAAATTTGGAATGCCGACATTAAGTGCACTTTAAAATTTGGCGTTTTTTCTTAATTAAAAACAAAATAACGCAACATTTAGAGTTCGTCCCTGGACCTAATTTTGCTTAAATTATGATAGTCGTCAGTACGGATTTCTTTAGACTTTAGCCGCTTAAAGTACGTTTGCGTTAAGGTGTATTTCTGCGGGGAGTGCGCGAATAACAAGTGAAGTTGCTGTAGCTGTTTCAGTTTGTGCAGGAGCAGTTGCTTTTGTCTTTTGTTGGACTTACGCCATTCCCGCAGAGTTTGATCGATTAGTGTCAGCGTCTCGGCTTGTATCGACGAGAAACAGGACGCTTTTTCCACCGCAAACTAAAAAGTATGATCACAGATTAACCGCGAGACGTTTCTCTTTAACTGAATCTTGCACTTACCGTTGTTTGGTTACAAATAGACCACATGGCCTGCAATTTTATGCTCGGTTCAAGATTCGTTAGGATAAATCCAATTAAATTTGGCACCGTTATAGGAATATTTGATGGAAACACTCTAGATTCTGCTTTTCTAGAAAAAACGGCATTTATTTACATATTTATAAATGTTTAAAAACTCACTCATTTGTGGGGAAGAACAGTATAGTGGGGTAACTCTCCATGGTATATTCCCATGGCAAAATATTAACGTCACCGTCAATCCTGGTAAACAGAATATCCTCCACAGACGTCAACTTTTTAGCCGCTGTGAGCAGCGCGTAGGAAATACCGCTGCAGAAGCCACACTGTTTCGTGTAATAAAACACGATAACGGCCTGTTAGAAACATTTAAATATTATCTTAAAATTGCCGCTAAAATTTGCAACGTTACCTTATCACTCTGCAAGACAGTAGGAAGGAAGGATTGCGTGTCTAGTTCCTTCATGAAAAATAACTTCTCCCTAGTTCGAAGAGTTGCATTTTGAGTACTCTTCGGTTGGAGCATCGCCTTGGAATTTAGTGAGCGTGGAAGATCATTTTTCGTAAAGTTCTGTATAAACTCGCTGATAGTGAAGCTGTTTATAAGCCCTTGCATGATATAGTGAGACTCCATCTACAAAATAATGACAAAATATTCCTGATCAAGTAGGTATTTATAATCAACGATTATAGACTAAACCTATAATCGTTGATTTATAATGTAGTTTTTAAAATTGTCAAATTTTTTGTGGTTATGTCACATATTTCTGCCGTTCGCAATCGTTCGATTGCGGTTCGGTTGCTTGCTATGCATTTATAAACATCAGTTCAGTTCAGTTCGTTACGCGGAATTACGATCAAGTGGCTCAAGTACGCTGAGCGACGTTCAAAAGATGACAATCTTTTATCTTTTGCCGTTGAAGTTCGCTGGCGTTTGACGTCACAATCAATAATATACGAATATTACAATCACGTGGTGTTTTGTTTTGAGTTGTGGCGTAAAGCATGGCACAGTTGTGGTTAGGCCACGGTACAAAGCGCATAAAATTACTCCAAAACCTAGCAAAAATAATTCTTGCAAATTAAGTAAATTGCTACCCAGTTCCATAATTCAGCTATTTGTACAAACGACAAACACTTTCAACTCTCACAAAACAAGTAAAAAAGTAGGGTTTGTGGTTAGGTTGACAGAATTTCACAACGTCGGCATAATGCAACACTTTATAAATTAGACAGACAACGATCAGCGAACCGCAACTGAACGCGACCGTGGGCGCAGCGCAACTCAACTCAACCGAACTGAACTGAACTCAACGTCAAGTTTATAAATCCAACTTAACTGATCTACTTTGTCCAAGATCACTTCTGGGCCATTTCAGCACACTTAAAAAGTTTAATTGGTCTTCAATATTTTCGTGGAACGGATCTTTGGAATGAAAGTGACATTTTTGAATATTTTTTCCAACTTGTTAATAATGTTTCCCCCTACCCCCTGGCAACTTTTTCCGGTAATTGTCGTCCACCAGGGGGCGCGCGCAGCCTCTCACATATTGTAAGAACAGGTTTTTTTGAGATTACGCGTAATCGAAGAGACGGATAGAAAAATGTTTTGAACAAAAAAAATAGGTCTCCTCGATAAGCGTAATCTGGTTTTTGACCCGTCAAAATCGGTCCATTAGAACCGGAGATACAGCCGTCTAAAGGTTTTCGTTTTTTAGGGGCGACAAGAAAAAGGGAGTGAGCAATAGGTGTGTTGCGGGAAAGGGGGTAGGGTTGGGAGGCTGATTCACTTGTAGGGAAGGGTTATCGGAAGCCCAGGCCGAAATTTTTTTCAGATTGCTCAATTGGGGAAGGGATGAGAGGGGAGAGGGTGGAAAAGGGTTAAACGGGTGTATCTCCGGCCCTGATGAACCGATTTAAAAAAATGGATTTTTTTTGTTTTTTTCTATAAGCAATCGAGGACAGCTTGAAAAAAACCTCAAAAACACTGACGTGGGGGGGGGAAATAAAAACGTTATTTTTTTGTTTATTTTTTTCTGTTATGGGAAGGAGGGGGGGAGGGGCGCATAGCATATTGAAAAAGTTGGGCAATTGTATAAACTTTACTGAAAAAAAAAAATTACCGATTTCGTTCATTAGGGACGTCAGGGCGTCGAATCTAAGTTAAAACCCTGTACTGTAAACTAGGACTTACTTTTTCATTAATGATGACTACCGCGCTCTTATCCGCTGCTTTTGAGAGATCCACGCCAAGATTTTCGGCAAACTGGTAATAGAGCAAGCTGTCCATAGCCAGAAGAGACAAACTTTTGTTCGCCCTACAGGCCAGCCCGGATATGTTAACCGTTCGGTTAACATCGGTGGGGGTCTCAAAAATAGCCGGTTGTAACTTTTGCGCCGTTAAAAATTGCCTACACTTTTCCCTATTTAGCGACTTGAGCAGGTTCTCGGGAGACCTAGGGTCTTTTTCACCTAAAACAAATGCTTTCATGTAGAAAAAACTATTTCGAGCATAACGCATTATTTACCTATCAACATAGAAGTTTGATATCCCTGTGCAGTGCTTTGTTCGCACTCTCTTTCGGTATTTAACGTGACAATAGGCGCAAACTCAACGCACTCTTCGTTCTTCACATTGGAACATAAATATTTAACGTTATCGTTCCCCAACGTGCAGTCTTCCTTGCCACAGCCTGAACTATTGGTCCATGCCTTATGGTTCGAGTGCGAAATTATTTTTCTACCGGAAACATTCTGCCGAAACTTACAAGCACCGTTAAGCTTTTTAAATTTCAACAAATTACCCGATCTTGCTAACTGTATATTGATGGAATGTACGTTGGTCAAAATGTTATTGTCGCAATTATGGTATGCAATACCAATTTCCTGTAGCTAGAAAGAAACAGCATAATAATTATCAATTATGAAGTGTGGTGAAGTGAAGTATCTATTATCAGTGAAGTGCTCTTAACAGTTACTAATTCAGGGAATAAAACAAAATAAATTAATAGTAAAAAACATTTTTAAAAACAAGCTTTTATTTAAATGTTCTAAAAAGAAGAAAATAAAGCTCTAATTAAATTAAACCCATCAATTTATAACAACCTTTTTAGAGCATTTAAATAAAAGTTTGTTTTTAAAAATGTTTCTTTAGTATTAATTTATTTTGTGGGGCTCTTAATCAGGATGGATATAAATACTAAATATCGATTCTTCTATTGTAAAATACTTTTATTTCCAAAAAACGAATACGCGTCCACTACAAGGCGCCACATAACATAATCTAACCTTAAAAAGAATATTGTCCCCGCCAACTCCCCACACAACGCTTACCGACTAAGTACTACCAACCTACCTACCAACTTAAAGGCAAATACAAGGCGGCAAATTTGAATTCACGTAAAATGCCTACAGTTTTTTTATATTTTAGTTATCGCTGGACAAGTTTGTTCATTACATTTAAAGTGTCACTGTTGCATGGTCGTTTGCCTGTTAATTTATTACAGTCTAGTTCTTCAATAAGGAGACTTTCTAGTGATTTGACTTACTTAACTCTACTTATGTCAGCTTGGAGCTTGTGCCTAACAAAACACAGCTCCGGGTCTTTTCTTCCCCTAGACTATTAACGCCCATATTGACAAATTACACAAGTCATAGTATGAAGCCAACCAACGTGTACTTTTAAAATTCAGTTGCAAGATTTGCAGAATTTGCAGACTCGAACAAGTTGCAGACCCGAACAATTCGACCCCAAAATCGTAATCGGGGAATCAAAAAACTCTGGGATTTCAAGAGCTGAAGTCTTTGAAAATGGTAAAAAGTGAAAAAAAATAATAGTAGGATGACACCCATTGTGGTGTCATCCTACTATTATCAAAAAAGTCACATTTTTTAGATGAAATTTCCCTTTAAATCCTATCTTTAATATTTAGAACAACCATTTTCTCATGTTCTTTGCAATCTTTATGTTTTATAGATTTGTAATTTTTTGTTTACTTATCAATGTAACATGGAATCTTACGTTTTTCGAGTAATTAAAGTGTAAATTTTAATAAATAGCTCAAAATTGTACATAATGATTTAAAAAAAAATTTCGGATGCAAGCTTTTTTCGTTTCTTTGCATTTTCTGAGAACATTTACCATAGTAATGTATATATTTTTTTAAACCATCAGAAAGTAGAGATTTCAACGAACAAAAAGCCCACCGACTTTTTAAAAAAGCAGTTATTTTGACGCGAGAATCTTCGATTGAAAATTAGGGTGCTTTTTCGAAATTAGGTCAAAATAAGGTGAAAAAATAAATATTTTATATCAAAAAAATTACAGTGTGTTTGGGACATAAAAAGGTAAGTTACAGCAAATTTCTTAGAAAGAATTTTTTTTTGGAAGAAAAATAAAAAACCAAAAACTTATTTAGGTTTTTATCAGGTTTATATTAGGTTATTTGAATTTTTCACATAAATTTTGAGGTTATGTGAAAAAAGTGTAAATACAAAAGTTGTAGATCTGTTTATTACCTACAACTTTGCCCTTTAACTTTTTTCCATAGGCCTTGTAGTTTTGCCGGAAATCGAGATAAACCGTTTTTTAACCTTAAAAACTCGCCCCCTCCACTTCCCGACCTCAGATCGCCCGTAAATTATTTTTCCTTTAATTTTTGTTATATTCTCTTCCTTTTTCAATGGGGTTCATCCTACTATTATTTTTTTTGGTTTCAAAAATTATCGACCCTAGTTTACAAGTACTAGACAGGCAGTAAAATTTGGTATTGTGACGCGCACATTCGTCAGTTAAGCTAAAAAAAACATGTGCACGGAAAGTGTGCTTGTGTAATAATTTAGTTGTAATAAGTGAAAATACAGGTAATAATTTATGTGCGTATTTTAATTCGCTTCAAGACCGTCCCTAGCTTCGAGCATTAAAAAGATAAGAGGAATAATGTGTCCTATTGAAATGTATGTGAATGCCCGATGAAAATGGTATAAGAGTGGGAAAAAGATGGAACACAAATTATTAAACAAAGTGTACCTCGATTTCGCCAAAATGTACGCTAAATTCCCTTCAAAGGGCTTTTTGCAAGCCTCACAGTTTTTAATATAAACGAGTTTTTAAATCGAGTTTTCTCGAAAACCGTTAGGCATAAGAAAAAGAAGGATTTGTTTTTCTAGGCAATTTTTTAAGCTTCAAATTTGATAACCACTCTTTTTTCGATAAAGGTACTTTGACACCACGTAACATTTTCAGCGTAGCATGTATAGCTGGGGATATTTGGGATGTTATTGAGAACCACAAACAGAAAGTTCATGCAAAAACCCTGCTTTCCCCTAATTTTTCTACTGTGCAATGTGTCTATTATTCCCCCTATTATACGTTTATAAAGTTTTGTATAATCGAAAGAATAACTTACCATACTATAATAGTCCGTGTTAATATGCAGCGGGTTTTTTGGGGTGAATAAAATAAGTGATGGCCCATTTTGCAGGCTCATAGACAGTACCAGACTCTTCGCACCGCTGGGTGCAACCCATGCGGCAGTTTGCCCAAAACTTACAAAGAGCCAATGCAAGATATCGTCCGGTCTCCACTCCCTATCAACTATTGGATATATCTAAAATAAACGATTTGATACACCCCGAAAAATTTTTTTAGAAATAAACACACACCAAAGTTTCATTCCAGAGATGTAAATACAACGAAGGCTCGTGCACCGGTTGTGGGTCTACGTAGAAAGTGATAGAATGCAACGGATCTTTTTCTAAATATTTTAAAGCAGTCGTGTATAGAACCGCAAAATCTATACTACCCGGAGACGTATTTAACTTGGCAACAACGTAAGCCTAAAAACATTCATAAAAAAATTTTGGTTACGAATTGAAATAATTACTCACATCCTGAAACTGCAGTGGTCTCTCGCTACTCAGCCTCAAAATAGGATTGCACACCTTTTGTAAGAACCTGATCATATGCGGGGCGCTAATTGGGCCATTGTACTGCACCCCTCTTCCGTGGGATGGGTAGGCTATTAAAACCGGCCACTTGTACACTTTACTATACTGGTTCTTGCACTCGCTGTTCGGTTGCCAGCAGTTAACAGCAGCGAAAGTAACGTAGTTATTCATGTATTTAGCCGTAGTCTCGAATTCTCTCCGTGCAGCCTGACTCTCAGCATCCCAGGGCGCGTAAAACATGACGAAAGCCACGTCCGACGATCTGGCATGTTCTATAGCCTTGCTAATGTGGCCTCGATACCAGTCGGTAATGATGGTGTCTTTTGCAAAGAATGGGTAGGCGGCGGGGGTCTTTGATATTTTCGGAGGACTGAAAACGTTTAAATTGGTTTATAGTGCATACAAGAGGCGAGTGTACCACTTACTCTTTGGTCAATGCGGCATATGTTACCATTACCAGACAAAAAATACCCAGTTCCCTACAAAAATTCAGCATTCTCACTGCAAAAGTGGGCACCTCGTTCTCATTCAGCTCTTGAAAACCGATTTTTATTTGGGCCTCGGTATTTTCGCTATCGCTGCTACAAATGGAACTGAAACCAGTGACGGCATTATTATCGCAAGTATCGTGGCTCTTTTCCACCAGCACTTTAGCTTCCGTGGCCGATATTTTTGGCAAAGACATGCCCGTACCACTTCATTACACACTGATAACAACGACACGCGACTTACGACATTATTCCTTAAGCTCACAATACGATTTAGGTAATTGAATTAAATAAATAACAGTGATATTACTGATATCGTCTGACATTCGAGACGTAACCTAAAACGTGTCGTACATCAAAATAACTCATCAACCAATCACAAAACGGAATTCGGATGACTCTTATTTGTTGATATGGAACATCCGTAAAACAAACCTAAGCCCAGCATATAATGTCCGCCACACGAGAGTTGAACAAGGACGTATGTGGGAAGGGTGATAAAATATGGAATAGAAGCTTCTGTCAGAAGCTCAGAATGCTTCTGTCGAGCTCAGAGCATAATGGAAATTTGGCATCTTTTTGTAAGTAATGTCGAGTCTCCACCACTCAGGCGCGCGGTGCCCTAGTGATTGGTTTATTTTTTAAGTCCAAAGCGCGGGTTTATAAATCCCTGCCGTCGAAAAGTTTACCAACTTCCAACAATTCTGCGGTGGTCTTCGATGTCCTTTATGTTTCTGCCTTTGTTGGAAAGTGTGTTCCCGCCATACACAAATTCCCAGTTGTACAGAAATATCTGTTTTTGTAGTAAACATAATTTTATTGTTGTAATACCACATATACCTCCGAATTTTTTTGTAGTTGGAGATTTAGAACCATCGTCGTTGGAGATTTAAAACCCGCTGTGCGGGCGCCGCACATCGAAGGTTGGATATTGGTCATAACTATAATACAAAAAATTTAAAAAAAGCTAGGAACCTTTTTAATTAATTTATTAATAGAAAACGTGGCGCCATCGGCATTTGTATCCTGCATTCTTTCTGTTGTTGAACTCTCGTGTGACGGACTTAGCAGCAACAACAGTAGTTCTAATACATCGTAGTCTCAACTGAGGCGGCTGTCAAAAATGTCAATTTAAGGTGTAAAAATGTTTTAGGTTATACGCGGTGTTTGTTAACATTATATCTGATATTTTTAAAAGTTGAGAGGGGTAAATTTTTAGGGTGCTCGATTTCTTTTGTAGAGATATGGCGTCTGGTTCTGATGGCTCCCCCAACTCTTTTAAAGTTGTGTAAGTCTGGGTTTTATTTAGTGACTATTGAATGTAAACTGAACATACTTTTCAGTTGCAAGAATTACCCCTCCGAATTTATTTTGGACAAGAACGTGGCAAAGGAGTACTTTAAGCAGTTCGGCAAAATAAGAAGGATGATTTTCAGGCCTAAACCACGGGTTTGTACAGTGGAATATACCAGTAAGCAGGGTTTCTTGAATGCACTAAATAAAGCTGGAGAATACAAGGGTACTTTCTTTAAAGTTAGCATTGAAAAATCGCCTGATAAGAAGAAAAAGGCGGTAGATACTGGGCCTATATGGGTAGAAGCTGATGAGGTTCAGGCTGAATTGGAAGCTATGGGCGGTATTGCTCCAATAGCTTACCAAGTACCAGAGGGTAATATTACTTTGCATGCTTTAAACTATGTTAACAATTTTACAGTTATAGATCTGACGGATAGTCTTACAGAAGCACCAAAGCTTAAACGACCCAGAAGTACTGAGGCAATGCCTAAATCGAAGAAGAAAACACGAACTATAGAAAAGTCACAGTAAGTATTTATCATGGATACCTACTGAATGGTCCAAGGTACAGACTGATTTTTTAGCGCTGCGATTTCACCGGAACAGCTGGAGCTAATCAATGTGATCAAATCTCAAGCAACTACAATAGAGGAAAAGTATAAAGCGCTGGATGCAAGGGATAAATTAATAAGAATAAAATTAAAGCAAAGTGCTCGGGTCAAGTCATCACCTACTGTCGGGACTTGTCCCGATATGTGTCCAGAAAAGGAACGCCTTATGCGTGAAACGCAACACCAAGTACGTACTTTATTTTGGGTGTCGAGTAGGAGTATAATAATGTATTTTAGGTAGCTTTGTACGAACAAGAAGACAACGATAAGTCTATGAACCAGTCGCGAGCAGTTAAACAATATTCTAGGAGCTCGGCTGACCAGGAGGCTCCGTTACCGCATGATTTAAGACCAGTGTCTGTTCTCCAGATGACCATGGGATATCTAATGCATAATATAATCAACATGTGCGACAACAGTGATGTAAGTTTGTATAAAATTCATATAACGTTTGTAACACCAGCCGTTTAAGGTTAATTTGGCCGAATGGTTTCATTTCCTATGGGACAGAACTCGCGGTATAAGAAAGGACATTACCCAGCAAGAGCTTTGTTGCCAGGGCGCGGTCGAGTTAGTCGAGCAGTGCGCCAGATTTCACATCCATTGTTCGGCCAGGCTAGTAGGGGAAGACCCGTCTGTGTTTGACCAGAAAATCAACACGGAAAATCTAACAAAGTGTCTGCAGACGCTGAAATACATGTACCACGATTTGCAGCTGAAAGGAGAAAGCTGCTCGAACGAAGCGGAATTTCGGGCGTACATCATCCTATTGAACTTGAACGATGGAAATTTTATGTGGGAGGTAAACACCGGTCGGTCTAGTTGGCCCAGTAACCAAACCGAAATGTACTACACAATTTTGCACATACTTTGCACACTCAATCCAGAATTTTGCACACCTTGCTTTGTGAACTAGAAAGGTAAAACACGTATGGGGGTGCATTTTGCACACCCATTTCCAAATTTTGCTCAGCCTGAGATTAGCCTCCCTACAGCTTCCTGAAAAATTATCTTCACCCCCACGCCCAAGATAACCATTATATAGTCAAATTCGGTGTCTAGGATAACGTCTGTCATCAAACGGCAATGCCCTGTGCTGTAGCGTGTTTTTTTCTAAATTATGGTGTTCAATACAAATTGTACTAGATTTTTTTTAAATGGGCCCTGCAGTATTAAAGTAATTGTATCTACTAAATCTAGTGCAATTCTACCTTGGCCATCCACTCCTCGAATTACCGATTACGATTATTTTCCTGTCATTATATATTTTATTCTTACAATTTTGCACCCTAGATCTTAGGTTGTGCAAAATTTGGAAATGGATGTGCAAAATTTACCGATTATAATGGCTCAAAAATGGTGTTTATCTAAGGCAGGGGAGGTACTAATTTTTCAAGAGGCTGTGCAAAATTTGGAAATGGGTGTACAAAATTGTAAAAATGAAACGTTTATAAAAGCTGTAATTTTTTTTACATTCGCGGAAAAATGAGGGAAATTTTGCGCGAATGTCAATTTTGCACCATCCATACGTTTTTCTTTTCCAGTTCTCAGGGCAAGGTGTACAAGATTCTGGATAGGGCGTTCTTCAAAATTGTGTGCGTGTGTGTCTTAGACACCAAATTTGACTATTTAATGGTTGTTATCGTGGGGGGGGGGGGGGGGGGCTGAAGATAATTTGTCTAGAGGCTGTGGGGGCTGTCTAGAGGCAAAATTTACCGATTATAATGGCTAGAAAATGGTTTTTATCTAGGGCAGGGGAGGGATTAATTCTTCAAGAGGCTGTGGGGGCTAATCTGCGACTGTGCAAAATTCGGAAATGGGTGTGCAAAATTGTGTAAAACGACGCGTTTATAACAGCTGTAAAATTATTTACATTCACGCAAAATGGGCGTGACCGTCAATTTTCACCCCCCCATACGTTTTCCCTTTCCAGTCGGTAAGGGCAAGGTGTGCAAAATTGTGACCTACATTTGTTACTACCAACACATAAACCTTCGAGTAGAACTTGATAAACTTAATCTGAGCGAGAACAATTGTCTTTTGCAGGTTCAAGAGTTACGGCAGGATATTCAGAAGTCCCAGGAGGTGAAGTTTGCGCTGCAAGTTTATTCGGCACTTGATAAAAGTAACTATGTGAAATTTTTCAAACTGGTGTACTCCACAACATACCTTAACGCCTGTATACTGATGCGGTACTTTGTACAAGTGAGGATAAAGGCGATAAAAACACTTTTAAAGTGCTATAAACCGCGCGCCCTTAGAACAATTTACCCTCTGAGCGAACTTACCCAAACTCTTGCCTTCGATGAGGTTGAGGCGACAATTGACTTCATGCAGACGTATGGCCTGACCGTCAACAAGGAAAATAGCCACGTTATTTTGGAGAAGACAACGGTAGATATACCAGAGTTTCCATACGTACTAGACAGGTCTTTAAATATTGTAGAGTGTAAACGACTTGGCTCCGTGGGCGAGACGGTGTGTGGCAAAGAGCTACCTCCGAAAGCATATGAGAATCACAGGCCGCAGGATAGTTTCGATCACAGGGGGTACCTTAACATCAAGGGCCTACTGGACAATGAGGACTTACAGCCGCCTAAAGGGGCGATGGTCCTACATCCAACTGATGATTTGGCAGCTGGTGATTTCGAAATGCTTCAATCAACGATTACTAGTGAAAATTTTCCACCAAAAATTACGCAGGCAGAACAAAGGCTAAACGCACCCCCAATGAAAGGGGTAACAGACAGTATTTTTGCGCAGGGCGACTTTCAAAAATCCTATTTTTTAAAAGACCCACGCGTATACTCAAAGATATCGCAGGACCAAACCGACTCTGTCCCAAAATTTTCACCGAGCACCATCCAATCCGAGCTTAAACATTGGGCTGCGCCATCGCAGAGCAAGTCGCCAAAGAGTCTGCAAACGACAGACTCCATATTTGCGAAAGTCGTCCCCAAAACTAGCAGTATATTCGGGGGGAGCGCAGCAAAAGAAGAGCCTCCGGTTGATGCTGCGCCTAAAAAGGGTGGGTTTGCATTCAGTTTACCTCTGACGACGCCTGAAACAAATGTACGTGGTATATTCGGCTCGCAGTTCCTTTCGTCTGCAATAGAAAAGAGCAAAATGCCAATGGAGTCTATCAAAATGCCCATAAGTCCAGAAAAGTCACTTCCACAGCGTTCAACGGTAGAAGCAGTCGAAGATTTAGAGGAAATTCAGAGGAAAAGGGAAGAAGAAGAGGAGGAGATGCTGAGAAAACAGTTGGAGGAGCAGCAACGTAGAAAAAAATTACAGAAAAAGCTGTTGGAAGAACGCAGAAAGGAAGAGGAAAGGTTAAGGACAATCAAAAGAATGAAACAAGAGGAGGAACTTAGGAGAAAAATGGAGGCCGCCAAGAGGGAAGAGGAGAAACGGAAGGACATGGAAATCCGGGAATCGGTGAAAACAGTCCTGGCCAACGTCGTAAATACAGTTGACGAGAGAATCCGCCACCAAGCCCTACGCAGAATAAGGAACAAGATACAACGCAGACTGCTGCTTAAAATCACGCAGCGGTGGCGGCAAATAGTGTATAAGAACAAGCGGCAACGTAAAGCGATGGACTGCAGCCCCGTGTGGGTGAACACAAAAACTCCTGAGCAATCGGCTCAGGAATTACGCACTGCCTCCCAAGACTTAACCCTGGCGTTGAAGAGCCGCTATAAGTACGGTAAATCTCTCGATATCCCACCCCTCGACGTCGACAAAATCAGCAAAATTAACCTCTCCCGGTTGACTTACACGACTTTGAACAAGCGTTTCTTCGATTTAAAAGGGACTTTGCAGAAAAACATATTCTGGAAAGTGGAAATCAGCCTGCCTGATCACTGCGAGTTACCGACCGGCTTGAGTAAGATTGAGGAGACGTTAAAGGACGCTCTCCGCTGGGAGCATAAAGAAGGCCTGCTGATGCTGGTGGAACAGACCAAACCGAACCCGTCGCAGAGCGTGACATACTGCATCGAGCGCCAGCGCGGCTTGTACGTCCGACACGCGGACGCTAACGGGATAATATTTATCGCCAAGGACTTTAATACGCTGCTGCAACGTAGGATATTTGAGAACCTGAAGCTGTTCGGGGTTTTTACCAAAATTCCCATCGTTATCATCCTGCAGAATTATGACGACGTCGCGCAGAGTAAACTGAAAGCTTTGATAGAGGAAAAGATTGTCTCCGACTATATCATACTCATCAACAACTTGACGCCCTCGACGTTGGTGAGCTTAGTTGAAGAGGGTTTAGTGTTCTTGGCCGGAAAAGTGGAGAAACAGCCGTCGTTAGAGCTCGACACACTCGGGTCGTTTATAACAAAGTACTTGTGCACGGAAGTTTGGAGAAGAGCTAATAGTTTTGCCAAATGGAATTCGCAGTATAAAGAGTGCCTCAGGAACCCTAACATCGTCATTAGTTTGTACAATGACGGTTTGGCGAAGTTGAAAAAAATTGCATTAAATAAATCTTGCTTTGAATATGCTTCCTTTCCGGAAGTGTTCAAAGACTTTCTAGAAAGCGAAATACCAGCGTATCTGCCGTGTAATTACTACTATTTCCCGAAGTTTTGGAAGAGCGATGCATACACCGCTCAACTGGAAAAAATCCTGAAGTGCCTGGCGTTACCGAAATGGCTGGAAACATGGCCGGCGAGTAACGAGTTGGAGTTAGAAGTAAACGTCTCGAAATACTGCACGAAAATGTTCAGAGAGCCTGAAAAGCCATTTTACCGGATCATGAGTGTTTTACTGCGCGACGTTGACCCTAACACCAACTTCAAAGACATCGGCAAGGTCTTATGGACTGATGTCGTGGAAGTGCTAGGCCTAGAAAAGCTCAAACAAGCTCATTTAGGCTTGACCGGCACCATTTTCGAAAACAAGTCTATTTTTAACCAATTCGTGGTAATATATGACACAACCACCTTGGAACATTACAACAAGAGCGACTGGTTCTACATTAACAACCCTCTGGTGAAGAAACACGTTAAGCAACAACTGAAAGAGGAGAAAAAAGCGCCCAATGATCGGCCCGAGCCAAAGTTAGACTTAAATTTAAACGTAGATTTAGACAAAACGATTAGTGAAGTTACAAGTCAGTTGTCAAATAAGGCAAATAACTTACAGATGAGGAAGGAGTTGGCGGAATTTAACGCCCTGATGGACGATTTAGAAAGTAGCATTAAGATTCATAGGAAAATTTCCTCTAAGTTTGAGGAAAATTTACGAAACACAATTGAATATAAATAAATAAGAGAATGTGTCACTTTTATTTATGTTTTTTTACTTTTTATATTTTTTCTGATAAATAAACCGATATCAATTTACATCTCTATAACTTATAATCGCTGCTTTTCATTCTGTGGTTTTAAATAAGCTGATCGTGTAATTTTTATTGTATTTAGACTCGTATACCTGAAAAAGGTCCTATTCCATTTGTCTTTGTTAGTAAAGAATATTTTTTTAGAAATTACTGTTTTTTTTTTATTCTGATCTTCCGCAGATAATTACTATAATAAAGCAAAATGACAATTTTAAATTAGCGTCAATCACAGAGGATACCTTTTTTCTTGTGCAGCTCCTGCCGGCTCTCGGTAGCTCAGGTCATCCAAAATGATCGATATTACAATTGTCACAGAAGCTACACAGGGTTTGGACACACAAGAATTTAAATAATAAATATTTTGGCTGCCTAAAAGATGACACTGTACAAGCTAATAAATAACGCTAAACACAATATAAAATGCACCAGTTTCAAATAAACTATGCACAAAATACAAACATCTCTGTATACGCTTAAACTATTTCACACCTATAAGAACATTTTAATTCTTAATGAAACACGTAGGGGATATCATTATTTCAGATAAATTCACGTTACCATTCTAATTATTTGTATGTCTGCCTATTCCTCATGAAGTCCTCTTATTGCACTTAAAATATCGACGTTTATTAATTTATTTGGAGAGCAAGAAATGATATGTTCTTTAAATTTTGAGTGCCCTTTTAGCGCGCGAGTCTACAGATCTCCGACCACGGCACATGGTAGTCGGGAGCTGCACGAGAATGAAAAACGAATTTTATTTTATACCAAAAATTTAAACAGGCAAACAGAATCCTTTGAGGTTATGTCGTGTCAATACACAGCATTGAACTATATAACTACGTAGTATATAGTTCACTGATACACAGTGACTGAATAAATATGTTGTTACCATAGATTAATATATTTTGGTTGTTACACATCAAGAATTTCCTCTACCTCTATACAATCCTTGGTTACACACAGTGACTTAATTCTGTGGTGACATTTAGACAAACGTAAAAAACGGTCAACGATTATAGACTAAACAGGATTGCTTATCCCCATAAGTGCAACGTTAGACAAATCTCGTAAGCCCCCACCACGCTTTTGACGTCACCGGATACGTACGGCGTAGGTTCATTGCACCACCGGTGTATTTCCCGGCGTTTGTGTACTGTGTCATTTGTACATTAACATCGTGCCTAGAGAAGTGTAATCTGACCAAAGCATCAATTTGGAATCGACCGTTAGCGCACAAAGGATGCCGGCCGAACTTAACCGCTGACGTCAGATCTTGCCTAACAACACGTGGCCGATAAGCAATCCTGTTAGTCTATAATCCTTGAAAAACGGTATCTATCCTCAGTCACAGACCACTAAAAGTTTCGCTTGTGACAGATAACCACAGAAACAAAACTATTGAACATTGGACAGATAAAAAGCATAATCCCGCCACGGGGAGACAGAATTGTTTATGTTTTTGAACGATCCAAAATCGTCCACCCAGAGACATTTTGATATCATTTTCATTCATTTTTTGTAAAAGTAATCTATTGTATGGCGTTAATAATATATGGTGGAAACCGATAACGTACTGTGCCTTGAGATATAATTCTTAACGGTATCGTCGCTTGATGCGTTTTCCTCGGGTTACACAATGATTTATGAAGATGTTTAGGAATTGCCGGAACGCCGTTGAGGTACTTGTGTCAGAGACAACAAAGAGACGCGCAAGTCCATCCGCAAAAGGGTTCGCTTTCATTGTATTTGTCTCGCTTGTCCCTCTTGCAGATGTCCCCGTAAGTTTATCTCTGTTCCACACTAGACAACTTGTACTGAGGTGGCGCTGCGCTCGCCCTAGAATCGAATACCCAACTGTCACTTGTCGTTCACGGTCCGCCATCTTTACGTTTGTTTACTCGCCTTTTATCTGAATTTGCGCAATTTTATGACTAGATTCGTGTCAATTTATTCGTTGTTCGCAATTAGTGTTTGTTTTGTAGCTACACTTGTTCCCAGCCTGAAAGTGCACGCGACTGCATTCCCGCTATGATTGTTACAAATAAAAACAGTTTTATGCCCGCCCGACTTTGGGTGTTTGTCGGCGGCCACAAAAAACCACAGTCCGCTCAGTTTCAGAGCGGCCACAAAAGACGCTGTTTCAGGGACGATAGGAGGCCACGAAAGTGCACGCTCTTTCAGGGTAGGGAGCGAGAAAAATAAATAATAGGAATCAAATGCTTGCCGCGCATTTTTAAATTCCATTCAATTACACCCGCGCCATCTACTCTTCATGTTCCCATACAGTGAACCAGAGCAATACTGCGAACTCGTAGCGCGTCTCTTTTGTTGTCTCTGCTTGTGTTTTCTATGAATCTGTATTAATTGCGATTTAGGTGAATAATAAGTGTGGAATTAAGATGCAATGCAGTTATTTAGTTTGTAAAAGGGTGGATTATTCAAGTCCGGAAATTGTTACTTTTCATGCTTTAAGTATTTTCAAGGTTAGGCATAATCTCATAATAAAGAAGCAGCGTTGCCGAATGGCCGCCGTCTTCCATTTTATCTCTCGTCCTCATTGCACTTAGAACAATAATTGCTCGGCTTTTCTAGCGTTTTATGAATGAACTGTTGGGTCTCCCCGTGTTAAAATCAGTATGTCATATATTTCTATAATCTAAAATACAGTACAGGGGAAGGAATAAATATTTAGAAACGGATTTTTTTGCCATGAACCTTATAAAATGTATACAGTTGTAAATCCGGTATAAACAGTTCCATATTTGTATTAGAATGAGGGTAGAAAAAAAAAAGAAGAGGAAGAAAAAGAAAAAATATTTTCAAAAAATAATTTTGACAAATAAAAAAATACGTGAAATTTTGCATACCTTCAGGCTTACAGGGGAAGGAATAAATATTTAGAAACGGATTTTTTTTACGTCCAACCTTATAAAATGTATACAGTTGTAAATCCGGTATAAACACTCCCATATTTGTATTAGAATGAGGGGTAGAAAAGAAAAAAAAAGAAGAGGAACAAAAAAAAGGGGAAAAAAAAAAGAAAAAAATATTTCAAAAAATAATTTTAAGAAAAGAAACGTGATATTTTACATACCTTCAGACTTATGGCTGGCAACGGATGGATTTCGAGGAAATCATATGCACCCACCTGAAAGGAAACTGGACAAAACGAGGGAAGGAAATAAAAAACGCAAGTATAGAAAATTTTTATAAACCTTTGGTAGAGAAAATGGCAGGAACATAAGTATATTATATATTTCTATAATCTAAAATAAACAAAAACATTTTTTGTGTCATGGCGATACCATATAAAATCAAAATTATTACTTTAAAATATAGTAATATTAACAACAAATAGCTTTATGTTCTTAAGTACTACTTAACCAGAATTGCAGTTGCGGTTATTGCAAGTTCGCAGGTACTTAGCATAGCTAATACAAAAATATACAAATATCACATTTGAACAATAATACTCTAATGGCCATAGCGTTAAAACGTCACCAATGAGATGAGGTTTTATAAAATGAACACATTAATATATCTCCAATTAAACTAAGGCACCAATTCGGTAATTAAGGCACTATTTACGAAAACCGGGATTTCCACAAGCTACGTTTATCATAGTCTTTGTCAATCTTATAGAAACTAGTTCTTGTCGTTGGGCCCAACGTCCCTTTGGGGCTGATTCTCGTCCTTCTTGTGTTTATTACACTGCTCCCTGTGAGTCGCCCAATGCTTTCGCTATAAAATTGAAACGAAAAATAAGTAAAACGGTAAAGTTTAAGACCAATCAATTAGGTTTCCCAATATTTTTAGATAGTTACGTAACAGGAATTCTGTCACAGGGTCGCCTGACCAGATAATAAAGATACGTGTACATGGCTAAAGATACGTGTACATGGCAAAAGATACGTGTACATGGCGAAAGATACGTGTACACGGCGTAACGTCTCCCAGGGAAGACCTGATGCTTTCACAGAACTTACTTTGTTTTGGCGTATTCAACCTTCACCAGGAAATAGTAGGGTATTTTTGTAGAAATATTTTTTAAATACACTGTCTATTATTTGAAAACAAGTGTTTTTGGTCTTGCTAAAGTTTTCAAATAATAAACAGTAGGCATTTATTTACAAATACCTACCATCATGAAACAGAGTAGGTAGGTAGGAAGTTCCATCATATCCTCAGAGTTTTTCACTAACATCCAGTCATAACACTGCTTTTGATGCAAATTTAAATTATTAAAAACTAAAAACGTTTTTATTCGCGAGAAAATCAAAATTGATAAAATAAATTAATTGGTGCTAAAAACGCACTTGCACGTATAGAACGACATTTCAAAGATTTTGCTTGAGGTTGTGGTTGACGAAACGACGTACCTTAGACATAAAATCGACAAAAGACGTTTTTATTGGCGCCAAAATGAAAATTGATAAGAGATAAAAGAATTAATTGACGCTAGAAACATACTTAGGGAACGCCATTAAGGTTATGGTTGAAAAAAATCGACAAAAAAATGTTTTTATGGGCGGGAAAATAAAAATTGATAAAAAGATAAAATAATGAATTGATGTTGAAAACGTAATTCCATATAGAGAAGGTCGTTTCAGACATCTTGCTTGAGGTTGTGATTGATAAAATCGACGTACCTTATACATAAAATCGACAAAGGACGTTTTTATTGGCGTCAAAATTAAAATTATTAGAGATAAAAGGATTAATTGACGCTAGAAACATACTTAGGGAACGCCATTTTACTCAAGGTTATGGTTGACAAAATCGACATAAAGACGTTTTTATTGGCGGGAAAATAAAAATTGATAAAAAGATAAAACAATTAATTGATGTTAACAACGTATTTCCATACAGAGAAGCTCATTTCAGACATCTTGCTTGAGGTTGTGGTTAATAAAATCGACGCACCTTAGGCATAAAATCGACAAAGGATGTTTTTATTGGCGACCAAATCAAAATTGATAAAGAGACAAAATCGACAAAAAGACGTTTTTATTGGCAGGAAAATAAAAATTGATAAAAAGATAAAATAATGAATTGATGTTAAAAACGTAATTCCATATAGAGAAGGTCGTTTCAGACATCTTGCTTGAGGTTGTGATTGATAATCGACGTACCTTATACATAAAATCGACAAAGGACGTTTTTATTGGCGTCAAAATTAAAATTATTAGAGATAAAAGGATTAATTGACGCTAGAAACATACTTAGGGAACGCCATTTTACTCAAGGTTATGGTTGACAAAATCGACATAAAGACGTTTTTATTGGCGGGAAAATAAAAATTGATAAAAAGATAAAACAATTAATTGATGTTAACAACGTATTTCCATACAGAGAAGCTCATTTCAGACATCTTGCTTGAGGTTGTGGTTAATAAAATCGACGCACCTTAGGCATAAAATCGACAAAGGATGTTTTTATTGGCGACCAAATCAAAATTGATAAAGAGACAAAATCGACAAAAAGACGTTTTTATTGGCAGGAAAATAAAAATTGATAAAAAGATAAAATAATGAATTGATGTTAAAAACGTAATTCCATATAGAGAAGGTCGTTTCAGACATCTTGCTTGAGGTTGTGATTGATAATCGACGTACCTTATACATAAAATCGACAAAGGACGTTTTTATTGGCGTCAAAATTAAAATTATTAGAGATAAAAGGATTAATTGACGCTAGAAACATACTTAGGGAACGCCATTTTACTCAAGGTTATGGTTGACAAAATCGACAAAAAGACGTTTTTATTGGCGGGAAAATAAAAATTGATAAAAAGATAAAACAATTAATTGATGTTAACAACGTATTTCCATACAGAGAAGCTCATTTCAGACATCTTGCTTGAGGTTGTGGTTAAAAATTGATAAAAAGATAAAACAATGAATTGATGATGTTAAAAACGTAATTCCATATAGAGAAGGTCGTTTCAGACATCTTGCTTGAGGTTGTGATTGATAAAATCGACGTACCTTATACATAAAATCGACAAAGGACGTCTTTATTGGCGTCAAAATTAAAATTATTAGAGATAAAAGGATTAATTGACGCTAGAAACATACTTAGGGAACGCCATTTTACTCAAGGTTATGGTTGACAAAATCGACAAAAAGACGTTTTTATTGGCGGGAAAATAAAAATTGATAAAAAGATAAAACAATTAATTGATGTTAACAACGTATTTCCATACAGAGAAGCTCATTTCAGACATCTTGCTTGAGGTTGTGGTTAATAAAATCGACGCACCTTAGGCATAAAATCGACAAAGGACGTTTTTATTGGCGACAAAATCAAAATTGATAAAGAGACAAAATCGACAAAAAGACGTTTTTATTGGCAGGAAAACAAAAATTGATAAAATGATAAAAGAAAGAATTAATTGATGTTAAAAACGTATTTCCATACAGATAAGCTCGTTTCAGACATCTTGCTTGAGGCTGTGGTTGATAAAATCGACGCACCTTAGGCATAAAATCGACAGAGGACGCTTTAATTAGCGACGAATTCAAAATTGATAGAGACAAAAGAATTAATTGACGCTAGAAACGTACGTAGGGAACGCCATTTTGCTTAAGGTCATGGTCGACAAAAGGACGTTTTTATTGGCGGGAAATTAAAAAATTATAAAAAGAGTTAATTGACGCTAAGAACGTCGGCAGCGAATCTGAAAACACCTCTGCTCTTAGGCATAAACAACGTTAAATAATAAACTCTTAATTTCCGCTTACCTGACATTGAATGCTGCAGTACATGGCACTATAGCAACGGCAAACGTATTCGGCCGACTCTCCGCAGATGCACGTCCTGTCCAGAAACACCTGCTCGTTATACTCCCTCTGCAACAGAAAGATATATTCCCTCAATACACATGAAAACATTTTAAGCATGAGTATTCCCCAATTTGAATTTCCGAAAATATATACTGCGTCATGTGATTGATATTTATTTAAGTCCATGTGGAGGGTCAGTTAGAGAAAAAGCATAAAGGAAAGGGGCTAGAGGTAAGGACAATTTTGAGCAACAATATGAACTCAAGAGGGCATGCAGATCTAATTGACATCAAAACAGAACCGGACGGAGATTTTAAATTATCAGGACCACCTGATAATTGCTGATATAGACATTTTCTGTATAATAGGGGCTCCTTAAATCCTCCAAAGTGACAATGGGAGATAATTTACAGCAGCTGTCATAAATGAACTTGCTGATATACGTTTGAGGCGAAAATAGTCCAAGGCAAAAAAACCAAGGCATTCTCAGAGCAAGGAACGTATCGAAAGGGCGAATCATGATGTTAGGGACATTTTGATTTCATAGATGGCAGATAAGGGTATTATTTGGGTTGACGAACTGCGATTAGTTAATTTGAAAAAGAAAAAAGATATCCATAGAAGTACATGAGGCGATGTTTGGGTCTTTGGGGTTCTTATGTGGAAAGGCCTATTGGATTTAATTATACCTCGTGAGGCTCTTCAAACCATTATCAGGTAATCGGGTAATTATCAGGTATCAGGTAATTATTAGGTATCAGGTAATTATTAGGTTAATTATCAGGTATCAGGTAGATAATTATAAGGTATCAGGTAATAGATGGAAACTGTATATAATAATTCTAATGTGGACGCATCCAGCGACTTGGATCTAGAAGAATAAAATAATGTAACTCGTAATTCATCAAAATCAACCAGAATTCGTGAGGTATATTAGTGCATTTTTAGAAATACGATGCATGTTAGTATTACACATAAACACCAGAAACGTTAAAATAAAATTTCACAGACTACTTTACCTGTATCGGGGGGCTGGAAATTCCACTATCAGCTGGAGAATGCGGCTGAAAATTAGAAAAAGCACATTTAGACATAATACAAGTGCCAGTACAGAACAAGGACTAAAGCTTGAATTTTCGGCTTGCTACTAGTATACTATTTCCCACGAATCCTGGACGATTTTGAGTATTTAATAATAATAATAACAATAATACAATTTGATGATAACTCAGTGATATATTTGAAGTGTTGTATAATGCAGCTATTAAGAAAAATAAATCGTTCAATAACAAAAATGTACAATGGTCGTGGACGAATTATAGTACTCAGCACGCAATTAATTTGCCACCATAACCGGGCACGATTGACGTATCTCGCCTTCAGCTCGCGACGTAAACCTCGCCCTGCGTTAATAATGACCGTATAAATAAGATATTAGTATATATAAATATGAAAAAAAAAACATTATTTGGTTTTTTGACATTTAATTTTACAATAAAATTCGACCTCATTCGTCGAACAGACGATGTTACTTGTCAAAACTGTCCAGGAACTGTGATGAATATTAGATTTACCTCAGCCCTGTGTTATGGTAACAAAAGTGGCCCCAATTATCAAATTAGTAATAAATTAGTAATAAAAGGTGCGAACATGGATACCGGTATGAGCAATTTACGTACGGCCGCTGTCGGCGAACGAGTGTTGCCACCCATTAATTAAGTAATCCTTTAAATCCAATACAGTGACATCGTCGTCGCCCATGATAGGAAACATTCACTTGTTTATTGCATAAAAATGTTCCACCATACTAAAAAAAAAATCCGACGCAACGACTACCTAATATTGCAGGTTGCTGATCGCGCGGAATCAGAAATCTTGTTTTTTGTACACGTTTTATTATTGTTTTTTTACTATTATTTTTATTTTTAAAATTTTAGGCATGTTCCCTATTATCGCATACCGTAGGGTGCAGAGGTTTTGATTTTGACTTTGGACGGGACCTGTTGAACTAGGGATTGAATAAAATATCTTAACGTATATAGTAAGCCATTAAAAAAAAATACAGAGCGAGATACGCGTCATGGTTTTTTATTGCAAAATAATTTTGAAAAGGCCACTTTTTTCACTTAATTTTAGAGTTTAAATGATAATGATTATACGTAAAAAATTTTTCGCTGCGAAATTTAATGCCAAAGTTAAAGTCCGAAAGAATAAAAATATGAAAAAATATAGGAAATTTTTTTCTGAATTCGTTGAATTTGGATTACTTATTACATAGAACAATTAACAAAATACGCTGCGTCCGATTGAAAAATTTTAAAATGGCGACCTATTGCAACATTGTATAAGTTGAACTTTCGGATCGGGCATCGATCTTGATGGAAATTATTGCAATACAATATGCCTCCTGTGATATTTTTGTGCAAGCATGGTGAAGACAGGCCCCTAGTCAATAAGTCTCGTGAATTTCCATATTTTATTCAACGCCAAAAGAAAAAAAATACAAAAAAGGCAACAATGATAATTAAGTGCGAATAATTAAGTAGAAACTACTAACCGGAGGACGCATAAAACGAACGATTACATTTGATCCACCAGCTTACTTTCGCTACACGGAACTCATTTTAGCGCACGTAATTACTCCTTGCCCTTGTCACATCACTGACTGTGATTTGACACGCGTTAATCTGCACACGTACGTAGGAGTGGGGAGAAAGCCGGGCGCGGGGCGGTATTGTTTATGCGTAGGCGCGTAGGTATTGTAAACAACACCGCGCGTCGTTCTAAGCGGACGATTTATCGAAGCGGAAAATAGTTCGCTATAAGCAGTTGGTCGCTTAAACCGGAGTCGTACTAAACGGATATGATTTCATAGTACGTCTATATGAAACCTAACTCGAGTTTGCATTTTCGCCACTAAAAACGGTTAGTCGTCATATCCGAATTCCACTGTATTTACAAGAGACAGACCTTAAGGATTGAAGAAAACCAACTTCTCTTTCATTCGATAGAATCAATCGGGAGCAAAATCATTGCCAATAAAAAAATGTCAACCCCTAATAATTGACCGCACTTCCTTGACAGATAAAAAAACCTTCAAATAGGAATCAAGTTATACAAACTTAAAATGTTTATGATGATCCCCGACAGAGAAATTTTGTTAGAGCTTTCTTGGAAATTCTGAAAAATAAATCAAGCATACACGCGCATACTCAACACAACGGTAAATAATTAAGCAGCCACAGGCAGATACAAGATAAACAGGTACTTACAGCATATTCTTCTTCGCGCAAGAGCTCGTCCCCCTGCAACGTGTCAGTCATGTCCTCCTCCTTCTTAATCTCAAAATACTTGATCTCGTTCTGTAACTGCTCGGGATCGATCTCGTCCATCCACGTCAGATCTATAACTTCCCCGTCCTCAAATGCATTCATCTGGCCTATTTCAAGCTTCACTTGCGGCACCGCGCCATCCCCTTCAGCAGTGACGTCAACGACGGGACTGCCCTCTCGAGCGCCGCCAGCAGGCCGGATTATAGCTTGATCGGCCGTCTCGGACACCTCGGGACTATTTGGCAACTTTACGATTGGTTGCTCGGTTACCTCACGATGATTAACAGGCTCCGCGATTGGCTGACTGGTACCTTGCTCATTAACGGGTTGATTGCGATCTTCAGGGTAATTAGGGGGCGGTCCAAGAGCAACTTGCTCGGTTGCTCGAGTGCTGTCGGCGATTGGTTGTTTGGTACTACTAGTAGTCTCGATTATTTGACAGCCAGCTTGAGTAGTTGTCGTAGCTAGAGGTGGTACTGGCTCACCAAGCAACGGAGGACTATTAGCCAACTTATTATCGATTTCTGGCCTGTTCAGTTCGGTACCATCAGTTGGCATGTCGATTGGTTGACTACAGATAGAGGCGCCTTCATCTGCGCCGGAAACATTACCACGAGTGATCTCGGCCGAAGGTGTATTGTGTACATCTGCATTGGTGTTTAATGCAGCAGAATTTCCATGGTCGGTTGCGTTAGCTGGCGGAACCATCATATCGTAAGGCCTCGCATACGGTAAACGTATTTTAAAGCTGTCATCGCGAGCCGGCCTGGGACAATTGCTGCTCCTCACCCGCTCTCTCAACGACTCTAAGGCACTACTACCAGTACATTGGGCGGCTGCATTGCTCGTCGGCAAACCCGAGTTAACCCTCGGAACTGTAACAGTGAGAGGCGCTTGTACAGTGGGAAGGCCCGAGTCGCTCGATGTCGAACAGGAATTAACCCACAACCTTGTTTTGTCGGCGCGATAAGTGGGAACTGTAACGTAACCATGCATCGGACTGGCGGATATTGTACCGCCTACAGTGGGAAGGCAGTTCGATTGAGGGACAGCGGAATTACCCGTTGTCGAATTCGCGTTATAAAATGAATTTCCAGCCCTGGCGTGAGAATTTGGAATTGTAATGTAACCGTGCGTGGGACTGGCAAAGCTTGTGCCGCCTACAGTGAGACGGCTGTTGGATTGGGGGACGGATGGCGGACTGCCTGTTCTCGAATGCGTGCTAACCCACGAATTTGCCGAGTCGGCGGGAGAAGTGGGAACTGTAACGTAACCGTGCGTGGGACTGGCAAAGCTTGTGCCGCCTACAGCGAGAAGGCTGTTGGATTCGGAGACGGATGAACTGTCCGTTCTCGGATGCGTGCTAACCCATGAATTTGCCGAGTCGGCGGGAGAAGTGGGAACTGGAACGTAACCACGCGCGGGACTGGCAAAGCTTGCACCGCCTACGGTGGATATATTATTGGATCGAGGGCCGGCGGAACTACCAGTTGTCGGATCCGTGTTAACCCGTGATTGGGCGCGAGAAGTGGGAACTGTAACGTAACCACGCGTGGGACTGTCAAAGATTGTACCGCCTACAGAGGGATGGCCGTTGGATTGGTGGACGGCGGAACTGCCTGCTCTCGAACTCATGCTAACCCATGAATTTACCGAGTCGGCGGGAGACGTGGGAACTGTAACGTAACCATGCGGGGGACTGACAAAGAATGTACCTCCTACAGCGTTATTGCTGTTACGGTTAGGATGTGAGGTTAGATTGCTCATTATCGAACCTGCGCTACCTCTCGAATTTAATGTCTCTACGAGCGACGCTGAAACTGTCTCGTAACTACGCGTCGGAATAGCAATACTTGGACCGTTTGCAGTTGGATGTAGCTGGGTCGAGTTGCTCGTTACGTTCGCATTATTTGACGTGTGCTCGGCCGAAGATGACGCCTTGCTTCCCCCAGTGTGATTTTTCAGCAACATTTGTCTCAGCGAGTAGCTATTGCGAGGCTTGACGGGTGTCTTCTCCGCAGAGGGACTGGCATCAGTTGCCTCGTTGCTCTGCCGTCCCGCATCCAAGGTTTCGCTAATCTTCTCGCGGCTTTCCTTATCACTGTACGTCTGGCGCACTCGGTGGTACTGCTCGATCTGCCATTCAAGCAGTCGTCTGTCGGCCGGTGAGAGGGCATCTTCGCCTAATAACAAAAACATAAAGAAATGGATATCATGGAAACAAGCGGGCAAGATATTAAACTATCCGAAATGGTTATTTTGTTTTTACGTCATACCGTCTCTAAATCGAATTTATTTTAGAAACTTCTGCCTTGCTTATGTTTCCGTACATAATTTTGCAGGCAATTATTTTTAAGTTATATTTCGACTAACCTAAGTCTCAATTTCACTTTTACTGTATACGAGTATAATTTGGGGCACGTTTGGGTTGCCGTTCAGAGTACTCATGGCGTCCTCCAGTCGCTCTCTGCCGCATTTTGTTCTTTTGTGATTTTAAACAAATGCCGTATTTACCTGTTAAAAAGAAACTAGGTGCTTGCGGTTCTAAACCAGAGACATTTTAACACGGGGAGACATAATTGTTTACATTTTTACGTACCCATCCAAGATCGTTCCATCCTAGTCGTCAGTTTTTTTTCTCCCGAACCACATTTGTCGGGCTTACTGTTACATTTACTTGTCTTTAAGAGATGTTCAAATAATGTGACAATTACAACGAATCTGATTCATTTTAATGCAAGTGTTACGTAAAACAGTTTCTTGGTAATAGTAATCTATTCTCGTTTTTCTCAGGTTTTACGTTAAAGTCGATTTATGAATGGAAACAGAGGTTGCCGAAACGCCGCCGTTGTGTACTTGTGTTTTCTTTAGTGACTTCTTCTATGAATCTTGATATTTCTTGCGATTTAGGTGAACAATAAGTGGGTGTTTATGGTGCATTCTTGAATAGTCTGTAAAAGGGCGGATCATTTAAGCCCGGAAAATGTTACTTTCCATCGGTATGTATTTTTAAGGTTAGCTACAATCTTTGGCGGCTTGGTCGCTGGACGGGCTCTGATCAGCAGAAGCAGCGTTGCCGAATGGCCTACGCCGCCGTCTTCCATTTTCTCTCTCGCACTTTTTAGAACAATAATAGATCGGCTCTTCTAGCGTTTTATGAATGAACCGTTGGGTCTCCTCGTGTTAAAATGTCTGTTCTAAACAGTATCCTTATCGATATATGTGCCGCTGGAAATGATACTCGGGGTCAAAGGTCACGAAAAGCGAGGCGAGAAAGGGGTTTTCGCGAAAAAATCCTGTCAGCGGTAACTCTTATAGAAAAAATAGTGGTTATCAAGTGGTTGTAGCTTAGGAAATTGTAGTGATGTAAGGGGGAAAACGTCCCCTTCGTGCTGTGGAGAACGTTCGCGCACGATAAAGGGTTTGTGCGCGCACGATATATTGCTCTCCAACGTTCCTCACAGAGAACTAAACCCGAACGATAGATTGCTCGAACGTTCCCCCACAGAGCACGAAAGAGAATTTTCAACACGATCCCGACCAATCGGCGCGTTTCTCTCCTCTCTCGACCACGCATTTCGAGCGAAATTCTCGAGTACGTATTTTTGGAGAACGTTTCCTGAGCAGAACGAGAATAATCGAGAGCATAAACGAAAAAAACCCTAAATTTATATTTGGGGCGTAGTGAAGTATTTAGAAATGTAATTTTCATGGTTCTTCCTGAAAATGCTCAAAATTCTCAAATGCTGAAAGTGCCTAAATTTTACAACACTAGGAAATTGCCTACAAAAAAACATAATTACTTTTTGTAGGCAATTTCCTAAGCTTCAAATTTGATAACCACTATTTACTGCGTAATATTTTCAGCGCCGCATCTATTCGCTGGGGATATTTGGGGAGTTGTTCACAAAACAAAACCACAGAACCACAAAACGGAGGTTCATGCAAAAATCCGACTTTCCCCTAATTTTTCTACTGCGCAATGTCTCCATTCCCCATATTATTAGGTCTCTACATGCCGCGCCGCAATAATTAAGTCTCACTCCCATGTAATTTAAACACATCTAAACGTAGATACTTACGGCTAGAAATCGCGCCACTCTTCCGAGAGGGGTCTCTCAAATTGTTGGCGACTCTACCCACATGGAGAAACAGGTCACGCAGGAACGGCACGGGCATATACTCGGCCGCCTCCAGAAACATGATACTCTCGAGCATGAGATAGACCCAGCTCAACGTGTAGCTGCACAGGACGTGGGTCGTCATCTGATGCACCCGACTGATGAGCGAGGAAAAGTCATTGTGACTTAATGACCCTTTCATATTGTACTTCGCTAGATCCATTGCCAGACACTTTGACAAGGCGTGGGACTTTTTCCTAGCCTCACCGCTGAAAACCTGCATCTCGGCGGCCACCATGTTAGGCACGACGTTGCCCAGTTTCTTAATATGGGCCTGGTAGCCGTTCTGCGCGGTCTTCAAGTGGTCGTAGAAGCAGATATACCTCGTCAAGACGGCGGTAATTGACCTCAGCGTGTGTAGATGGATATCCAGAAGCGCCGGCGGCTCCGATGGAGGCACGTTATCCGATTGACTGTTCCTTCTGGGGCTCTGATTCGGCATCGTCTGGGAAACGATTTCCATATTGGACGGACGCAATTGTTTGCCGGTATCCTTTGCTGTCCTATGAGCAGGAAGTACCGACATAAATGTCATGTTAGAGACACTTTCGTCGGGACAAGTCCCCTCTGTGGACTGTATCGTAGAACTACGCGAGACGTTAGTAGGTTGAGTAGGATGCATGGAAATAAATGTCATCTTATTTTGCACGGATACATCAGGCTCCGTTCTAGGATTCGCTACAGGCGTGAAATCGTCGCTTGGCGGCACTTCACTGAGTTCTTCCCCTGTCATTTGACGTATGGCGTCAGTAATGGTTGGGGCTCTTTCACATCTAGGAGCTTGCGAGATAAAACCCAACGGTATCTTCTGCTGCGCTCGTCCTGGAATCCGTACTATGGCGCACAGGGCATTGTCATCTGCCCGCCTTGAAACTTGCGGTACCCGGAAGCAGATGTCTTCGGCTCTTGGGCGTTGAGACGGGTTCTGTTGCACGAAGCCAACTTGGCCACCAACTTTAGCAGGGACTTCCTTCGGCACATGCTTATTCATGTCAGCTATATTTATGCTTGGGGTTGTTTGCAGGCTTGCATGTGTATTTGGGACAGGCTCGGCCGGGGCGTCTTGTACTACACCGTGCGATATAAATGTTCCGGGGCTGTATTTCAAGTTTATGGTGCTCTTGGGCGGACTAATCACTCCCAGCTCGCGGTTCTGCTGCTTTTTATGATCCTTGGCGGTTTCGACGGCTTTTTCCACAAGCAGCTTGGTTAAGTAATCAACGTTATTCTGAAAAACAGCTGTGGGAGATGCAGCGGGCTGTTCTGTGTCATCAGATATTTTTTTAACAACAGTAGTCATCGCTTCGGACTTTGCTTTGTTTACCGTCGAGGGCGCCATAGATGCCACCATTGCTTGTACCTCCAGAGAATTATTCAACGTCTCATCGCTTCTGTATAAAGTTATCCTTTCTTCTCCACCGTCATCGGCATCATCTAGGCCCAAATCAATGCCTCGCCCTTCCTCGGCGTTTGGCGGACGATTGCCGCCCGCCTGGACAGTTAAATCGATAACCTCGTAGAAATCCTGGGTTGGCTTAAGTGAAATCACGACATTCAGGGACGTCTTTCGTATAGGGTCTGCCTTTCTCACCATCTCAACGCTGCTCCTCACGTCAGGCTGCTCTAATGTAACGGCTTTATCACAGCATTCCTCCTCCACGGTAGCGCAACGGGATCTTTGCGGTACCGGGAACTGGTCTTTGGAGAGCAAGGAGCCCTTGACAAATATTGGTTCCGTAGCAAAATCTTCTGTTGGATGTTTAATAGCCAATTCACGATCGACTGTCTTTAAAGGTATTTGTTGGTCGATGTTCTGAAGAAGTACTTTTGGCTGCCGCATGAAGTCGCTAGCGATTCTTACTGAAAGAGCCGCACCATCTTTGACCATGGTTTTTACTTCATATTGTCCAGTTTTATCCGGCCTCGTTGCTTGCTCTATGTTTACTGAGCTCCCTGTGTCACCTACTATGACCATATTTTTATTATCAACAGTGACTGGCCTCATATTATTTTCCGAAGCAGGTTTAGTCTTAATGGGAAATTGTATATGAACTTCTGTATTTGACTTCTCTAAGTTACTTTTGATAGACTTGACATCACTTCTAACCTCTTTGGCATCCCTTCTATCGTCCTTATTGTCAACTGTGGCTGTTTTATTATTTCCCGAATCTTTAGTTGTCTTAATGGAATTTTTTTTAGGAGCTTCTGATTTGGCATCACTTCTAACCTCTTTAGCATTCCTTCTATTGTCCTTATGGTCAACTGGGGCTGTTTTATTATTTTCCAAATTATCTTTAGTTGTCTTAATGAGACATTTTATAGGAGCTTCTGCTCTATTTGAAGAGTTCTCTAAGTTACCTTTGACAGATTTGGTATCACTTCTATCATCACCTATCATAACCTCTTTGGTATTTCTTCTATCGTCCTTCATCTGAACTGTGGCTGTTACATTATTTTCCGATTTATCCTTAGATGTCTTTATGGGCAATTGTATAGGAGCTTCTTCTGTATTTGAAGAGTTACCTTTGATAGGCTTAGCATCACTTCTAATATTTTTATCGTCAACTGTAAACGCTTTCGCATTTTGCGAGATTTCTTTCATAGTCCTGTGTTTTGGTTCCGTCTCTAAGACCACTTTGGCATGCCTTCTATCGTCCTTGCTGGCAACTGTTTTATTGTTTTCTTTCTTATATTCGAGATTTTTCATATTTTCAGAGATTTCTTTGGCAGCTTTAGTTGGTTTAGTTAGTTGACGGCTTGTACATGGTTCCGTCTTTACTGTGTTCTCTAAAAGCTCTTTGGCGTGCCTTCTCTCGTCCTTCTTATCAACTACGGCTCTTTTCGCAGTCCTCTCCCAATCGTCTTTAACGATTCTAACCGCCAACTGCCTTGGAATTTGCTCTGTCTTTACAGACTTCTCTATTATATTACCTTTGGCATCACATTTTTCATTTTTATTGTCGACTGTTGTAGGTGTCCCCGTATTCTTTCCAGATTTCCTCTGAATTACAGCGAGTTCAGATTTTTCAATCATTGTTCTTGACTCTGTAGCAGATCTTCTTGTGTCAACGGTAGATTTTTTATTTTGCCTTCGGTTTTTATCTTGTATAGGTTTATTAGCTGTCGCTGCAAAATTTGGTTTTTTAACGCTAACGGGTGTTTGCCTTCGCTTGGAACATTCCGCTGACGCCGAAGGCTTTCCGTTGTCAATTTTGATAAAATTGTTAACGTCCCATCTGCTTTTTTTTTCACTGGACTTAAACGCCTTGCCCTTACCCGGTTCCGTTCCCGAGGGAACCGGTTCCGAATGCCTCCTGTTGGTCTCTAAACACCTAGTGTCACGATTACCAATATCTAAAAATAACTTTTTCGGTCGCTTGTAAGATTCATCCAACTCGCTCTTCCGCTTATAATTTTTTTTTCTGTCACTATCCGCCGCTTCTTCGCTTTCGGGTTCACTGTCGCTACCAAATAGCCGGTGCATCTTCTTAATATGTAGATCATTCTCGTCGGAGAACGTTGTACGGCGTGACTGCAGTTTTCCTGGGGACAATATGAGCTTTTGCAAGGCTATCTCCGGCGGAATATTTTTATTGGAAAAGGATTTTTTGTATTCGCTTAAAATCACTAACGGGGTTTGGTCTGGAGTATGACCGTTCTCAATTGGAAGTTTTCTAGCTTTTATAGTTTTAAGGCTATCGGGTTGTTTGCCTATATTTGATAATCTCGGGTCAGTTCTTGGATCGATTTGTGGTACATGAGGTATCGGCATATGCGCTTTTATATCGTTCTTCTTTGCTCGAATAGGCGAATTTTTGCCGCCCAATAGTAGCAGGAGGTTGGTTGACACATCGAGATGGCAATCTTGATTGGTATTGACGCAGTCCAATGATTTGGACTTGGTTGGGTGTTCACCCATAGATTCCTTATCCGTTTCCTCAGTCAGGCTTTTGCTGCGGATCCTCGCTCCCCTGGGGCACTGGGGCGCGCCTAGATCTTCCTTCAACACATCGTCGATTTCCTTCAGAAGCTTTTCAGAGTTTATGTCAGCGTACAGATGATCGTACTTCACTTTTTTCGCTGTAGTGCTCTCGTCCCCATCACACTTTCTTTTGGGGGGACTGAGCGCGTCCACGTCCATGTCAACCACCTTTAAATCGTCTGCGGGGGGCGAGTTCGTGTCCGTGTATACATCTGTAACTATGAAGTCGTCAAGATCTACAGTACTTGAGGAGAGGTACGATCTGGTAGTGTCTATCCGGTCTATAGTTATGAAGTCCTCGAGGAAAATCGTCTCCTCATCTGAGTCCACTTCCCTAACAGACGGCATGCGTCCTTGCGGTGACTGAAAAGGCTGCGAAATCGGAGATCGAAGTGGTTTGCTTCGTTCTACAGCCGGGGGTTGTGTAGTATCAACTTCCAGAGCGTCCGCCTCTGTAGATATGGATTTCGTTGTTTTCTGGCCAATCTCATTTTTTGCGCTATTGGCGCTCTCTTTGGGCGATTCATCAGCACACGTCATTGACGTAACACTTTGAGTATCACTATTATTATTGCACAGTTTTGGCTCGTTGCCCTTTGCACCTTCTAATTCAACCATAACATCAACGGCGTCGTTGCGTTGGCTTGTAGACACTTTTGCACCGTTTCCGTCGATACTGATTGTATTATTCTCTTCTGAGATCTGCAACACTTCCTCGTCTGCAACCGTACTCGTTACAATTTTACTCTGCTCGACAGCAGAGGGCTTTGAATTCTCCACGGAGCTGCTATCACATAGTACTGCTTTGACTTTATCACTTTCAGTTTCTGTGTATTTCCTATTTTTATCTAGTGATTTGGTGACAGTCGGAACTTTGGTAAGTACAACATTCCTATTTCTATTTCCGGAAGGCCAACGGTTCGGAGGCCTTGGCCACTCGTGCTTTCTTCTATTATAGAAACTCCCCCCGTACGGGCCATCTATTGCGCTGTAACAAGAAACAATTTGTTACAGCCTACCGTAGATTAATTGCAGGGTAAAGCGGATAGATATCTGCGGTGTTAGTCATAAAGCAAAATAAAGCTACAGGGTTAGAATGCTACAGAACGAAGCAGAAATGCCAAGCTTACTAGTACTTACAACTCAGCTTCATCCTCGTAATTCGGAAGGTAAATATCGTCCAGATGATATCTTCTCCACGGGTCAGGTCTATCAAACCTTTGGGGAAAACTGTCTTCGTCCCGAAGCCGCCTAATGACAAAACAGCTTTCAATAGTACTTTTAGGACGAGTGCCGAACACTAGACTAAGTTGTCAACTAATGAAACTGCTATCTAAGCGAGTGGTCGAGTATTGAGAATGTCATTGGATTGCAGTTTTCATTATCTAAATAATAATATTTCCCGCTTCAATTGCTTATCCGTGCTCAGTTATAATTTGTTTATTAAATAAAATAAAACGGTATGAGATAGTGAATCGAATTCCTCGAGTTTATTTATCATATGTTTAGTTTATTTCACAACTCACCTAACGGTTAGACGAGTCCCGATTTATTCGTATTATAAAAGGCTTATTATGGTTAAGTATAATATAGTACTGTCGTAAGCAAGAAAATTGGACAATTATTTTTTTCTAATGTAAATCTTTGAAAATTTAATGAGTAGCCGAAATAAAACAGTTTCCATTTTTATTTTATTTTTTATTGTAATGCTGTTGTTATTGCTGTAACAAATGATGCATGGTCAATAAAACAAATTGCAAATTCAAAAAATATGCATATATGGCAAAATAAAACAAACAAACAACATATAATTTACTACAAAAAAATCAAACAAGTACCTAATACTTAAGCTAACCGAGTTACCCAGTTACATATACTCTTCAAATGATCACAGTGAATATCACAATCAGAAGCGATACGATTGAACCCCCCTAAGAAAAAAAATGTCTGTCTACGCCAATGAGAAACATTGTGTAGGTCAGGGTTGCTGGTCGTTGATCTACACATATATATTAGAAAGCCTGTAGTGTGTCTGTGTGTGATAAATAGTAAACTTATATTCGTGTTTAGTTTTTAGTAGGTATTTAATAAATTAATCATGAATAAGATAGGCGATTTAAAAATTTGTAACTTTTCACTGGAAGAAAAACTTAAAGTTAATGGTTGTGTGGATGTGAAGAGACTAATAAACTGTTTTGTTTTGTATGATTGTGTCCTGTTTGGAGGTGATGAAACTTGGTCGACAAATGGCACGGACGATCTTGTACATATGTTGTGTACCTGAGTGTCACAATTCCACTAGGAAGGGGGCTGGGATGACGGGCATTTCCCCGTGATCCCAATAGGAGAAGAGAATGATCAACAAAGATTGGTAGGGAAAATTAGTGGACACCTAAAGACAGTTGAATTAGAATATATTTCTCGAGGAAAATATTAGGAAAACATAAAAAATAGCTACCACTAAACTAACAATCCACACCAATTTTTATTGGGCATAATTTAAAAACTAAATTAATTAATAGATTTATAGTGTTTAGATTAAAAGTGAACTGTAAAAAAATACAAAAAGTAACCGCCAAGGCTAGTAAAAGTATGGCTATGCATAGTGTTGTGAAATAATCTTTTTATTCTTGTATTCTGTTCTGATTAATAAATTGTTTGATAATAATTAGTGTAGAGTTTTCGTCCCATTCTGATTATTCATGAAAATACATATTTTACTGGTAAGTTAGTAGAAGCAGTGCTACTCATTTTTTAAACCTTTTATTTTATATCGCATATCCACGTGTATTGGTGCGAATGTTTGCAGTAAAATCATTTCTAAACTTTTTGAATTTGGCGCCACGAATTGTGATATAAATTGGCTGCCTTGGCCAGACTCTCATTGAAGGGTCTCTAATGCGTAATAAGACACCGCGCCCTCTAACGTCCACTGCCGTCATAAGACACGATTTTAACAGCTGTATTGCGCATCTTAGGCTTGTCCTAAAAGAAGGCACTACCTATGACCTTCATTAAAAAAATGAACGTGTGGGTGATATCACTTCATTTAATATTTCCCCTAGTCAGCCAGGCATGGCGGCCTAGGATTTTCACCCCGTACAAAAAGAAAAATGCGGTTTCCGACACCAATCTAGCCAAGACGGCGAGTCTTGGCTAGATTGGTGTCGGAAACCGCATTTTTCTATAGACGCAATCCATGCAAACACTACAACACTCTACTGCACTATCTACGTCCTACTCAACTGTTTACAGCCCACTATGCGAAAAAAAGCAGTTCAAAAATACTTACCAGTGACCTCCCCTTGCTCTGTACGGGCCGGCTGGACGTGGGGGAATCGGACCCGGCGGCGGTAGCAGCGGTGGACGGGCAAACTGCGGAACAGGTCTATAGTTATAGGTATTCGAGGCCTGGAAAAATGTTTTTGTTCAGAATTTACATACAATACGATTAAATACATTTTAAATATGTCAAGACGTGCTTCAGTATATTCTATGCTATAAACTTTACAGTATATCTCGGATAAATAAGAAATAAAAAACCCGTTGTAGTATCCTTTATTTTAAATTTAAATATGCCGCCATAATAGGCAGCACTGTAGCTTTGACAGTTTCCGGCCAGGTGAGAGGGAGAGGGAAAAGATTAGGTTAGGTGAGAATTAAGGTGAATGGCAAAAAGGAGCGTGCCCAAACTTATGTATCTTTGTGTTAAAAAATATAGTTTTCGTTAAAACGTTGAGTTATTATTTGGAGAGTTGGTAATCCCGACCTCCACTACACCCTGTTGCTGTTTGCTGTTCATGTTAAGTATTTTTCAAAAAGATAACACCGATTCTAGCTTGACAGAGGATACTTTGCTAGTTACTGAGGATGATGGTGCTTCTGAAGAAATGCAAACAGAAGGAGAGTTTTCGGAAGAACCAAGAAATGCTAAGGTTATTGGAGGTCAAGGAATTCAACAGCGAAGGAAAAAAGCAAAGACAATGTTTGATACTGAGGTTGATAGAGCCCTAATTAAAGCATTAGAAAAATCAGAGCCGAAATATGAACTTCCTCCAGACGAAGATGACTTATTTTTCAAATCGTTGTTAGCAACTGTAAGAACACTGAACGTGGATGAAAAATTACAATTTCGCATGGAAGTTATAAGCATCGTTCAGAAAATAAGACAAAAAAAACTAAATCAACAACATTATCATCCGCCATTACCCTCGCCACAGCCATCACTTCATTCAATTACCACGCATTCAAACTATGATTCTTCTTCTTCTCCCCAGTATGTCTATCAAAGCACACCAGGATATCCTCAACAAACATACACGCAACTTCGAAGCCCTAATGATTTGTTGGAATAATTACTATATAATTACATAATATGCTATGTAGTTTTGAAAATAAAATAATATATTCGTACCTTAATGTTACTGCTATCATTTCGGTTGGAGGTATACATTTTCTCATATGTGTATCTTGAAGACTTATAGAATCTTTCAATCGGTCGACTAAATAATCAAACGTCTCTTTACTCATGCGAAAATAATTAAAGAACTTCCCAGGATTTTCTGTAAGTTTTTCAAATAATGTATAAAACGCCCCTTCCACATATCTGACCCTCAAAATGGGATGGACCCAATATTGCCTTCGATTCTTGATAACTTGCCTTCTTCGGCGCCTACGTAAAACCACCGCTATTAAAATCACTTTTCTTCGATCCATCACTTCCAAATTCACAGCAACAACTGACTAAAATCGATCTGGCAACTCGGAATATTATATCTAATCAAGTTTCGCACGATATACCGTGTAGTGGGCTAGCATTTAGGGGATGCGGCGCGATGTGTCGCGCGCGGCAAATCGTGCCGTTACCGTCCTGTGGGCAATCGCCCTTAAGTGTCCGCCACACGCGTCTATTTCAAAACCGCTTTCATAATTATATATTTCTACCAATTTATAATTTCGTACTTATACTAATTTTGTATTTGTTCAATTTAGCCAATATAATAAATTACTTATAATAAAATCACTTATTAAGTCGCGATTCACCGGCGTCAAAATATGCACATAAACGAACGAATGCGCAAACACAAATTATAGAATAATGTCCTGTTTTTAATTTAGGCATTAACATTTATATTTATATTATATATGTTATATTTCTTATATTTAATAGGTGTACTGTACCGGGTAAGTCTCTTAAGATTGACACCCCCCTTATCTCACTTATCCTTTGCCGATTTAACTCATTCAAAAAAGGAGTAGACACGGTTTTTGATGAATTTTTATAATATGAGCACGGATATTAAAAATCTCGTAAGATATACAGGGTGGAAAATAAAACATGATTTTTAAATGGAGCACCCCGTATATTTTTAGACCAAAATAATGTCCTTAATTTTCTGAATTCAAAAATATGTAATTGTTATATAATCACTCCACCTGTTCGTGAGATATTACTAAAAACTTATCACATTACGGGTGTCAATTATAAAATAAAAACATCAAGATACCTCTGGAAACAATGCATATTTGCATTGTTTATTTGTTGACAGATGTCATCCAGTTTTGTGTGAGATAGTAGATATTCTCTTAGATATTAGCGTAAAAAATACGTAGTGTTCGTAAAGAAGCCAGTTATTTTGAAAATGGTATATTCATTGGAAGAGCGAAAAGAGTTACTTGAAATTTATATTCAGTGCAACAAGAATAAGTCTCTTGCTCGGAGGGAGTATGTTAGGTTATTTCGAGAAAGGCTACCTCCTTCCAAAAATAGTTTTAAAAACATTAATGCAAAGTTTAGGAATACCGAATCTCTGAGAGACAAGAAAAGGGAAAGGCGAAGAACAAAAACAGGAGAAGACACAGAACTCAACGTGTTATTATATTTTGCTGAAAATCCATCCAAATCATCCTATGCCGCAGCAATAGAATTGGATATATCACAAAGAAGTGTGATAAAAATATTACATCGTCATAATTTTAAACCATATAGTATTTTGCCCGTTCAATATTTAGACGACAACAACCTTCAAGACAGGTTAACCTTCTGCAGAGACATACTTGATAGAATAGAGGAAGATGATGAGTTTCTAAGTCATGTCTTTTGGCCTGACGAAAGCAGTTTTTCTACTGCGGGAATTTTTAACAGAATTTACTGGGCAGCGGAAAATCCACATATTGTAAAAAAAATAAAAAACAAGGATACCAAACTGTAAACGTGTGGTGTGGCATCCACAAGGATGCTATTGTAGGTCCTGTATTTATAAATGGGCCCTTAAATGCACAACGTTATGTGGATATTCTTCAACATCCAGTTGAAAATTATTTAGATAATATTAATTTAGTGGACAACAGATCTGTTATTTGGCAGCAGGATGGAGCACCACCACACTCTGCAAGGAACGTCACCGAATACCTAAACAGAAAATATCCTATTTGGATAGGAAGGCACGGTGTTATACATTGGCCCGCTAAAAGTCCGGACTTAACACCTATAGATTTTTTTCTCTGGGGTACGATAAAACAAGATATATACGAAACTGGGGTCTTAATAATATGAATGAGTTAAAAGAATGCATACGTGTAAAAATTGAGGAATTAAACCAAAATGATATATTTCAAAGGGTGAGAAGCAATTTTATAAAGCGATGCCAAATGTGTATTCAGAATGGTGGTGGTTACGTGGAAAATATTTAATTACGTTACGTGTAAATAAATAAAAGTGTGTTACTCTATTGTGTTACTGTATTAATATTGACTTTTATTTGTTTTTATTAGGCTTATGTTGTTTATTGTTATTACTCGTTACTGTTACTGTCACCTATATATTATTTATTTATTATCTCAATAAATGGCATTGTTTCCAGAGGTATCTTGATATGTTTTTTGTTTTATAATTGACACCCGTAATGTGATAAGTTTTTAGTAATATCTCACGAATAGGTGGAGTGATTATATAACAATTAGATATTTTTTTATTCAGAAAATTAAGGACATTATTTTGGTATAAAAATATACGGGGTGTTCCATTTAAAAAAATCATGTTTTATTTTCCACCCTGTATATCTTACGAGATTTTTAATATCCGTGCTCAGATTATAAAAATTCATCAAAAACCGCGTCCACTCCTTTTTTGAATGAGTTAAATCGGCAAAGGATAAGTGAGATAAGGGGGGTGTCAATCTTAAGAGACTTACCCTGTACATAGGTACTTAAATTTAAGAAATAAATGTTCTTCGGCAAAATGAAACCAGCTAATACGTTGAAGGAGATCCTGTCATTATCGGTTGTGCATGTTGCGTCACATATCGAGGGTCTCACGCCATATACGTATACGGGCGTATACGCCACTTTTGGCCAAAATCACTTTTTTTTTTCATGAGTCGATACCTACTAATATGGCGCATGATTTGACCAAACGGTTTGTGGATTTGTAGTATATTTGGTCAAAAAGCACAAAATCCGAAAGGCGTAAACGCCAATCTTACAAGTGACAGTACGCCATAGAGGCATAGGAACCATTTTTAGGTAAATATATAAAATTTTCATTAATTATCAGTTGCAAATAGTAAATTACTTAACTAAATGTATAGTGTTTTCAAAATAAATCAGATGCTGGGAAGGTTTTAAACTGGAAAGAAGTGCGTTGGTAGCGTTTTCAAAAGTCAAATCCGGATACACTTTTCTTCAAAAATGAATTTCGCGTAGAGCAATTTCAAGCTGTAAACATTATGAAAAGAAAATTTATATTTTCAGCTTAAACCACTCTGACTCTAAACTTCTCATTGATAAAAAAAATATTCAGACCTGCAGTCGCTTTGTCATGGAAAAGACTATACTATACCTTCAACGTATCACAACTTTTACGATTCATTACCTAAAGCAAATTCCTGACTCTAATAAAACAATTTTGACTAACTTTCCGTTTACTAAACTATTTGATTTTCAACCCGAATTGATTGTATGAAAACCTGCCGAAAAACTCCATAATTTTGGCTAAGATTGTCGCTCTAGCCCTCGTTGGGTGCGACCAAAGGATGATATTTTATCCCCTTTAAAGGTAGCCACACACAAACAGTTTTTCCTCAAGGTGTATGGTGAAGACGTTGAGGCTGCTGGTAGACTGTACAGTCCACAAAATCCTATTCGGAAAACCATTGTGAATAACTGTACAGGTGTGTCTGAATAGGCCAATCTCGATGTGTGTGGTAGTATCGTCCATTTAGCAGTTTTCCGATGTGCAGCGTGCATGATTGTTTAAATATGACCCGTCAATTTGTAGAAGACTTCATTAAAATATACGAAAGTGAGCCTTGCCTTTGGCAAACAAAGTGTAAGGACTACCACGACAGAAATAAGAAAGATGCCGGATATGCAATATTGACAGAAAAACTGAAAGAGATTGACCCGAATGCTACAAAATATGCTGCCATTAAAAAAATAAATAACCTAAGAAGCGCCTACAGAAAAGAAAATAAAAAAGTTAAGGAGTCTTTGAAGTCATATAGTCATATAATAAATGTAAATAGCTTTACTCGTCCATTCTCAAATAGTTGTGCCAATCCTTCGGAAAACCCTTTAGCTCGGAAAGGAGATTTATATAGGAGTATTTGCTTCTCTTCATTAGCCATTCCTTCGCCCAGACACTTCTCTTAATATTCTTTTTTTCGCGAGTTTTAGCGCACTTGTCACCATAAGCCAACCAATTACCGCCAAAGCATCATCGCCCGTAGATGCCATTGCTATAGGAGTCACGAACTGACGTAAAAACCTTTAGGAATCCCAGCCCGTGTGTGGGCACCGTTCGGATTAAGGAAATCCTCAAGGCATAAACTGAGCAGTTTCGCCTTGAGAAAAAACTGTATGTGTGTGGTCGCCTTAAGTAATACTACTTACCCGGGGTAAAATCTCAACCAATCATACGGGATCTACGTTACCCCTTACATAATCTTAGGAAACTATTCCCGTACGCTAACGCCAACTGGTTGCAAAATATGAACTAAACATTTTACACGACATGGATAAATAATAATAATGTTTTGGGTTTGCATTGTGAGGTGGCCCGTTATACACATATGAAGAAAAACCCCACAGAAAAACTCTTCTTAGAGGCTTAGTTCCTTCATTCTTCAAAACAATACAATTATCACATTTCTGAGATACTCTTTCTGCATTAATTAGTTAGCTGCTCCTACGTTTTATGAAAGTATTATTCTAATATTATCTTCGGGGTAATGCTTGGCCATTAGCAAGATAAATTACCCATCTAATATGGACAAAAAATTTGAAGAACTACCTTCAATACACATAATGTAATAGCAGCATCTCAATATTTAGGTAGACTTCCGACTCTAAAATATGACGATTATTAATATTAATAGAACGCAAGAGCGCTGGCCAAGAAACCGCATACTAATTGTTACACACAGTGTGGGAATACACACCCAAATCCAAGGGCTCTAATGTTTGGGTTATCGGCACGATCAGGACGAAAACAATCCGACATGAAGTTTGAGAAAAGGTGAAAGACACTTATTTCCGAGTTATATATCACTGATTTATTGTAATAATATTGTAGCGTAAAATAGTAACGGGTGTTTAGACTACCGTCGTAGGGCGGAGATGGAAAACACACTTCACAACGACAATACGTGGTGCAAGGCACATCCGCTTTTACTTTTATGACTTCGGAGATGTGTAATGTAAAAGACTATATTATTATCTTTCATTTAGCTTGTATTTTTATTCAATATCACCATTCTATTCGGACGCTCGTTGTTTAAAAAGTATCAATGTTTACGACCTTAAATAACTACGATTTATGACTTGAGTTAATAATTCTCTAAGTCGAGAGTGGGGTGACTGGATAAAATAGAAACGATATTGGGCAGTGGTGTTTTAGAGAGCAACTGGTAATGTTGATGATTTATAAATGCATGTTTAAAATATTAATTGTAACACAAATAAAATAATTAAATAGAAGCTTGTTTTTAATGAAATTAAAATTACCTTATACCAACGGGTACCTATCCATGGGTCCCATGATCCATTGGTCCGCGACTGTAACTGCTTCTCGAATGCACGGGACATTTCTCTATTTTTTTTAAATCCATTCACAAAACGCTTTACCGTAACATAAACTTAAGACGCATTTACCACCGCGTATGTGCCAGAATCTTCGATGTCAAAAACACAAACTAGATCACCATCGTTTAAAAGTCCCAGTTATCCTTCAATTAGAAACAAAACAAGTCAAGACCGGTTAGTAACACTACAACTACAAATTTTACACAAAAGAAACACTTCAGAAACACAAAAATTGGGTCTGACAAACTGATGTTCTCCGTCATTTATGACACTGTGACACACACACTAGAATATCGCCGGGGAAAGATCCCAAATTGTTGACGTTCAAAACTCGCAGTAATCTGAATATCAGCGTTAGCTTGTAATCTAAATCAATTTTGTCCCTGTAGACATTATATACATTTGAAAAGGCAAAGAACCGAGAAGGCTGATTTTTGGATATTGTGTTTTTTGCCCTATAATAATTCTGCCCTCCTTAGTTAAAACGTCCTAACTAATAATTTGTTGAAATCGAGATAAGAGGTTCGAGAGTAATAGAAATAGAAGAGAATTAGAATCGAGAGTAATAGAAGAATATGTAAACCTTACAAAACTTTGGATGAAACAAAATTGCTTCCGTTTCAATGCTGGTGTCTTCATGAGTCGATTTAAAACTGAAGCAAAAGAAGAATTCGAGTATTTTCCTAGGATTTGGCCGAGACATGTGGATGACATTTTTGCCGTGTTTGACACTAATATTGCGGATGTAGAAAACTTCATTTCCAAATTAAATAGTCGTTTCACTTCTGTAAAGTTTACATATGAACTAGAAAATAATGGAAAACTTCCATTTTTAGATGTATTAGTAATTAAAAAGTGACAATAGGTTAGAATTTGATATATAGGAAAGATACCAATAAGATCTTCAAAAACGTGGGTTTTAATAGCAATTCATTCGTCGAGTAATAAATTACAGCAACTCCTCGACAATCCAAAGGATAAAATTGTTTCAGATGCTAGTCTGGGATTTACGAAATCAGTTGTAATGACTGCGATCGAAAATATGGTGGACAAACGAGACGATCAATTAACACTAGGTTTAAAGAGCATATGGCTCATCTAAAATATGGAAGAACAGATAAGTCTATAGTCTTGCACAACATGCTTGTGACAACGATCATAGAATAGATATTAGTAATTTAAGATTAGTTAGAAATGGGACCCATAATAGACAGTTGGATGCATTTGAGAGCATAGAAATTATGAAATGTAAAAATAGTATGAATAGCGACAAGGGTATATACCTATACCGTATAGCCCGCTTTACGCGTTGCTTAGCAACTGATCATTGAAGCGTGACTAATGACGTCACCATGAAAATAGTATAAATAGGGTAGATTTAGTTTAAGATTAGTTTCAATCGTCTCGGGATGATGCCAACTTGATTGGCGAAACGCGCGTCGAGCAAAGTAAAAGTGTTTCGGTGTTTGTGGAAACTACTTCGAGTGTTATCAGCTGTGATGTTGAAAATATGCATATAAAAACTTTCTAATTCGAACCCCCTTAAAAAAATACCTACGCCCATGACAAACATTGTGTAGGTCAGGGTTGGCGGTCGTTGAACTACACATACTTATTAGAAAGACTGTAGTCTGTTGTTATTTTGAAATAACCACTTTATTTTGAGATACATTAAATGAGAAATAACGCCCACGAGCGTTATGAATAAAACAATTAATCTAAAACAGAAAAAAAACTGACATCTGAACGGCAAAAAATAACACGGTGCTAAAAAAGTCGTCTGCTATAAAATTTAGTGTACGGTTTTGGCAAAAATCCATGGATATGTGCCAGGTCACGGATGTCAAAAACCATTAACACCATCATAAATATCCGTTATTATTAATTAGAAAGAAAACAAGTCAACATCCGGTTGATAACTCTAGGACTCTTACCCAAATTTGCTCCACATTTCGCAACAGAAAATCATCTTCAGTAACACAAAAATAGGTGACACACTGACGTTCCCCGTCATTATTGACACACACTAGAATATCGCCGGGGAAAATACCCAAATTATTCATGTTCAACACTCGCAGCGATCTGAACGCTATTATTATATAGCTTGTAATCTAAATGACTTTTGTATCTTTATCAGGGGTTAAAACTAGGATGCTGGAAGATAACACAATCGACTTCCCATTTCTTTGTTGCAGCAAATAATATTAATATGTACATTGTTTATCAATCTGAGCATAAATTATCATTACCAAGATAATTACAGGCACCAGTGGTCAATGTGTCACTTCCGAGGTCATTTACAGACTTAACAGTGCTCAAGCAGCATCAAAATATCCAGAGGGAAACATTTATCTCTCTGGAAGAGACTGCCATATAATATACCTAAGGTAACCATAGTAAACTAAAACTAGCGATACAATTTTGAGTTTAAAAGTAAATCAAAACATTAGGTACTTATTTATACAGGTGGAAAGTTTGACTTTTTTATTTTTTCAAGTTTAGTTATATAAAAATACGAGAAAATACAGCAAAATTAATGAACAGATAATATTCTGAGCTATAACAGATTAGAAAAAATAGCATTTACATAAAAAGTACTAACAACGGTCATGATAGTTGCTCAAAGTGTAGTCCATTCTGTCGAATGCAGAGGTTAATTCTCCTAGACATTTAGTCGTGGGGCTAATGTAAAACCGTGGATCTTTAAATGATTAAAGCATATATGGGCAACCCCCGGGCCGGATCCGGCCCTCCAACAGCAACATTGTGATCGAAAATATGTTGGACAAACGAGACGATCAATTAACACCAGATTTAAAGAGTATATGGAAGAACAGATAAGTCTAGTGTTGCACAACATGCTTTTGACAACAATCATAGAATATATATTAGTAATTTAAGATTAGTTAGAAATGTGACCAATAATAGACAGTTGGATGCACTTGAGAGCATATAAATTGTAAAATGTAAAAACAGTATGAATAGCGACAAGGGACCTATATAGCGGAAGAGATACCGGGGTCAGTGTATATGCCCCCACTGTCACTGTGGCTTCATGGGAAAATTTACTCCTACTCTCTCGCTTGATGCGTTTACTCGGGTTTTACGTTAAGGTCGATTTATGAATGGAAGCAGATGTGGAGAGGTTTCCGAAACTCCGTCGTGTACTTGTGTATTCTTTAGTGTGTTCTTAAGTATTTTCAAGGTTAGCTACAATATTTGGCGGCTTGGCGTGACCAGGCCAAGAAGCAGCGTTACCGAATTCGCCTCCTCCGAATTGTTTGTGTATTAGGACTTTCTTACTTAAATAAAGATTGTCATTATCAGAAAATGTCAACAAGCGGTCATCATCACAAGCGGTCAAGTACATAACAAAATTTGATACTACATTATCGTTTTGCTCTGTTATTGGATTTTATAATCTGCTGGGCAAATACAATCCATTATTATTATCATCATCATCTCGATGGCACAGTGAAATGTTTTTGTCTCTTCACTATGGTCCGATTAGACTCAAAATTGGCGTCTTCGGAATTTTGATGCCGCAGATCGCAAATTTTTTATCAAAATAAATATTCATTTGGGGTAAATTACGAAAGAGTTGAGATTTTGAAAACGCCCTGCGATTAGTTAAGGTTTATAGACACCTTAGAACAGATGTTAATGACTGGTAACACAAATACCTACTTAAATTGTTTTACTTAGGTTTTGTTTTATTTTTATAAATTTCATAATATTTTTTTTATTTTTTGAGACTATAGGTATTATTTAATAAACGAGTTGTTTAACTTCGAAAATATAGATGAAATTTTAACTTTGATTAAACACCTAAAAAAGTGTAGGTATCTATCGGTGTTTTTAAGTGGGTTTTTTGAAATGAGTTTTGCCCAAAAAAAATAATACGAGAATTTGTTTAATTTTGAAAAATATATAAGTATGAAATTTTAACTTCCGATTAAATATCTAAAAAATGTATCCGAATTTTTAAGTGGGTTTTTTTAAAATGGGTTCCATCGAAAAAATCCATCGGATTTATTGGGTTATCCAGTGGGCAACCAACCCTATGAGGAGATTAACTTTTATTTGTAAATATAACATTTTTTTTTCTAATACGTACTACAATACATGTATATATTTTTTTAATTTTTGGCGAAGTTTTGTTAACAAACAAAAATTTGTTTAATTGTGAAAAATATAATAATATATGAATTCTTAACTTCGATTATATATCTAAAATATTGCATCTAGCTGGGTTTTTAGATTGGGTTTTTCCCAAAAAAAAACATCAGATTTTATTGGATTATCCAGTGGGAAACCAACCCGGTGAGAAGATTAATTTTTATTTATAAATACAATATTTTTTTCTTCTATTACTTATCTACAATACATTCTAGGTACCTATAATAAATTCCTAGAAGTTATTTTTTCTTAATTTTTGGAGAATAAGTATATAAAATTTTGTTAATAAACGAAAATTTGTTTAATTCAAAATATATGAAATTTTAACTGCGATTACGTATCTAAAATATCCTATCTGGGTTTTTAAGTGGATTTTTAGATTGGGTTTGCCCAAAAAAAAGTTAAGAGTTATTCAGTGGGCAACCAACCCTGTGGGACGATAAAACATTCTAGCTACAATACGTTTATAGTATTTTTTTATTTTTGGATATAATAATTTGTATTGGAAATTAGGCTATGGAAATGAAAAACACTGTACTTGAATGAAGACTGAGAGAAGAATGAGAGAATGAAGATATTTTATTAAATAGCTTTGGTCTCTACTATATACCGGAAAATGCGTCTGTATCCTATATGAACATCTACAGGACTGTTTTAAGCTAGAATATATTTCTCACATTATGCACTAGTTATTACGTCTAGGATTAAAGTGAGTTATTTATTATAAACAACTTATAGACTTTACGACTAAGAACACTTGACTCGGACCCTTAGATAAAATAAATCTCAGTTTTTGTAATATAATACTTTTCTGTTATGACTAACAATTTGTTGCATTTTTAAAGTTTTGTTAATAAACGAAAATTTGTTTAATTCTGAAAAATATATATATATGAAATTCTAACTTAGATTAAATATCTAAAAATGGGGTTTTAAGTGGGTTTTGCGCAAAAATATCCATAGGGTTTTATTGGATTATCCAGTGGGCAACCAACTCGATGAGAAGACTAATTGCGTTATAATTTTTTAGGGATAATTTCATAGGACGTAATAAAAGAGAGACCGTAGGCAATGTTATAGTTTTACCACTTGCTGTAAACCTTTTGTTTATGGTTATTGCAGCGGCTTCAGTTAAAACGGATAACAATAGAGTGAAAGCTTATTGGGTCTTTCTAAATGTTCGTTAGGTTAAAGGTTCGTTCTTTATCCTGATTTGTAGAAATTTGAACTAGGCTAATATAAAATGTATTGTAACCGAAGGTAGGGACACTTTTTGTTTGACCAGCTCACGGGTCATTGATTGTAGCGAATGTATCCTCTTGTATCTGTGTATCTGTTAAAAGTATTTTTAATATAAGTATCATCCTGACCAGTGCATTTTATTTATTAGCGAGTGTTATAACATTCGTAAAAATCTATAATATGTGTAAGAATAAAATATTCTACAATCGGATGTCAGAACGGTGTTATTCTACAATCGGATGTTATGTTATTGGTATTTTGTTTATTGCCGTTTCATTTTAAATTATTATGTTACCTTTGCAAACGTAATGCTGTTGCAAGCGAATTAGACACGTGTTGGTTTATATCGTTTGCGCCGTAATATTCACATATTATCATAAGTAAGTAGGTATATTGAATTTCCGCCACTCTGCAACTTCTAAAAGCAAAGCAGATAACAAGCAGAATTCGTGGGAATGATAATATCGAATGTAGTTTAAATCAGCTACGGTTGTGTCAAATTTTTATTATAAATACTTCAGCTTGCGTATTTTTATTAAAAAAATCCCATAATTGCTTTTCCGTTTTGGACTTTTTTAGGCCTCTCCGCAACAAACGAAAAGGTACAGTTCCCGTCCGTTTGGAATTGTCGATCTTGCGATGTATATAAAGTTAGTAGGTCACTTTTGCAAATCGAACAACATTTGCCGCTTTTTATTTTATTTTATTATGGGGTGTCCTGATAACTTAATATAAAGTTCGCAGGTCACATAAATAGAATCATTAATTTAAAAAAATTGAGGTAGCTAAAAATTTGCCGTTTCTTGCCGTTGATCAATGACTATAAGCAAAATATTGTAGGATTCGTTATATAATCGGAAAATTTATTTTCGATTATAAATTCTCGGAAGCGAAAACAAAGGCTTCAGATGGACTTGTAAACGAAAATAAAATAAAAAGCGAAGGTATTTCGACGATGAAACTTTAGAATGATAGTGGTTTAAAGTAAAATTTAGTTATGCTAGAAAATAATTAAAATAATTCCGAGAGCGAAAAACTCGGTTGCCGCGATGAGATTCCGCGATTTCGAGGTTTTTTGTTTATTGCGGTCGATAAACAATTCAGGAAAAAATCATACGATCCGCGATTAAATCGAAGGAGCCGAACGGCAAATTCTCAGGAGAAAAAGAGTCGAAATACAATTTTCCAAGCGGCAAACAGACAAACTCGTTTGTCCCGCTGAGAGTCCCTGATTTGCAGGTTTTTTTGTTTATTACTGCCAATAAAAAAAATACGACAAAATCACAGTCTTCACGATTAATGAAACCAAGTCGACCGGCAAAATCTCAGCCAGAAAACTAGCCGAAAAAAAAAAATCCAAGCCAAAAACTATTAAAAGAGATTAAATTAAAAGAAATTTCGAGGGATCATTTTCCTATGAAATTTTCCTGCACTGCTTATAACTTTAAAAAGCAAATTTTCCTCTGTTATACGAATTTATTTATAACACGAATTGGTCATTTTATGACAAGTTATATAGTCTTTTCGATATAGCTGTGTCAAACTGATGAGAGTTCAGAATGGCGACCGAAGAGTTTGTGCGAATCCCGAAAGAAAAAAATTTCTATCGGATTTTTTTTTCAAAAAATCTCGATTTTTTCAATCATGAAATTTGCGATAAAAATCTCATTTATTGGGATAGAATTTTTTTCTTTCGGGATTTGCACGAACTCTTTGATCACCATTCTGAACTCTCATCAAACGCCCTTTGAACTCCTTGGATTTTTTTTTTCAAATAACCTCGATTTTATTCAATTATGAAATTTCCGATAAAAATCTCATCTGGAATCTGGAAAATGTCCGGAGTGCGGATCGAGATCCGCTGCACTTAGGCCCCATTGGGCCCCTTGTGCTTCCTCCGTGAGGGAAATGTCTCCCTAGGTCATCGACCAGCCCAATGTTGTATAAAAGGTGATGATGTCGCCCAGGGGCATTTCCCTCAAATTGGCCATAGAAGGCCAACGTTCCCCCAATTAGGATTCTCTGGTCGATGACACGGCGGGACATTCGCAAAGTACATGCTCGATCGTTTCATCTTCTTGTTCACATCTGCACCCTCTGCAGATGGGTGTGTCACTTTGTCTCATGTTATAGAGGTGTTTCCTTACCCGGCAGTGTCCGGTTAGGATTCCTGTAACAAATCGCAGTTTACCCCTGGACATTGCCAGATAGTTCCTCGCCGTCTCTTCGCTGGGATATCTCAAGAGATTTCTGGCCAGCTGACAGCTACTTGTTTCATCCCATAACGTCTTAAATTTTATGTGGGTGTTCCTTTATTAATTGAAGTTTCGCTGCAACTGGTAGCGTACTTGAAGGACCAGGCCCAAGGATACTCAGGTTGGCTGCCTTCTTGGCCAGTTTGTCAGCTTCTATATTGCCGTTGCATTGTGAGTGTCCTTTGACCCAGCACAGGCAGATGTTATTCATCTGACATGCTCTCACAAGTGCTTGGTGACATTCCCATGTTGATCCTTTAGTTATTTTATAATTTTTCAGGGCCAGTAGTGATTGACTACTATCTGTGCAGATTCTTATTGTCTTGCTCGTTATTTCTCTGCGAGAAATCTCTTGTGCGGCTATGGTTATACCAGCGAGTTCTGTTTGTACTACACTGGCATTTTTATCCATAGTCCACCTGCATCGGAGTCGCAGATTCCTGGAATATATACCACAGCCTGCTCCATCCTTTTTCTTTGATCCGTCCGTGAAGACATAGTTTTCACCTTCAACGCCGGCCTCGTCTTCACCAGTCTCATTCTCAAAAATCTCATTTATTGGGACATAATTTTTTTTCTTTCGGGATTCGCACGAACTCTCATCAAAAGCCCTTTCAATTCCTTGGAATTTTTTTGTTCAAAAAATCTCGATTTCTTCAATCATGAAATTTGTAATAAAAATCGCATTTATTGCGAATTTTTTTTCTTTCGGTTCTCGCACGAACTCTTCGTTCGCCAATCTGAACTCTCATCAAACGCCCTTTGAACTCATTTTTTTTTCAAAAAATCTCGATTTTTTTCAATCATGAAATTTGCGATAAAAATCCCATTTATTGGGATAGAATTTTTTTCTTTCGGGATTCGCACGAACTCTTCGTTCGCCATTCTTGAATTTTTGTGTTAAAAAAATCTCGATTTTTTCAATCATGAAATTTGCAATAAAAATCGCATTTATTGCGATAGAAATTTTTTTCTTTTGGTTCTTGAAGGAACTCTTCGTTCGCCATTCTGAACTCTCATCAAACGCCCTTTGAACTCCTTGGAATTTTTTTTTCAATCATGAAATTTGCGATAAAAATCTCATTTATTGGGATACAATTTTTTTTCTTTCGGGATTTGCACGAACTCCTCTATCGCCATTCTGAACTCTCATCAAACTCCCTTTGAACTCCTTGGAAAATTTTTTCACAAAAAATCTCGATTTTTTTCAATCATGAATTTTGAATCGCATTTATTCATTTATCGCGAGCATTTATCGCGATATAACCTTTTTTTTGGGATTCGATCGAACTCTTCAATCGCTATTGCATAGAAAATAAAAAAAATCGAAAATTTTTCTTCTTCATAATTTGCTAATTTTATGAACTATTGTTTTTTTTGTTGTGAACTCCTGAACTCTTTCTTTCTCTCTTTACTGCTGTTTTTCCACATTGAACTCCTGAACTCTTTTATTTCTATTGGGAACTCCCAAGAAATTGATGATTTTTAAAAGAAGCACAGCCAACTTTACAAGACTTTCATGATTGTTATCCCTACAAAATTACCAAAACTATTACAGCACTAACCTTTTCAGTAACAGCCTCAACTTTCACATCCAGGGATTGGTATTGTTCCTTTATCATTTTCCTTTTCTGATTTTGCTTGGAATTTTGTCCAACAATTCTCCTAACTGTTAGATCTAGCCTTCCTTATCTCTCTCTGTCTGAGAGAGGCCCTACGCTACGGCGCGGCGTCTGCCAAGGCACTATCCGATTTCCGATTTTGTGAGTCCATACCACTATACGAAGAACTATACTATATATATTACGCCGTACCAGCTCCCAGCCCCCCTCTTACATATATCTCAACGCTAAACGCGTTTCACTCCCCACACCATGTGCACTGTTCTATTTTCGAAACATGCTTTTCCGCTTCTCCTTTCTCGTATTTTAACTTTTAACCTTTCGCCAACCGCCTGCGTCAAGGTCAATCTGAAAGCAACAACGTCTTCCGACAGACTTTTCTTCGGTTTAGTCGCGTCAAGTCTGACCTTAACACTGCTTGTTCTGTTTTAGAAAAATTTATTTATCTCATATGTCTTATTTACTACGATGCTTCAGCTCTCACTGCTAAGGCTTACGATTACGTACTACCGACAGACAGGGATGGGTAGGTAGAAAATTATACATATTCTACCATTTATTCTACGCGTAGAATATGTATGTTTTACACCAACCTATTTCTACATTTTCCACAACACAAAATGTAGAAAAATAATCATTTGTTTTACAGGCTGATTTTCAGTTAAATACACTGGCGGACAAAATTAACGCAACACAAAAAATTTTTCGTTTTAAATTTGTTGTTTAATCAAAAAATTACATACATACAGGCTGTACCAATGACGAGTTTTTTTCTCAAACATTGAAACACTCTATGGGACATATCAGACATAAATACTGTAAACCATAATTGGTTATTGCATAGCCTAATGCTTTCTTAACATTTCCTTTGCTTATTCGCTTTGATATCTCCATTTTTAATGAAAATAGAGATTTTAAAATCATCATGTTTGGAAGCCTGTTAATTAAAAAAAGAATTATGTAGGCCAGAAAACTAGCACCAGAAATAAAGTTGGATTTTACGTTTTTATTTTAAATTAACGCATTAACATCTAAAATAGTAACTTGAATTTAAAGAAAGAAAAAAAAAATAAACAAAATACCTTCTCAATAGTGATGTTAAATTTTAGAAACATTTGAATGTTGCGAATATTTCGGAAAGTTTCAGGAATTTTTGGAAATTTTAGGAAACTTGTTTTCTTATTAGGATTTTGAAAATAAACGTAGTAAAATAAATATTTTTGATGTAATTTATTAAATAATATATTTTTTAAACAAAATATCCAACAAAATCAGCCGCATGTGAGATCAATTTAACTTAAAGTACTTTTTAGACAAAAAATAAAAATAAAAAACTATAGAAACAAACAAACATGGATTGTAAAAACAGTAAATATTTAAAAAAACAACAAAAGTAAATGTATTCTGTGGTGCAACGAGAACGAGAACAAAAACTTACAAATCTAAAAATATAACAAAAATTGAACAAGTCTACATCAGAAAAATTGTCCTGATTCTGATCATCACACCATCACTCATATCCATAATATTTGAATCTCATGTCATGTATCGTAAGTTCACCCTCACTGACTTCTGTTTCAGTATCATTTATTTATTTATTTATTTATTTATTATTAATAGACGGGTCAAGCCCTTTTAGTACAAAAAAAACATACAATGTGTATAATACTTAAATCTAATTAGTATTTAAAATGAATAAATCTAACAGCTAAAATATAACCAACTAATAATAAAAAAAATTATCAATATTAACTAAAACAGATGGTATGACATTCATGAAGCAATGCAGTTTTATATGAATTTTTGTACTGATTCTTGAATGATGGGCAGGAGCAATTAAAAAGATCTAATTTACTATTCACTAAATTAGCATTGCGTAAAATTCTGCCAATAGGTTCGCTCTGTCCGTAATTACTATGAGAAAAAGGAATACGGAATATTTCTGTGTTTCTATTTCTTCTTTCGGTAACATTAAGATTTACTAGATTCAAAAGCTGAGACGATTGAATGTGACCCGTAAGTATTTTATTAAGAAAAAGTAAATCAATTTGTAAGCGCCTATGTTCCAATGAAATTAAATTGAGATTGCTGAGTATTTGGTCATAGGTATAATGTTCTCTTTGGTAACCCAACTTAAATGCGCATTGCCTTAAAAATTTCCTTTGTACATTTTCAATTAAATTAATATGAATATTATATTTCGGACACCAGATTATACAATAATATTCTAAAATTGATCTGACTAAAGAACAGTACAGTATTTTGAGGCTATGAACCGAAAATTCGACCCCACTACGATGGACAAATTCGAGCATCTTTAAAGATTTTGCAACAGTATTTTCAATGTGTGTACAACAGGACATTTTACAATCAAAAATGACACCAAGGTCCCTCACTTGCTTAACATCCTCTAATAGCATATTATTTAATTTATAATGAAACATCAAATGAGAGGGAGATCTCGTGAAAGTAATTTTGAGGCATTTTTTTAATGTTTAAATGTAAGGCATTAAGGTTACACCATTTGTCCAAATTATTCAAATCTTTTCGAAGAAGTGTAGCATCTGATGAGTCTTTAATGGACCTAAATGTTTTCAAATCATCAGCAAACATTAAAAATGAACTGTTCTTTATTATATTTGATAAGTCATTTAGAAATAAATTAAAAAGAATTGGGCCAATATGGGAGCCCTGAGGAACACCAGAGGTAACATTGATAGCAGAAGAGCCATATTTAACAAACTGTACTCTTTGTTTTAAATAACTATCAATCCAATATAAAACATTCCCACTAAAACCCCAAGTATGTCATGGTTGACTCTATCAAAGGCTTTAGAGAAGTCTGTAGTCGACTTGAACTTTATTTTCTAATGATTTGATAATGTACGTACTATAAACAGCAAGATTAGTAGATGTAGATTTATTTCGGGAGAACCAACAACACCTCTAATGGGGTTATTGTTATTATGCATCTTGAAAACATTCTTCGGTGCGGCGCGTAATATGAACCGCGATTATTCGCGGTAAAAATTGCGAACTTTCGCCTGAAAGTTGCGGAAACATTCGCTTTTTGGGGAATATTCGTTTATTCATGAGCGAATATTTCCGAAACTTTCACTAAACTTGCGAATATTCGCGTGGAAATTTTCGCGGCTCACATCACTACTTCTCAAATGACAAAATTTCCAACTAAACCTTAAAATTCACGTCCGTTTGTTTTAAAAATCTAGAGCGAACTAACTTAAATACTAATGGGAACTTTACTAAACAATATTCAAATGTAATCTAAAAAAGAAGCCGACAGATTATTGTCGGTGTTATTTATGCCTAATGTCGCAATTTATCAAAGGTGTAAACACATGATCACAGATCTCAGCGGAAAAAAGCGCGAACGGCTATATAATACGCGATGCCGACTTTTGTCTTTGTAGCATCCCGCCTGCCGCGTAGATCAGTAGAAACAAAGAAACATAGATTCTATTTAAATTTTAATGTCACTTCTATTGTAGTTCTAGTATTTCTATTTCTAGTAAATGAATTTATCTATAAAAAATTAAGATTAAAAATAGTGATACTGTGTCGTGTAAGGGGAGGTGGGCTTTCCTAGCTTCCATGTAAAACATGCCACTGATAAAGTAAGATGGGTTATGGTGATTATATACATACAGGGTTGCCTGTAAATAATTTTTGTCTTAAATGCTGGGTATTCTTGCTAGACCGAACAGACTGCATGAATTACCTAGTAGTTATTCAAGACAGGTAGACGTGTTATTTTAAACACGGTCATTTTTAAACCGATTGTTATTGCTAAGTAACTATTTCACTTAACACCATAATATACCTATGCCCATATATATCATAATATTCTATTCTGTCTCGGTCGTCCGACGATAAGTGGGCTTGCCTCTCGCCCCGATCTCGGCTACACGTCTACTCTACTCTATATTTCTATATAGAAGATATTATATAGAATATAGGAGGCATTGCATTCGTTCTGCCTGGCGTTGCTTCGTACGCGTTCCTGTTCAGAGGAATATGATGAATACGCAGCTTTATGCCTACTCCGCAACCGACGGACTCAACTAGTATCACACAATAAAAAAATGTTTACACAAACGAATAAATATCTATACAACTAGGTACACTTTTTTTTACAGCTTTTTATAGCAACTAATAGAATCCAAAGTGTCTTTCTTTTACTCGAATAAACAACCAGAAAAACTACCACGAAAAAACTAAAATAACGACGCAGGGTCGCATTATTTTAACATAGGTATCTTTTACCTAGATATAATTCGTAATATAAAACACTAACACGTGCTAACACGCCAAAATGGCCTCAGGACGTTTTGCATTCATATCTATTGTCTTATTGTCTGTGCCTACTTCCTACCTACTTATAATAAGCAAGTTTACAAAAGCAAAGCGATAGAACAATCACATCCCCCTCACCAAGTAGCTCTCTTGGTGAGGGAGCCGGTTGTTGTTTACGTTATAAACTACTCATACCTGGCAATAATAATATAAACAGTTGTAGACGTCCATCCTGCCGTTGCACTATAAAGAATTTAAAAGTGTGTTCACATCGTTTCACGTTACAGCCACTTGTTGCTCCTTTATCACGAATAAATTGAAAGAATTTCAAGCCGGGAGCTAACGAAACATGCACGCACCCACGACGAACGTAATAGACTGACTCACAAACACAGACTCACAAAAGGCCAAAAGGTCTGTGACTGGGCCGACTTAATATTGGCGCGCTGTTCGCTGTTGTTGCGTCCGTTGCCATGGCATGCTTGCAAAAGTGGACACCACCGGAAACTAAACTCATAAACACATGGATCTTGGATTTGCTGGGTTTCGCGCGTTTCCCCGCTTATCATGTTAAAAAAAAGCGGAAAAAGCCGCTGCAAGGTGGGGGCCCGAAAAGATAAAAGAGAATAGCCATACAGCACATATATGTATGATGAACACGTATATTCCGTGAGTTAATGCATACTGCACATAGAAAAAGGATTTGTATCTGTTTTCTGTGATACTGCATGCAGTAAGTAACACACGGAATGTACACCATTGTATATTATGTATGTTTTGTGTTGTGCCATGCCGTTTTTAGAGATCTTTGTTTTATAGATCAACATAATAAATATGTGATATTTTTGTCTGTTTTATTTGGGTAATTAGTAATTAGGTTTGTAGGTATTATGTATTATGTACCTACCTACTAAACATAGATTAATATATTTTTCGTTCATGCAAGAAACAAAACTTTATTGAATTATATTTAGTGCAAAAACTGGTTCTTTATTGCACTAGTACAATATTTTATTGCACTCATCTGCCATTCTACTACAGTGTTTTGACATAAAGATGACATGTCGCCTAATGTCATGACATTATATTAATGCCACCTAAAAACATTTTTCGGTTTTTGCATGAACGTAGAAAAAATATTGTATGCAACATGCAACTCAAAAGTACAAAAAGTGTTTATGTAATACGGATTACTAAATAAAAAAACGCTTGCAGCAGTGTGCTTAATCATAACTGCTTCTGACATAACAATCATGTCATCATGACATTGACACTAAAACTAGAAACTACCTAAATGTCCTAAATCCACAAGTCACAACGCCTTTCGTTGTTTTCGTTTTCCTCAAGTTCCTCTGTCTGCGCCGTCACGTCGATTAGATTATTAGATTAGAACGGAAGTATCGGAAGTATTTACCTACACTTTTATAGGAAGTTGTTAATAATATGCTGAGTTGGGGGCGTGGAGGGGCACAAACAGGTTTAAAAATCGCTAAGAAGGAAAACGACGGCGATACCCACAATCCACAGCTACCTACCAACGTATTTCTATGTGCCACATGTTTTGCAGGCCGTAGACGAATAATCTAGACGTACTTTTCATTTTATGAAAGATTAGTTTGATCATAGGTTTGATTTATGGTTTGGTAGTTTGTTTTGAATGATATGATGGCCACTAACGAAGCCACGGATATTTTATATAGCAAAATTATGGATAGTTTTTTTTAGATTTTAAAGGTCAATGTGACCATTTGCATAAACAACAAATTTAATAGGTACCTATTTTAATTGCAAAATTTGCATGTTTTATGTATTGGACCTCCAGGTAATAGGTTAAAATTTATTAACAACAGTTATTGTAGGTATAAATGAACCTAAAAATATATTTAAGATACCTGGTTTAAGGTACTCTGTGTCCAAGGATTATAGACTAACAGGATTGCTTATCGGCCACGTGTTGTTAGACAAGATCTGACGTCAGCGGTTAAGTTCGGCCGGCGTCCTTTTGCGTCAATGGTCGATTCCAAATTGATGCTTGGTCAGATAACACTGCTCTAGGCACGATGTTAATGTACAAATGACACACAACACAAACGCCAGGAAATACACCGGTGGGGCAATGAACCTACGCCGTACGTATCCGCTGACGTCAAAAGCGTGGTGCGGGCCTACGAGATTTGTCTAACGTTGCGCTTATGGGGATAAGCAATCCTGTTTAGTCTAAAATCGTTGTCTAGTATCTAGGTAAGCTCAAAGCTGTTGCATATATTTTATTACATAGGTAATTACCATTTAAAATTTAAGGGGGTAATTTCGGGGGTTGCGTCATCTATGAATGAAAATCTGAATTGGATAGATATGAACGACAAATTAGGTACAGCTTTCGATCACCTACAATATGAGATTTGATGTTTAGGATATATACCACCACAATATATCATTGGTGTGTATATTACAGTGACAATTTACAGACAGTGGCAACAAGCAGCGATTAGCTCCACCCATCCGTCATTAAGAGGCGGCACTTTTAGCGGGTTTGTATTATTAGCACAGGAATTTCAAATTTTTTGTTTAAAAGCGATTATTTTTGAGGCATTTTAATGAAATATGATATTTTAATTTGGTATTTTATGAGAAAGCCGAGTATCTCCGATAAATAACTCCGTTATAGCTAAAAATGGGTGTTTAGGACTTCTTTAGTGTTGGACAGTCTATTAACTGTAGTACGTATTCACTTCTATGTGTGGAATTTCGGATGTGAGGCACATACGAGCGTCTCGCAGCAGTATCAATTTGGCCGCCGAAACACTGCTGCTCGGCTAATTCACTGTATTTCCTACCATAGCATAGCCACCTCTCTATACTAGAGTCGGCTGTGGTATTCGTATTATCTACCTAATAATACCTGAATATGCTCAAAAAGATGTATACATTTGTAATATAAATCAGGCAATATGCGACAAAATTCATGTGACGTAATAATCTATAATTGTTCTAGTGAAACCAACTGGTCCCTCTTGGCAGACCATATGCCATGTACACGTATCTTTATTATATGGTTAGTGGGGTGACCTTATTACCACGTATACGTGCACCGTTTAGTCCGAACTAAATGGGTTCGAACTAGTAAGTCCGGTTATGTAGACGGTTGCTAGTCGAACTAACTTTGTTAGGTCGGTCTTAGAAAGCTCGAGCTAAATATGTGCGCTAGCGCTTTCAGTCCGGTTCCAAAAATCATTTAAACGTTTAACTCGCTTGTAATTCGAACTAAATTGGACGTTGCCAACTTTTAGGTCAGAAACGTTACAATACAACAGGCACAAAAGCAAAAAGAGACCTAATTTGACGCATGTTAGTTCGAACTTAGTTATTTCGAAGTAAACAGTGCATGTATATGTGGTATATGACAAAACTAGTCCTTACCTTATATGATGTACACGTATCTTTAAGTATATTATTAGTTATGCATAGGCGGTCCGCGAAATGCGAAATAATATGCCGCGCGCTCTCACACATAGGTCTCTGGCTTCTGGGCTGACCATTGCGGTTAGAATGTAGATGGTAGTGATGTAAAGTAAAAGAGACCAAATTTGACGTATGTTAGTTCGAACCGTTGAAAGAAGGTCTATAAGGATCCTTCAATCAACGGTTCGAACTAAACAGTGCATATATACGCGGTAGCTAACTATATCTACACTACCTTATCTACTCAAACTTGTAGAGATAAGTTTTGACAGTTTGACAATGACATCTAAATTAAACCATGGAATATTTCACAGAGTGTTAGCTCAGTTGAAATCAAAGTTTACAGAATATGTAAACGAAGGGATTTATATCTCTTCGCTGTTTGAAACCAAGGATTATAGGTTCAGTCTATAATCGTTGGTTTGAAACCATCAAACAGCGACAGTTGACAGTTGTAAAAAAGTTTTGTGTGATCGTTCAAAATTTACATTATGACACGAATTAAAATACGATACAGACGATTCTAGTGTTGTAGATAATTATTAAGTAATAAAAGTAAGATTAGTAAGTAGAGTAGTGAGTTGATAATTTTTCAAAAGTAAGTTGTTTAATTAAAAAAACCCTACCCTCTCATCTGGACATTATCTACGATCTACGGTAAGTAATTTCAGCAAGTTTGCAACCTATTTATAGCACAGCTTATGTGTATATAAGCTGTGTTTATAGTATTTAATATTTTTACTTACATATTGCTGGACACAATTCCCACACATTACACCACTCTGTTGATAAGTAATATTATTATGATAGCAAAAACTATTATGTTGTATTGACATATACATTTTTAACGTTTAACTAGGTACGATTATTTTGGTTATAAATTAATTAAGTGCACCCTCGGCAGCGGCTAGTGCTTGCAAACTACATTAGGGCGTAAGTAGTATGTAAGTACCAATACCAATATTTATGTATGTATGCCTAGGTTCTACTTATAATATTATACAAAGTAAGTAGGTAAGGTATGTACGTATGTCAGCGTAAACAAGACTCAGCAATTATAAATATTTCGGACTAAGCAGTTTGCAGTTTATATGATACACTACACACTACTTTTTATTTATTATTATTTATTAATTATAGAGGTCTAAACAAAAATTAACTTCAAACTTTAGGCTATTTTTTGGTGGTGGGTTCATTTCTTGGATAAGTGTATACTTATCGCAAAATGGTGTCATAGAGAAGAACAAAAATATTTTTGATTTTTTTTTAATCTACTGGAATCTTAACTGTATGTACATAGGTAACTGGATTATTATGGAGTCACGAAATTTACTACCCCTTGAGTGCACAGTCCATCTTTAAATGTTACAAAATTTTGGCAGAAGCTTGCATTATGGGTAGGACAAGATTTTATTGTTTTGATATGTGGGGGGCTTCGGTCAGTGCGTTCGCGCCAGCAAATTCGGTTTCGCGCCAGCAAATTCAAATAAATGGGGGCCCCGCTCGGGGCCCCCATCTTGAAAACTGTAAACAGCTATAAACGGTTTTTCCGCGATATCTGGAAAACCATGTCTCACAACAAAAATTTGCAGAGAATTTTTTTTTTGCAGAAAATTGAATTCTCTCTTTTTTTTCAAGTTTGTTTCGACTGTTTCGGTATTAAGATTTTTTTAATATTCAGAAAACGCTATTTCGATGGGAAATTTGCTTCTCTACAAAAAGTTTCATAAGAGATCTATCGAAATTTTGCTTTGTTTACGAGATATATTGAAAAAACCAAAAGGAGTGTTTTTTCACCCCTATCATCAATTTCCACACTCTAATTTAATAGCACTCCGCGGTTTTTTCTTCATTTATAACCCATTGATCGATTCCTGCAATAAAAACCCGTTAACGTCTTAGTTCCTTTCCATATGACATATAATCATCTATGCAGTTCTTTTAAAACGCATGTCAACTAATAAAAAAAAAGATCCCAGTAAAGAAAGACCACACAAAAATTCGGGAAGAAGCTACAATTATTTTGGGGGATATTCCTTAGCAACTTTACGAGAGAAACGAGTATCTCAGAAGGGGGATACTGTTTTTAATCAATGTGGTAATGTTTTTAATTAATAATTTATTCGAAAACGATGCCAGCCCGAAATCATATTCAAACAATAATGGCGTAAAGTTATCTTTCGAATAAACCTTGTCCTAGCCAAACTGCAAGGTCAATGTTCCATTTCAATGGACTAGTATGGCAGAGGCAGAATCCCTAGAGAAGCTATCACTTTTTATCGTACTCTTCTTCTTCTTCTTCTTCGTCTGCGTCGCTAGTCTCAGTGGCTGATCGCTGCGATTCGCTTTCTAAATACGGCGATGCTAGCTGTGGAGTGTAGGCGATGCCAAACGGCCTGAGGTGGTAAATCAGATACTCGAAAACGTACATGGAGTCGGGAGGCACGTAGTGGAAGGATACTGCGTTGTCTGAGCAGCATTCCATACCCTAGAGAGATAATTTGTTAATGCGATAGCCATATTACAAGTATCAAAATATCGGCCAAATGGCCCAAAAAATATGTATTTATTTGTAACTAAAAGAGCAAGTTAGTACAGATCAGCATTATTTAGAAAATGGAAATGGCGGATCTGACCCGGTTTAGCTAAGTTTTAAAACTGGTTCGGGTAACGCTTCGTGATTTAAAGTTACACGCATTTCATTATAGTGTTCATATTGAACTAGTATCATTAATAAATATAAACGAATTAGTTCCTTTATCATTTACGTAATCATAGTCAATTAGCTTTATTTTTGTCCCTTACGGCAAAGTTGTCCAATTAGGTGGCCCTTAGAAGTTAACAATACTCTCAGTCTCCCTCCGTTAGAAGGCAAACCTTATCGATAAAATCATTGATCATTTTTTAAATTGTTAAGTAAGATTATTACAAATTACAGTTTGTGAAGCGAAAATTGATAAATGCGCCTAAATTTCTTTGTTCTACCTAGAGGTATCTAAATCCTATAAAGATTACAGATGATCTAGGTGTTAAAATTTAAGTGTCCTAAAGATTAAATACCTACCCTAAAGATATAGGTGCATTACCAGATAACACAAGTAATATAAAATTTATTGTACACGGATGCGATTGTCTTTCACATACAAATCTCAAAATATGTCTCCATACATTTGCTATTATTAATCTTATCTAAATTAGTAAGATATTAGAATAGCATTATTGTGCGTACAATAATACATTATAGGCCAAGATGTTAGCCATTTATATATTTATTTTCGTCTACTTTAAGTATGGCAATTCCTTAAACATTTATTTTTATAATTGAAAGCGGCAAAGCCGTTCTATTGTAGACCCAAGGCCGGATATGCGAGCAGTATATCTCTTTTTAACTTATTGGAATGACGCGCCATCGTTTTGTTAAAACAGTCGCAAACGTTCGCCTCTGTTGCATGGGCGGGTTTGCGGGAATTTTGAGCGTAAGAATTGCTTCTCTGTCGCCTCTTCAATAGAACGAAATATTTACTAGTAACAGATCTATCTTTACAAAGTTCTAATTTGGAAGCAAAAAAATATATATAAATTTCCACGCTTGAGCAGGAAATCAAGAATTAAAAAAATATTTTAGCCAAAACAGAATAGGTAATTAAATTAATTTAATAGAATTAAATTAATTTAAAAAAATGATAATATTTTAATAAGGTATTTAAACAAAATAAAGAAAAATGAAAATATTCCACCAACAGGTGAATAGGTAACAAATTATTCAAATAATTTAGTTAATTAATTATATAATTAATGATTGAACGATAATGAATGAATGATTAATAAGAATTAAATATATGCATATACATAAGATTATGGTAAATTATAAGAAAATTACGTTAAATTTGATTAAAAGTCCCAAAAATTGTAGATTGAAATCTGTGCAATTAGCAGTAAATACAGCAAAGTGGTTTACAAATTAAGCTATACACGGTTCCGAAAATAAGTGAGAGTGACTCATACCCGTTATCTTCTTCTCCCGCATTTAAAATAAAGCCAATGTCTTAGGCATTAACACGCTGCGTGAGTCACTCTCATTTCTTTCCCAAACTGATTATACACGACAAAATACATAGACAGGTAAGCTTAAATGCTCCTAGCTGGGATTATTAAAATTTAAAGAAGTTATGGGCAAGTCAGTAGTTATTTCCACTTGGAAATTACGATCAATAACGAAAAATATTCCGTTTTTTTAGCGTTTCTGCGATATGCAATAATTAAATATGTATTTAATTATGAAGATAATGAAATATGAGTATTTAATTATGAAAGATAATAATAATATAATATACCAAGATATCTCAACCTGTCTCACTATTGACAACACAAGCAAAAAAAAAGGTCGATAAAGAATCGATATTACTGCCTTTACGGATATAATAATTACTAAATGGACAATGGCAAAGGCTAAGGCAGTTCAATATATATTAGAAACGATTAAAATTATTATATCTTGACAATTCCAGCAAGCAGGCATAAAACCGATTTTTTTCTCCAAGGGAAACAAGTTTCGCCCTACTACGGAGCTGATGGAGTGGATTCAAATATATTTGATTTTACTGGAGCGGATTATAATTCCGTTACAAAGTATTACGTCAAGTAGAACAATAAAAAATAATATATTTATTGCTACCCTCGCTTCTTCGAAAGAGTTTAGGGCTTACCCTGAATTCTCTTCTATGTTAACTGGTCAAAGATGGCGGAGGCTAAAAGCTGCGCTAGCATGCAGTCCGGGCTGGTCGCGCGGTGTAATTCTAGTATTACTAACAAGTTGACGAATAGCAATTCGTGGGCGCCAGTAATCTTTTCATTCTACTTAGCCTCTAAAATAACCGATGCTCGGATCGGATGCTAACTTGAGTTCAGTAAATTTAATTTAGACTGACATTAATGAAATTAATGCAAACGGTATCGGCAAATGTAAACGAAATTTATATATGGCTGGTATATTAGAAAGACAAACTGAAAAAAGGGAAATAAGTAATGGAAGTTTTTTAATTTTTCGGGCCACCGAAACCAAAAAGCGGTCGAAATAAGATTGTAGTGGACCAAGATGCAAAAAATGCGATACGTAGTACGGTCCACGGTTTCTAGAAATACCGAATTGTGCCCACTTGACATAAGGTGCTGCAAGTTATAAGTGAAGTATACCTAAAATGTACTGGGCTAGTCTGGCAAAAATTTTGTCAAACAAGAATTTCTTGGTCGGAATTCTGCTTTATCTACGAGGTCTATGTTTAATCCTGACCTACCTGTTTTTCATCGTAGAAAATATACTTCCAGTACCAAAAGCTTTTATCTACGTGTCCTGGGATGAGATGATGTCCAGGAGTAAACGGAAAGAACCTTCCTCTTCCTTCATGATCTCTGGAATCCCCCGCCACGACCCCCAGGTCTTCCATACACTTGCCCATTTCTACATCCTCGGCGCCTCTGCCGTCCTTTCTGCAGTGCTCGGAAATAGTCAAACCTTTCTGTTAGATCAACGTTAATTTTACACCGAAATTAAACGTCGTTTACTTACCTCGACGAATCTCTTCAGAGCCTCTTTGCTTAGGACGTAACCTGCCCCACCGCTCATGTACCCCTGACTGACATACGGTTTGAACTTGCACCCGAAGTACACGGGAGCCGCAGGGTTTTCCGGCAGTAGCATGTATCTCAGGTTTTCCAAAATGACGTACCTGAAACGAATGTAGGCAACATTCTGATTTTTTAAACGTATCTTTGCAACTTACGTATCATCGTCAGCTTTCATGAACCAATCAGCTTCATCGAAGTAGTTCTCGTAGACGTACTTAAAGGCTTCTTTTGTCTTCGCCCAAAGTTGATCTCTACCTTCTCCTACTGGTAGAGCTACAGCAGGTAAATTTTCGTCTGTAAAACATGATTACTTACAGTTTCTGTCCTACAATAACAAATTTGCTGTCATCATCTATTTTAGCTACAACGACTAAGCCTCATAACACTACTCTATAAACATCTACCTCTGCGGTTCTGTTATAAAAAGAATCTACTAATGAATACTACGTCTAAAAAGTGAGTAGTTCATTATTTTCTGTAAGCCACGACACCAAGCTGGTTAAGATCGGTTAATAAACAAAAAAGTTATTGGCCAAACGAAAAAGTGCAATAATTTAAGTACTACAGCTTAAAAATGACAAAAAGAACCTGCTGCCGATCGACCGATCTTTCACATCGAGGTCTTAAAATGTAGGGTTAAAGGTCCATTTTGTTGCTTTTTTGTATTGGATGACGCGTCATTTAGACGCTTTTGCTTCAAAATGAACTAGCCCAAAAAAGGGCTATTTTCAAACGCGGCTACCATCTCGAATTTTAAAAAGCGGTCATTTTGAATTCGGTCAATTATTTATGTCCATAGTCAATTCTGTTCTGTAAGCAACGACACCGATTAAAATCGGTTAATAAAGCCGATCGGTTAATCTAAAGCCGATTAAAATCAGTTAATAAACAAAAATGTTTTTGTCCCACCCGGTATACGGCGTGTCCATTTAGTCCCTTCTTCAGTTGCAGATTTATTCCCGTCCAGAGAAAATATATGATAAGCGAGGTTAATGAAGGCACATTCTAAAATTAGTGGCATATATATATATATATATATATATATATATATATATATATATATATATATATATATATATATATATATATATATATATATATATATATATATATATATATATATATATATATATATATAATATAGGGTGTCTCAAAAAATCCTAGTGCGTAATAGAATATAATTTTTAAATGGAGCACATTATTTTCTAGTGTGGCTGAAACATCATCAGGTCCTCTCTCCAACACTGTTTTTTCTCCTCAATCGCGGCGGTGCTCACTTAACAGTAATAATAAAAAAATATAGTAATGGATTTTGACGTACCAAACTTTTTATTGCGAATGGAATGGAAGTTTTTGATAGAACTATGAACCTCAATCTACCTCGATGATGATAAGGCTTTCACAATCGATCCTACCTTCCGTGGAGCTCATGAAGAGTAACACGTTGCACCGCTTCCCCCACGTAGCCTTCACATGTTTCGCCTTCTTTTCGTGGTTCTGCGGCCCCGTCATGACCCAGCATAGCACTCTAACTTTATTATAAAGCACATCAGCCACTCGGGTGTCGGTCATTTGATGAAACGTGTCATTTTCATCGTGGTAACCCACGTCATCATCCGGCCCGGCAAGGTCGGACATGTCCTCTTCATCATGGATGTCGTGTTGGAGATGGTAGTGACCATGGGTGTCCCTCAGAGGCATTGTTGTTTCATCATCGATATCCTCATGGGCATTTTTTTCTATTTCATCGTTGATAGCTTTTACGTTGAACTTGCTTAGGATCTGGTAACTGTCTTCAGGTCTGTAGAGAGTGGTTGAGGATAACACCATAAAAGCTAGTGTAAACCCCACGGCGATACCTCCGAGGAGGGAGAAAAACAGCTGCTTTTGAACCTAAAAAATAAATATACCGATGCGATATAAGGAAAATTATAGACTTGGCACGACGATAGTGATAATAATGCCAATAATATTTCAACTACTGGAGTTATTTCTGTATGAACAAATACCAACTATTCATTTCTGCTAACAAAAAAGGAAAAAAAATTGTTCTTGAAAACAAAACGATTTTTCAACGGATTTTTCGCATATTAACGATCAATTTAAAAAGCTCGCAATAAATGAAAATGTTAGTACAACATTTCAAGAAAATTTTAAGCTCAAAATTTACTCCAAATATGAAAGCATGTATGAGCTATCGAGATTTTAAAAAAACGTGATTTTTTCGAAAAAAACAATTTTTGCAAAAAGTTTATATTTTTAAATTATTTGAAAATTATCTTTTTTTTAATATTTTTGTTTACTGTATCTCCGAAGTGAAAAATTAACATAGTGCCAAAACTAGACAGAATGCACTACGAAATTACCGCGCGTTCTGAGTCCGCGGAAGCCTTTGTGATATTAAGTCATGGCGTGGGGCGAGCGCAGTACTGAACTTTAGTTTATTTTATTATTACTCGAAAATCGAAGATTATTACTCGAAGTAAGCAGAAATACTCGGGAGGTTCACGTTAATAATTAATTATTTATTAGTGTTTATATTGGATATATGTTATACTTCCCCATTGAATAGGATTTTGTTCAGTTTCATGGATCTTAATTTTTTTCGCGGGATCTTAATTCTTTTTCTAAAATAAAAGTAGCCTAAGTTACTCCTTATAACATAAGCTATCTGCCAGTGAAAGTCCCGTCAAAATCGGTCCAGTCGTTTCGGAGATTAACCGGAACAAACAGACAGACACAAATTTTAAAAATTGTATTTTTGTTAAAGTACCGTATGTACTGTTTTGTGTCGGATTTTGTAAAAAGTAGAAAGTGACTACATACAAAGTGTATTTCTATATTTTTCTCGGTTTTTAAACCCTCAAATTCTCAAGTAGGGGGCTAACTTGACTGGCCGCACATGGCCGAAGTATTTCTTGAATATAGAATTATTCTATAAGTTTATATAATATAGGGCCTAGGGTTTTGTATGAGTTGTGATAAATCACACCCACGGACTCACCAAATAATAAATTTATTTCTTACTTACAACTAAACGTCAACAGATTGTGCCCTTTTCGACCCTTTTCTCAGTAGGTGCTTCTCGGCGTACCTACTAAAGGTCGTCTCATCGGATGTCATACTTTAACCGGGGTATCATCTGGTTCTCGTCGTTGTTAATTGTTGACGCTTTTGTCCCTAAATTTCTTGGTTATATTATTACCTTTTTGCCAGTTCAGTCCGAAATGGGAGTTTATAAATTCCAGCGAAAAGGGCAAATGTTTGTCGAAGGTCAAGTGGTTTCACTTTGTAAATCGTTATGTGTGTTATCGTTCCAGGATTTTAACTAATATTTGTTTCATTTCAGCTTTAGATATACAGGGTGAGCTTTTAGTGCGTATTTGCTCGGTAGCGCCTTTGCTATTTATCAGAGAAAAATCTGTGTTATCCCAGGTTGTTGGTATCCTTTTTTGGCGTTTTTTGCATGTACAGGTTGCAAGTTCCACATTAGGAAACATGGTCGTAACATGTTTTTCCCTGATAAATACTAACATGTCTGTAACATTAACGATATTTTCTATATTTTCAACAAATTTTTGAATTCAATACATTCCTCAGCAAAACATTCGTTCAAGTCCTTTGAATATTCAGCTTGCGAATTATTTGAATTATTTCTTATATCGTTGTCATTCATAATATTAAGATTATTAAAAAACGAGGACTTTTTTTCTATTCCTACGTAGGCCATCAATCTCTTCTTTAATTTAGCCTATCTATAATATCAAGAAAAACATTAATTCTCATATTACTTTTGCCGTCGAATTTAGTTTAATATCCATGAGTTTCGTCAAATTGAAGCTTTCTCTTAAGTATCCTTTTTTGATCTTCATTATATTTCATAATTTTGGATAGTTGTTTGCCCCTTTATTCGTATTTATCAAACTGGTCTTGATCTCGTAATGGTTTAAGACAACCAGTGATACAAAAATTGCAATCGTTGATAAATCAATATCAACGGTTTGTAAAGTCTTACTGGCTTTCACATTTCACATCACATTTTTCTAAAATATCCGACCAAAACGATGTTAAAGTTGCCGTCTGTAACGAATTAAATTTACCTAACAATCCCATAGCTTCTGCTTTTAGGGTTTTTCATTTTTGCTATGGGCTGTTTCTTCTACACTTTTCTGAAATGTCTTTTGGTAGAATGGTTGAAATGGTAGAAATTTACAGAAAAACTGTAAATTGACATTGACAGAAAAACTGTAAATTAACTAATTTACAGGAATAGTTTAAATTTTCCTGAAAATATTTTCCAGCGTTGTCATAGAAGCTCTACGCTTTCATAGATAAATATGTAAATAGAATGATGAAAAACTTACCATCATAATGTTCGATCCAACCTCATACTTTAAGACTGATCTACAAAAATAAAGTTTGTTTTGGACAATTATTAAAACTCTAGTGATGTCATTTTAATTAAAAATAGGTACAAAAACGGATATTTTGGAGAAAAGGATGTAGAAAATATTTTTTTTCATAGCATATTTTACTTTTATTAGCATTTACAACATATTTCCTAGATGCTATAATATTTATATTCCTTTTTATATTGACATTAATTGTTCACTTCGTTCTCACACGTGTATAGAAATCATACACATATTGTGTTGGTCATAATCATACAAATATTGTGATTTGCTTCTAAATATAGGGATGCTTACCGTTGCCATACACATCAAATATTGATTGCACTGTTAGAATACTTAGATATATTACAACTACGCTAAAATCTGCATTGTGTATAGACCGAAAAATTATGGGTCCTCTTATCACTAGGCATAGGTAATCTAATCTTAGCACCGAGCGTTAGGTAGATATTCAATGACAGCGTATGTCAACAGCAATTTTATCAAATTAATATCCAAATATGTAGGCAGATCTAAATTCCTACTTGAGCAATAGTCGCATTATAAAACACATGTACTACAAACACATTGCTCATGTGCTGTAACTGTATCATTCCGTGATAACGCAGAACATTATAAATTATTATAATATGTTAGGTTTCATTGTATTTTCCTCAAACGTCATATATATATTAAATGTCATTTATAGGGCTGGAAGTTTAAGAACTTATAGGGGAACTGTACGCAGGGTGTAAGTATGCGCAGTGTCATATTAAATCAACTGCAACGTCAACATTATATGAACGCATCGCCATCTGTCTGCTAATAGCGAAAACTCTGAAGAAGCGTCCAGATTCAAAAAACTAGCTGAGGAAAAACTCCCGTCTAGTACATTCGTTAAAAAGTTGTTGGAATTACAGAATATATTGATTTAACAAACAATTTTCGACTTGTTTTTGCTTATGGCAGCCATATTGTTCTGTGCCACCAGCGTCTGGGGGGGCAATATTATAATTACAGCAGTTTTTTTAATTTTTAAATCGAACCATAAATAAGGAAGTTATTACTTAAAATATGCTTGGCGGCTGTAATCAAAGTAGGCTGATACAAAACACGATCATTAAAGCTACAAGTTTAATAAACTTGTCAGTTTGTTAAATTGTTACATGTTTTAGTTGTTAGTAAAAATGCTAACAAAATTCAAATGGATCCAGGATTTTCGGGCAAATAAATTCGTTCGAAATTGTAGATTGATAAAGAATGATTGTATAATAATTAATGATTAGGTGACCCAGTTACTGGAATGTATATAACGTTTACCTAGGTCAGTACAATAAGTATAGGTGACGTAGTTCCTAGTTATTTACTCAGCCGGCCATGGCCCATTCTTACGTCAGCATTTATTGAATATTATCTATATACATGACATAGTTTACTTTAGAATAATAACATAATATGAAATAAGATATTGAGAGTAAGCGTAGCCATTATGGCACTACAACTTCACGTTACAGTAAAGTTACGGTAAACATTCTTATTCTGCATCACATTGACCATCCAATTGTTTTATGATATGACGAAAGGTATATAGTGTGATCAATATTTTGTTATACTACATTATAATGGCATAATGTGATGGGCGTTGCATATAAAATCATTGGTTTTTCCTTAAATTCCTGGAAATCGCTAATACTTGACAACGCTGTTAAAAATGCGGTAGCACGTGTAAAAAGATCGATATAATGAGGGTTTTTTGCTCAGGTTTTTATGTCTCATATTAAGCTACAAAGTATACTAAGATTTTTTTTGAAAAATAATTATTGGCACTATTGCTGTTTTTCGGAAATAAAAAAAAGCAGATCCAGGATTATCGATATCAACTTGGAATTATACATAATATGAGAAGAATAGTTTGTTATTATTTACTTACTTAGCAGACAGATTTGGAAGTCTCGCGTCTCTAATTCAGTCTCTATACTTACCATTTTCGTTAAAATACACACAAAACGCAAATCAAGCAACTGTGGTGCACACTAAACAATCTCATTTTTATTTCTACAGTAGTTTAGCACTGCTCCGCGAGTTGTTTTACTAAATGAACGTAATAGACGAATAAAGGAATGGTGATAACAACACCAACACTTCCTTCTTCTGGAGATTGGCTTTATCAGGGCGAGATTTATTTAAATAGTTTAAAGTATATAAATCAGTCATGTGCCATAGAGGCAATAATTTACTTTGAGTAACCTCTCTGGTACTCTGAGTGCCATAGAGGACTTAGGAATCCACAAGATAAACTCTAGCAAGTGAGAAAACGTCCGCGAAATGAGATAGAATGATTGTTTATTATCCCACAATATTATTCATGTTATGTTAACTCTTAGATCCTTGGTTTTTCATGCGGTTGTGCGAAGTCTTGTTAGACCACTAGACGCAACGTGTTCCTATTAAAAATTTAAAAAAATTAAAAAAATAAAATAACGAAAATAAAAAAATAAAAATATTAGATGAAATTTCATTATCAGTATATCAGTAATTAGTTAAGAAAAAAATATAATTTACACTGTTTCACTATTCTATTATATGATTGCCTTTTTTTACTTTTCTTTTTTTATTCCAAGGATTACCCTTTTGAGATTGACCCTAACTCATTCATTAAACATAAGTAGACACGCCACTGGATGGGCTTTGATCATAAGAAGCGGCGTTGCCGAATGGCCGTCGACGTAGTAGCTGTCTTCCATTTTCTCTCTTGCTCTCATTGCACTTTTTAGGACAGTAATAAATCGGCTTTTCTAGCGTTTTATGAATGAAAAAAATAAAATAACGAAAATAAAAAAAAAATATATTACTTGAAATTTTATTATCAGTATATCAGTAATTAGTTAAGGAAAAAATTATAATTTACACTGTTTCACTATTCCATTATATGATTGCCTTTTTTTACTTTTCTTTTTTTATTACAAGGATTACCCTTTTGAGATTGACTGCTTTATTTTTAACTAGACCACCGAATTTTTAAATAAATAAAAATCGACGCTTTAAAAAATTCTGATGAAAAATATTATAGGGGTTTGTTTTTTACCCCCTTGTATATGTATATTCCAAAATAGAGCACAAAATTCTCAACAAAAAAAACTATAAAATAAATATACCTATATTCCAAAATAAAGCAAAAAATTCTCATCAAAAAATAAAAACAATAAGAAATATAAAATAAATCACCTATATCCAAAAATAAAGCAAAAAATTCTCAACAAAAAATAAAAATACCTTACACCTTAATACTTACCTTAAAAACGTGTAATTAATACCACTATTTTCTGTCACTATTTAATAATATTATAATCACTAATATCACTATTTTCACTTTCCACTGTGTTCCCTGTCGCTATCACCATTTCCAATATTAATCACATATTAATCAAATATACAGGGAGTCCCAAAACGATATTAATCATATATACAGGGTGTCCCAAAACGTAATCCCTTGGGGAAATGATATGCCAGCTAATGACTGATCAGAATATCAAAATACGACCTTGGTAAAAAAAATGTTTTTAAGATACTGGCTCTTTTATGAATTTGGTGAAAATCGACACCTTAGATCAGTTTTTCGAGTGCTACAGTTTTTCACAGCTACAAAATTCCATATTTTAAGATTCTATGGCTTGATCAATCGCCAAATGAAACATCCCACATTATCTGTTCCTCTTTCATCACGTGCTTAATACACTTCTACCAATTTTCTGCTCTGACATTTTCCATTACTTACAAAATATTTTTTTCCCACTTACCGACCGGTAGTGCCCACGTTTTGGAATATTTTCCATCGTTTGCTGATATTTTATATATTATATCTCAATCAACGCACTACTCTATCTCGAATGACCGTTACTGATTACAGAGTACGCGCGAAATTCCCGCAAACCCGCCCATGCAAGAGAGGCGAACGTTTGCGACTGTTTTAACTAAATACAGACGGCGCGTCATTCCAATAAGTTAAAAAGAGATATAGTGCTGGCATATCCGGGCTTGGGTCTACAATAGAGTGGCGTAGCCGCTTTTAACTGTAAAAATAAATGTTTACGGAATTGCCATAAGTAAAGTAGACGAAAAAATAAATGTAGAAATGGCTGACTTCTTTTATGACATTCATACATAATATATACAACTTTAATAAAGTATTGTGGAATTTGATAATTCATGTGAAAATGGAGAAATTTGAAAATTATTCACAATGTGTCCCATAACTAAAATAAAACCATCCACTAACTAACAAATACGTCCAATAACTTGTAGTTTTTGCTCTAAAATTATAAATAAATTTCTACAAAACACATCACAAAGTTTTATTACTATGTATTATCTTAATTTATGTCTTCTATTATCATTTGATTTATTGCAACGTCCGGATACAAGGTATTACGTATTTTTCTTATGTGTCCAATAACTATGCAGTTATGGTCCAACCATAACTCATTCATTAAACATAAGTAGACACGCCACTGGATGGGCTCTGATCACAAGAAGCGGCGTTGCCGAATGGCCGCAGTAGCTGTCTTCCATTTTCTCTCTCTCGTTGCACTTTTTACGACAATAATAGAATGGCTGGCTTCTAGCGTTTTATGAATGAACCGTTGGGTCTCCCCGTATTAAAATGTCTCTGATTGTAAATAAAATAAAAATAAATGAAAACAATTTTTTATCTACTTTACTTTACTAAAAATTCGTCTCTTAAAATATTTCGCGTCAATTTAGAAACACCCTGCATCGTAATCGCGTCGACTTGGGTAATGCTGTAAACTTGTGGGATTAAACGAGTATCAAATTACGTGTCAATAAATGAAATTTCAATTTAGGAAAAGCATTTCAACCATGTATATTTAGAACCTTGTCTTTTCAACGACGGCTATATACACCTAATCATTGAACTTATACAAAAACCTAGCATACATTTCAATAAAGGTAAGACACCGTCCCGGGCCGTCTCTTATCAAAATGCCCGACCACGTGACCGTTTGCGGTGTTCCTAGAAATCGACGTCACAGCTGCGAAGCCGCTCGTCCTCTGGATGGAGTAGTTGTGCCCTATGCTATGCAAGCCCTCGACAATATCCAAGCCCTAAAAATAAATTTAGTTTCATTTTCCTAGATAAAAAGAGTGACTGATTCAAATACCTCATTCGCGTATGGACTTTCGAAAGTGATCTCCATCGGATAAAGCTGATGGTGCAATCGCTTTTCATCCATGGCAGCGCCCAAGTCCATCCCAAACCACAGATGCTTGATGATCAGCTAGACGACAAACGGAAAGTCAAGAGAATTGAGAATGCTCCGTGAGTGTTAAGAAATTGGTCTGAAGCAGACAATGGGGCAAAGAAAGAAAATTCTGTTTGAGGATTACTGTCAAAGAATAACATCTAATTTGATTCAACATCTGCGCCGATCGAATGCAACTGAACAAATGCGTATTCCCTCAATTGAAAAAGCTACTAAGTTACCTACAAGTGCAACGGTGGTGGTGATTTTCGTCCCTCCAGCAGCGCCAGTCACCAAGACCACGTCCTTATTCTCATCCAGAACGATGCTGGGACACATAGAGGACAAAGGCCTCTTTCCGGGTGCTATGTAATTCGCTGGAGAAGGAGGGACACCGTATAGGTTTGTCAGATTAGAAGAAGAAAAGTCATCCATTTCATTGTTGAGGATGATCCCCGTACTGTTGGAAGCAAATTTTGCTCCGAAACTACAAGAAATACGGTGTAACGCGCAATATTTACCTGCACAACTTACTTACATATAGTTAATGGTGCTGGTGATAGCAACGGCGTCCCCGTTGGGCGCCAGGATGGATATATGGGCAGTCCCATGGTCTTCAACCAAAGAGGTAGTAGCGCCGTAGTAGGAGGCATCTTGCGATGTTTGGTTGTCGGAGATATTCTGTCTGATTTGCTCCGCGTAACTCTTCGAGGTAAGATTAGCGATTACCTAAACAAAGAAAATAGTTTCAAAGCCACGAAAGATGCGACGCCAAACTTTGGAGTCGCAGCTTTCATAACTTTGATAGTTTGCGGAAATTTGTAGAAGAAATAACCTTTTGAAAGGAAACATTGCCATTGGAGAACGATTGATCTTCATCTGATTGATGATGGTACCACCAGGGACCAACGTTAAATATAACTTACCTCATCTACGTCCACGAAGTTCGGATCTCCCAGTTTGGTGCGTTCTCCGTAAGCAAATTTGAAGCTTTCGACGATTCTTTGGTAGGTAGTGACGTTATTGGGTGCGCTGGTGTCGACGAAGTTGTTGAGGATGTTCAGGATAAAGGCAAGGACAGCCCCCGAACCTGGCAAGGGCGCGCTATAGAGAGTTTCGTTATCCGAAAATGTGGCTTTCACCGGCTCCTGCCATTCGGGCCTGCAAAACGGAAGAAAAATCCAATTTTATGTAAGCGTATCGTTATAAATAAACTCAGTTTAAAAAAAATGACGCATCTAATTTTGGTTGCAACTTTGACACCTTGTTATTTCTTAACGAATGGACCGATTTTTGATTTATTTTTTTTGGTTAGTAGGTCTTGTAGGGCTAGTAGATCTTGTCTCTCAAAAAAAAATTAAAGAGGTGACAATTTTTTAAAGCCTCCTAGATGGTAGTGGAAAACCTCAAACCATGTTTTTTTCTTAGGTTTTAACTCGCCCTGTGTGTTAATCAAGTAATGGTATCGAAAATGGTTACAGCTTTTTGCCGAAACCTTGCATAATTGCCTTGCTGTAATTTGGACAATTTTAGAGATAGATCAGTGAATAAAAAAGCAGAATGCTTGTAAAAGAAGCGTCTTTCATATAGAGTGTAACTATTTTCAATGCCATTACTTGATTAACACACAGGGTGAGTTAAAAGGTTCGAGGTTTTCCACTACGGTTTTCCATTAGGTGCACTTTTTTTGGAACTGAATGTAGTTATAATTTGTAGCCACAACATTCTCTGTTATGGTGTTCGGCGCAGTACATGCGCCTTGTGAGTTGACTATGAATGCCAATCTGGAATAAACGTAATGTTTATTGTTGTCGCTTGATTCTAGGGATGTTTTGGCGTGAGCAATCATTCTGCGCTTGTGTATGTATATAATGTCTTCTGAAACACAAAAATATATCGTAATGTCCTCAGCGTAATATGAAGACCGCGGATGTTGCAAGAAGATGATTCGTCAAGTGCAAAAGCGAAACATGTGATAAAGGAAGATTTATTTTTCTACCAAAATACATACATTGCGGGAGAAAGCAAAACACTCACGTGTAGTTCCTCAAATCGTCAATTGTTATGATACCGCTATGTTCCCTTATATCATTGACAAAACTTTCAGTGAGCGATCCGTTATGCAAAGCATAACCACCCTCTTCAGCGATTACTTCTAAGGTCCTTGCCAGCCTCGGCCTTTTAACATACTGCCCTTCCAGGTATGTATCATTGGTAGAGGGATCGATGAAGATATCTCTAAACACAGAAAAAAGTCTCGATGCATACATATAAATTATTGACATCGTTAAAAGAAGTTCTATCTATAAATTTCCAGTGAAGTGAAATAAAATTTATAAATGAGTAGCCACTTATAATGTGTATCCACTCTGACATCATTTCACCTAAAACTCAATACACTGCTTGAAAGCTTATTCAAATGATAGCACGTTCATTGGAATCGAACTTGTTCTAACAACGTTCTGGGCCTAAGAATATGTTCACATTCCAAGTAATTAAGTATGAATCGGATGACTTATGTCTTTTGTGTTATAAATATTCTTAGGCCCAGACCGTTGTTAGAATAGGTCCGATTCCAATCAAGGTGGTATCATTTGAAACCACAGCTTTGAAGCTTTCAAACAGTGCATTGGAGTTTTAGTTGGAAGTTTGCTGAGTGACTACACATTCTCTGAAGACATGAGCATTTTGATGAGTCTTTTTTTTTCCACTCGAATGTAGTTTATAAATTAATGAATATGAATTAGCGCTATAGGCATGACTAACAAGAAAACCTCGTAAGCCTTGAATATGATCACCAGAATCTAGCATAACCAAGTGCTCGTTTATGAATGTGGTATGTGACGATTTAGAGACATACCTCAACACGGGGTCATTGAATATGGTACTCCTTGCATTGGCTAACATGGTTCCTATATAACTTGTCACGTACACCCCACTCTTGCACAGATCTATGGTAGGTTGGACCAATTCCTTCCAGGGCAAATTGCCACCAAATCTTTGATACAAAGACCAATAACCTACCAGCTCTCCAGGTACAGCAACCGACAGACCACCTGAAAAAATTATTCGATTGTTATTCAAACTTTGAAGGAATATTATTCACAATTCCACGGATGGAATTGCTCGTCGTTTAGCATATTTGATGGCAGTTCTGAGTGATTTTTGTACAACTACTCCATGGTTTACATCAGAACATTTGAAGACTGCTTCAAAATATTTACCGCTTTGCGACAGACTCGGATCTCCATAGAACATGTCCTCGGTGGCGGCGGCGGGTGCAACCTCCCTCGAGTTCAACGACCAAACCTCGCCGGAGGTTTTATTGTAGATGGTTAAGAGAAAGCCGCCGCCTAGCCCCATACTTTGGGGGTTGGACACACCCTCACATAACGAGGTGGCAATGGCTGCATCTGCGACGTTTCCACCCTTGTCTAAAATGGACCTGCAATTACATCGTCTCTATGAAACCATTTTGGGAAATTTTTTATTTTATTTCACACACTATCTAATTACAGGGCAGGACGTACAAAGGGAATATATACAAAAAGTAAAGCTAAGTAGGTTACATCAATAATAATAAGGACATATGTCGATATGTACAAATTAAAGAGTCAAATATATCAAACAGAAAATTAATTTGCATTAGACATAGATCCTGAAGAGAGGTGATTTGATCTAAAGGTGGCACAAAATCACCACCACATGGCGATCCTGCTAGGATCACCACCACATCCACATAGCGATCCTGCTGTACGCTATACGCTGTACGCGCTAGCTTTGCGCGTACCTAGAAAAATCTAAAAATGCACGTAAAATTACTACGATGCTCATAGTTGTCTCTTACAAATGAGAATCGGAAAAAAACTTGATTGCTGGTATAACGGTCCAAGATGGCATATTATTCAACGAACATTAGTTCATTCTGAATATAACTAAGCGTGAAGCCGTTGAGCTTATAATGCATTTCCATCAGCGTGACCATATAGGTAGAAAATGCCATTTTTAGAAACTGTACCTATTTATTTTAACTGTAAGATTTCGATAAATTAACAAAATTATACTTAAATGTCAGAATGACTTAAATACTTGTCATGACTTTATTTGACAACAGCCTACTTGACTGTTTCATCGAATAACAACCCCTCTGCAATGTAGCTTTCAGTGAGATTTTAATATACGAGTACTTACGTGCCGATTTCGGCGCAGTGGCGCCCGTTAGTTACTACGGCTGCTCTGGCTGCTTTCTCCACTGTGGTGAAGTACACTACTAGTCCTACGACCACCCCTATAACGATTATAGCAAGTAGAACTATAGCCGTTCGCTGGAACTTCCGGTTTCTAAAAAAATAATCAAAACAAAACTTTACACCTTCTGCCCCTCACGAGTGTACGCCTTTGAGATATGGCAATGTTCAGCACCTTTATTTTATTTTTCTAACAATTCAACTCATCGTTTTTCACGAATGTAATTCAGCCTATGCAATCGCTTATTACACTGAAAATATTTACGTCAAATGAGAGGCAACAGAGTATTCCAGCCACAATATTTATGTCAGATAAACGTCAAAAAAACTATGAATTTTATTTCAACAAAAGCAATCAAACTGGTCCCAACTTGACTTATGGCATCCTTTTGTATTACTCGAAGTTGAATTTGCTCTTCACGAATTCTAGATTGTAGGTACTTAAACCGTTGTTACAAAACCGGTTCATTTTGGAAATTACACGAAGCGAACTACAAGAAATGAAATTATGTCAGATAAACGTCAAATAAATTATCAGCACACTTGGCATTTAATTATATACTAATTGCTTTTCTTTCAAAATTAACATTCTTGTTTCATTGAATCGTCCTCGGAATACGACTCGTGCTCTTAGTTTTGCCTCAATATTTGTTATTCGTATATTACTCGTTGCTGCTGTTTATGGAAAATAATTATCCGCTTCGCGCTCGTAATTATTTTCGTCACAGCAGCAACTCGTATTCAGAATGACAAATATTGTCGCTAAAATCCATAGCACTTGTATTATATATAACAACACAGTTTAATATTTTTTTTATTTAAAACAAACAAAATGGCGAATCCAAAATGGCGGACCTTCCTATTTATAAACCGATTTGTCTAAAACTTGAAACTTTGCGGTGTTTACGGTCGCTCAATACAATTTTTGACTCAAACTTGAAAAAATCAAAATGGCGGACTATCGAATTTATGAACCAATTTGTTTCAGGATTCTCAAGAGGGTCCATGTTTGTGTCCTAATTATGTTGTAGATTTTAGTACAACGGATGATTTAAAATAGAATCGTTTAAAGTTAAAAGGTTTTTTTAACCTATTTTTATTGTAATGCTGTTGTTATTAATGTTATTGCTATAGCAAATAATGGATGGTGAGAAAAATTGCACTGCGTTATAATATTAACAAAAATAATTCGGTGTCTAATAATTTAAAAAAATTGAGCAGGGAAGGACCTAGACCTTCTAGAAAAGCAAGTCAGCAGATTATTGTTTTATGTACTTGACATTATTTGTTTGATTATACCTTGAAGGCAAAGGTGTTTAAAGTTTCCTAAATTAAGCTTAGTTCAGATTTTTTGGGACTAGTATTCTCGCAACCAGTCTATAAATAAAATTTTTTCTCGGTTGCTCAAAAATACATTACTTAACGAAAATAACAAGACTAAGTTTGTTATTTTTTAAACATATTAAAAAAAGATACGGTATAATCGAGTTGTATAGGTTTAGAAGCGCTATTGTGTCTACTTTAATTTTAAAAAAAATCAGCTCGATAGCACAATTATGTTTAGAGATATGGCAGTGAAGACGTTAAAAACACGTTTCACAAAAACATTTTTTTTTAGTTTTTTAGAAATAAAAAAAGTCCTGAGCACCCAAAATGTCGTAAATCGTGGTGTCGTGTACACAATCACCTAATTAATGAATCGCACCAAGTCCGGTTTGGTTGACACAATGTCACAAAAATTTAAGCTACACAACTAAATTTTAGCAAAAATACATTAAAAAACTTGTTCCATTTTTTTCAAATTTCACGAATTTATGAGCCCTTTTGTAATTTCTATAGCACGCCTATGTCAAATGACATTGATATCATGTATAACTTGTATAAATTATTAAGCCAGATAAAATTCAAATTTATTTCTTAAAATAGATAAAATAAAACGTACTTAATTTGCTACATACTTTATCTGTTAAACATTTTATGATATGTACTAACCCGCCTCTTACCTAAAAAAATCTTAACCTAAAACCGAAAAGTGACATTCCACATTCATCTGGCAAAATATATGGGTCGGATCTGTTTTTGCTAAAGTCTGTCTGACCGTACCAAAGAGTTATATTTACGTTAAACACATATATTATAACATTTCCACTAGGAAGAATGTCAATATTCAATATCGCGCGTCTACTTGAACTCGCTTTTGAAACTATTAAGCGACAATCTATTTCATTATGGAATTTTAAGAATAGCTTCGTATATCTCCCTACCTGTACTAACATAGATTTGTTTTTCCTGTTTTTTTGACAATGGGCAATATCTGCAAAACTTTTCCAAGACTGCCTGTCACTTTTGCTACCGAAATTTTAAAAATTTTGACACTGACAGGCGCCGAATCATGGTGAACTAAGATAGATGCTTAATGTACGTATAGTACGTGGCAGTTTCTCTCGAAACGAGTATAATTTCAGTATAATTTTATTATAGTATCGCTGTAGGCGATTTTTATTTTGAGGAACTTTGAAAAATACATTGGTGGACAAAACGCTGCTAGGTAGTTGAAACTAAAATACAAATGAGGATATTTTACTGATTTCACATAACAATAAAACAATTTACCTGAGTACCGTGTTAGTTACCATGGTTAGATTTTGTCTTACAACGAGATGACTGTGAGTTTTCGCAAGTACGTACTCGTGCTAGATAACTTCACCACTTTCGGTAGAAAACATACCGACTACGTGCTATACGACTACTAGGATAACAAATAAAAATGTTTCATTGTATAATGTTTAAGTAAATTGATGTAATCAAAGGATTAGTATCACGACAGAGATACCTATATGCATAAGATTAGGGGAATATGTACCGTAATAATTTCAGCAAATTATGAAGCGCGCGTGGGCATGGAAAGTGAGGTTTAAAGAAAATGGGCGTTTTTCAATTCCCTTTTAGATCAGGGTCGATAATTTTTGAAACCAAAAAACGCGAAGAAGCTTAAACCTATTGAAATTCATAGACAGTTGGAAGAAGTTTATGGCAAAGCTTGCATCAGCGTCCAACACGTCCGCAAATGGTGCAGGGATTTCTCCGAAGGACGCACAGACGTCCACGACGAGTGGGAGGCCATCAGTGTCCGACGAAGCCATGGCGAAGATTGAGCGCATTCTCCTCGAGGATCGGAGAGTAACGCTTCGGGAGCTGGCTGATCAGGTTCCTGAGGTTTGTGAAAAAAACATCGACAACATTTTGACCGAAAAACTTGGTTATCGCAAGGTGTGTGCGCGGCACATGCTTTCAGAAACCCACAAAGACAAGCGCGTCAAGTGTGCTGAGGGATTTCTTCGAGAATGCAGAATACCGAAGAATTCTTGGATTCCATTGTTACGGGAGATGAAACGTGGTGTCACTCCGGAAACAAAACAACAGTCGAAACAATGGTGCCGTCCCGGATCGCCTAGGCCGAAGAAGTTTACGCAGACGCTGTCCGCAGGAAAAGTGATGGCTACGGTGTTTTGGGACCGAAAAGGCGTCTTGCTTACCGAGTTTATGCCTAAAGGGACCACAATAAATTCGGACAGGTACTGCGAGACGTTGACAAAACTCAAACGAGCCATCCAAAATCGCCGGAGAGGAAGACTGACCAAGGGCGTTCGGCTGCACCACGACAACGCGCGCCCGCATGTCTCTCGACAGACCACCGCCCTACTGGACAAATTCGGCTGGAAATTGCTTGATCATGCCCCCTACTGTCCTGATCTTGCTCCCAGCGACTTCCACTTCTTTCCGAAATTGAAGCAACACTTGGGTGGACAACGCTTCAGTACAGATGAGGAGGCGCAGGAAGCGGTCACCAAGTTCATCGACGGCCTAGCGGCGGAGTTCTCCGAAGCGGGTTTTCAGAAGTGGATAACTCGTCAGGAAAAATGCGTAGAAAAATCTGGCGACTATGTAGAGAAATAGTTTAAAGTACAAGCTTTCAGATGGTATACTTATTTATTGCAATAAAAAATGCCTTACACCTGAAAAAAATGTGGGAACCTTATTTTTTACTTGCCCCTCGTACTTACACTGTCTCTACCCTAGTGCCTTCTTTCCCTGGGCCGGTTCTATGAACATTTAATTCTTGTAGGTATCGAAGTTCACTGCTGAGTGATGTGAGTTTTAGATTTTTGCGCCGATAAATAATTTTCATATTAATATAAATAGATATTGACCAATCAGATTCATCGTTGCCGGTTGACGTTTGTATTGATCTATTTATTTCTTGTTTCTTTGCTATATTTATTTATTTTTAGAGGGTTTATCTTGGGATCGTAGCAATGAAACGACCGATTATATTACTTAACGTTTCGGTCCCTTTTTTGGGCTTTTTTTTTGTATGGACGTGGACGCTCTCATGGAAAAACAAATGCAATTATTCATAAACTATCATCCCGATCTGGCTGAAATTTTGCACATTTATAAAGACCCATGGGAAAATTTACCTTCTACTCTGTCGCTTGATGCGTTTACTCGGGTTTTATGTTAAGGTCGATTTATGAATGGAAGCAGATGTGGAGAGGAATGTACTCGTCACCAAAATGTCATATGTTCCTTACGGCCATTATTGCAAAATTTATTTGTTATTTCTAGTACCTACAACTTTCACTAGTACAACTTTTCTCTAAAACCTAATAGGAAAATTTTATAGGCCAAAAACTGAATTTTCCGACTTTGTTCGTCGTATATAAAAAAACAGGGCAAATCTAGCTGTATTATACGTCTATACGTATTTATCATTTCCCTATGACTATGATCCAACCTTCAGATACCTGTAATAAATTCTTGCGTGAAATCGATTAAAATTGGACTAATGCTTTTGAATTTGATGATCTTTTAACTGTAAATTATTAACTAATTTGGTACCATGAAGCCAATATCGAGGTAATCAAAGTCACATACCATAAAATCGTGAACAACCTGTCATAAAAGTAAAATAATAAATCTTTATTGCACACACTACAAAATACATTAATTATTTTAGTAAATATACGAGACTGATCCTGGTCTGCGTCTATCGAAAGCTCCAACGATCGGAGCTAGCCTTGGGCCCGATCGAGATACAGACGTTACCGCGGAAAAGCCATCGTCCTCGGTAATGGTGAAGTTGTGTCCTATCCCATGCAGACCTTCCACTATATCCATACCCTAGAAACACGGGATCAAATCAATAAATATAGAATATAGGGCAGTTTCCTCTATACGCACGCACCTCTTTTGCGTAGCTACTTTCGAACTCTATCCTCATGGGCAACAATTGATGGTGCAGCCTCTTCTCGCCGATGGCGTCCCTCAGATCCATCCCAAACCAGAGGTGTCGTATAACAACCTGCAAGTACTTCTAGTGAACAATTTGGACTCATGGCATGCTCAAACTATGAAGTCGCCACCGTATGTACCGGATTTGGTGCCTACGTTGTTTTTTTTTGGAAAATTGTAAAAACGCCGTTTAGCAGCTAATAGCTTGTTTGTGACCTGACACAATCACAATACTCCATCTGTATACTCCTTTGCATCCCGGCAACGGTAAGAGAAACCAAGTCGGTTACATTGTTGCGTAAATAAGGGACGAACAAAAGGCTTTTGAAAACGTCAATAGCATTTCTAATAAAAACGATTTTCTAAAATTTCGATTGTTTTTAATATTAGAAACACGAATCAAGTTAACGGAGTTTTTTGGATCAATGTGTTGGCCCCATGGACACGCAACTTTACCTATATTTAACCGACATTGTCTCTCTCGCTCTCTCTCTCCCTCGCCTTCTCTCTCTCGCTCTCTCTCGCCCTCTCTCTCGCCCCTCCCTCTCTCTCGCTCTCTCTCTCTCTCAATCAAGTTTCCTGCAAATTACGACTGATTTGTATGGAAAATGCTTTAAGAATATGCATTTTAAAAGAAACAGTCGTATTTAAAGATATCAAGTTTGATGATGGTTGCAAGAATACATAAGATAAAAAATATTTCAACGTCACCCTTCGCCCATAATTTGCCAGATAGGCGATCCTTAATTTTCAGTCCTTTTACGTCAATCAAACACTTAGCATAAAGGTTGGAATCCCAACGCATGTTATTCAAAGTGTCAGTCGATTAATGAATGAATTAATTCCAGATTTCAGCCTCGGATACTATTTCGAGAACTTCAAGTATTACAAGAAAAATGTTTTATGATATTGAGAAGCAAGTTCTACAGGTCACGTCACAAACAGGCCCTAAAAATATCCTATCTACTATAAGGAACTTAAACCTATTGGATATTTTCAACTGGAAAGGTCGAACTCTGGAATGGACGCCATATTGACCAGATTTGGTGCCTGAAATTTTTTGAAAAAAAGCTTCTATTGCAGCACCTAACAGCTTGCAGCTTATTTCTACAACATTAAATCACCCTAGGAAATCGCCATTACGTTTATAATACCCTGTATGTAAATACAACACTCTAGTGGTAGATACATATGGTCCAGAGCATAGGGTCGCTAAAACCGCGCAATAACTCAAGCAGGGGGATTAAATAAAAGAGCGACCACTATGTGGGCCAGATTTAACACCTATGTATTTTTTTACAAAGACGAGCAATAACGTCAATTTAAGTTTCCAAATTATTCTGTAAGATTATCATGTAATCATCTCTAATAATATTTCCAGATTTGGGGTTTAGAGTTCCCTGCGCGGACATGTGATACGTGGCTGATCGAAAGAACCCCAGGTCAAAAAGTTATCGTCTCTACTACAAAAAACCCAAACATATTGGTTGTTTTCAATAGAAGGGTCGTGCGATAGAATTAACCGCAGGAAACCATGGATTATCTTAAGCAGCCACCATATGGACCAGATTTGGCACTTATGCGTTTTTTACGAAAATAAGCAATAGGGTCAATTTTAGCTTCCAGATGCTTCCAGGCGTCTAATATTTCAAAATTGAGGATTGTCCATTAGTTTTAGGGCGTCCTATATGGGTAAGTAATGTATATGTATGTAATACAAATTACACGCATATTATGCACATGTAATAGCATAACGTGCGTTATAGAAGGCCATTAAGTCCCCAGGAAAGAACCAACCGTGTTGGTTATTACTAAGAGGTGCCTGGCCACCATATTGACCAGATCTAAGTATTATAGGATTAATCCTTGATATAGTAATATAGATATAGTAATATAGTATTGATATAGTAATATAGTAATAATAGATAATCCTTGATTAGTGCTTACCAGTGCTACAGAGCTGGTGATTTTCGTGCCACCAGCTGCTCCTGTGACAAGAACCACGTCGTTATTTTCGTCGAGGATTATGGAAGGACACATTGAAGACAAAGGGCGCTTCCCAGGTACTATGTAGTTGGCCGATGACGGTGGGATGCCAAAGCCACTGATGAGGTTCGGCGACGAGAAGTCGTCCATTTCGTCGTTCAGGATGATGCCAGTTGAGTTGGAAGCAAACCCAGCCCCAAAACTGGAAAATGTTACAGATCCGTTTCCGTTGGTATGTTATTTATTACGTAATTGCCGAGAATAACCGACGAGAAACGAAAGCGTTACGTTTTTCTGCTGCGCATGCACAAAACAAGTGATATAGTTGTTAAAAATGTCACAAATTTTGCTAACAGACATCGCATATTCAAATGCATTTAATATTTCTCCCAGTGTTTTAATTTTTATTAACGTGAAGCACACACTGGTCATTGACATCGGAGACATGAATATCAAAGCAGCCGATGCTTACTTTCGCTTCTCGAAAGGTTTAGTTATTTATTCTAATATGTAATACGTAATGAAGTATGAAGTGCACTTATGACATATTATGAGATGTACTTACACGAAATTAATTGTACTCGTGACTGACACGGCATCTCCGTTGGGTGCTAAGACCGATATATGAGCTGTCCCATGGTCTTCTACATTGGTGGTCACCGCGCCATAGTACTTGGGGTCCTGGAAAGTCATGTTGTCGAAGATATATCTCCGAATATCTTCAGCATATTCTTTCGAGGTGAGATTAGACACGATCTAAAAATATAATAGAACTCGGAAATGTCTCATTAGATAGGGAAAAAATATGACAATTATACAAACCTCATCTAAGTCTACGAAATTGGTGTCTCCAAGCAATGTCCTTTTTGCGTAAGCGAACTTAAAGCTTTCGATGATTCTTTGATAATTAGTTAACGAGTTTAAGTCATTAATGTCGATAAAATCACTTAGTATGTTTAGAATAAAGTTTAAGATCATTCCGGAACCCGGTAGCGGCGATGAATATATCGTGTGGTTCATTATGAGCTTGGCTTGCACAGGAACTTGCCATTCTGGTCTAAAAATATAAAACGTATATTACCAATATTTATGTCTTTAACATTGATAGCAATCACTCATGAAAGTTATAATTCCCAACAAGATATGCACACCGAAATTAGTTATTCATTTCTACGCATGTATTTCTTGTAATTATTACTCTACAGTAGTTCTAATAAATACACGAAGTGCACTGATCGCTGTCTCAATGTTCAATTAAAATATCAAATTCCATAATAAACTGTTTAATGTATCCCCAAAAAGGATTAAATATATTTCTAAGAACGAATCGCACTACACAAGTTTACTTATGGTGCGAATCACTTTTTACTTTTTATTGTAGTTCTTTGTCCAATATTTTGAACCTGCAAAAATTTATTTTTCTACTTAATATACTTTACTACATTAGAAAACATTCTTATGTATAAGGACTTCTATAATTCGGAGTCATGATAGATTGTCACTTTCGATTTCACTTGTACGCGAACTAGAAACTGCTGCTGGGCTCTGGTCGAGGTGTCATCTAGCGGGAAATCCCTGCACTGGCTCTGGAATGCTGACTGCCTTCGCTAGTATCTCGTCTTGGGATTTATTTACCTTCAAATTTATATTACTTGCTAATACTAATAGTTGCTAATAGACCAGGGTCGATAATTTTTGAAACCAAAAAAAATTATTTTCTGACGTAAAAATTCACTTTCTCTGTGGCGTGTTCCCTCTAGTTTTTACACACTCTGTTCGTTGGTTATAGGCAAGTGTTTGTTTGCGCTTATGCTATACTCTGTTCGTTAGTTGTAGACTACTGAATTTAATTTAATTGGTTGTATTTATTGTGTTTGATTGCCGATTTAGGTTCTATATTCTCGTTTATCTCAACATTGGATATAAATTTTTGAGCTATTTTGCCAAGTTAAAAAGGCTATATTGTGTTTACATATAATGTACTTAGCCATGTACTTAGCCAACTCACTTGTACTTAGCCATGTCGTCGGCTGTTATAATGCCCCCATTATCCCTAATATCCTTAACAAAGGCATCTGTCAGACTACCATGATGCAAGGCATATCCTCCCTCGTCAGCTATAACTTTCAGCGTTCTAGCCATTCTCAGTCTCTTTACATATTCCCCCTGTACGTACGTCAAGTTTGTATTCGGATTAATAAAAATATCCCTGAAATGACAAACAAACCTTAACGAGAACCCAGCCTTGCAGCTACATCTTACCTTAAAACAGGGTCTTTGTACAAGAGCTCTTTCTTCTTTCTATATATCTCTTCTAGGAACTCAGTGACGTACACTCCCTTTTTGCAGAGATCTATAGTGGGTTGTACAAGTTCTTTCCAAGGTAGTTGACCTCCAAACCGTTGGTAGAGGTACCAGTACCCTAATAATTCCCCTGGTACCGCCACTGCTCTTCCACCTAAAACAATCACGCAAGGAAAACCGTAAATATGATAACTAGATTTTATTCACTAGCCTATTCGAGACATATATGTGTCGCCGTCGAACATATTTTCACTAGCAGCGGACGGCGCCACCTCCCTCGAATTCAAAGACCAAATTTCCCCGGTGCTTCTGTTGTATATCGTGAGGAGAAACCCGCCGCCTAGTCCCGCGCTTTGGGGCATCGATACCCCCTCACAAAACAGCGTGGCGATCGCCGCGTCCGCAGCGTTGCCGCCTTTCTCCAAAATAGTCCTACAAAACAGCCTTGAAACACACAAGTTTTGCATATAAACCACTCAAGTAAATTAAGGGGTCGAGTGTTCTTTAGTCTAATATCTAATAAATTGAACGAATTACATCAGCTAACAAAATTATTCAAGGTCAAATGTCAAAATATCGTTTTTTTTGCATTTTTGGTATAAGAACAATTTTTGTAGATAATTTTTCTACAACTTTTGTTCATAATAGGTCAGCCTATTATGACTCGAACAGAAACACGCAAATAACCGATATTTTTGACCTTGGACCTTCATGTTTCGACGTCACTTGACACCAGTAGAAGTTACTCAGGTTCTTACAAGATGACAGAATACAGCGATGCCGACCCAGGAGCAGAGTGACGTCACTTGACGTCTCATTAACGTTGATTTGTAATGTAAAGCGTAATTCGTCAATTGTCCCCCAAAAAAGACGTGTTTTAAACGTCTTCATTTCACTTATTAGCGACGCCATCTAGGAAACGTCTAATGTAGTCATAAATGCGGCTATTATGTAAAAGAAAAACGGAAAAGTAGTATATAGAACTTTCATATAATGCAAAAAGTACAAAAGTAAAAGTATCATTGCATAATATGTATTGTGGATAAATTTTTTCGAATAAAAACTGAAAAATGTAAATCATTGGTTTCGAAACTTGGATATTTATTTTGTAAGACTATTTATTATGCAAGTATTCTATTGTTTATACATTTGGAAGTTTATAGAATCTTTTTATTTATTAACTTTACGACGAAAAGTATAATAAAAACATCATCTACCCATTATCTAGATGGCCGTGAAAATGACGTCATTTCGGTGAGACATATTGTAGTCATTTTTACGTCGTTACAACGTTATTACATTGGTGATTTCGACGTAATGGGTCACGTAAATATCACGGGAAAATGACGTCACTCTGCTGTCCGGGGTGTAAGACAATAGCTCGGTGTAAGACAATCCACGATGCGGAGGTAACCATGCATCCCCGATGTGCATCCTATTGAACACCTTTCCGACGAACTGGACAGGCGAGTCAGAATTTTTATGAAGTTCGAACCTAATTTGACCCTTGAATTCATTTCAGTAGTTTATGTTTAGATGATATTTTTTCATTCATACTTACTTCCCTATATCTGCACACCCATGGCCGTTTGTGACTACTGAAGCTCTTGCTATTGGAAACTGTTCAGGTTGGGTGAAGCAGACTATCAATGTTATACCTATGACTATTATAATCAATAGTAAGAAGGCACCCGCTAGTTTTTGTAAAGTTTTATTGCCTCTGAAAAAGGAAACGCACAAGTGAAATCTTCTAGTGAGACATTTCATTTTCATTTAGAGGAAAAATAACGAGGTACTGAGCAAGCCATTCAGATAAATTGGCTTTCAATGTTCTAACTTAAAAAATAAGAACGAACATGGGCAAAATACAATAACTTTAGTGCAGTACATTAAATATGTTGGTGGAAATACTAATGCAAGATGTGTGCTTGATGATGAAAAAGCTTTAAATGCTGGTCACATTAGTGTACATCGCAGAACAGATTGTACCTCTTCTCACATTAAGTTAGTTGTCATTTATCATAGCCAACTTTATACAGATAGCCGTATTAAGGGAAACGTGGCAACGCAGGTAGCGGTAAACCAGTTTCTTGTCAGTGTACCGTTTCGACTCAAACAAAGTAGTTTCGCACCGATTTTATTCGAGTATAGTATTCAGTGTTTTGGTGTTTGTGGAAAACCACGTCAGTGTCAGTTTCACATCAAAGGTTTCAACCCTCTTAAGAAAATATAAATAATTTCACGCAAATAAATCGCGCAAATCTTTAATATCCAAAGTTTTTTACTTATTTGGTGGATTTCCCTTGGGACATTTTTGATTTTTTTTCGCACACACGAGCCAGTAACATTTTCATCACTGAAAATGTTACTGGCTTTTAGACTATTAGGACATTATAGAGTATGGTATACAAACCAAAAAACAAAGAACCTGTAAAATACAATAAATATAAACGGAATATATTTAAATCGCAGAGTAAAATACGCATATAGAATTTGCCTTGAATGTAAAAGCATTGATTTTCCTTTCGATATACGAAAACAACACTACGCACTACTACGCAGCATTAAACAAATATTTGGAAAATATTCTAATATCTACTACCTAGGTAATATTCATATAAGTAGGTATCTACCTAAGCTAAACAAACACTGATCGATATCTATCTATTTATATACTCATTAAAGTAGGTAGAATATACAATATCAACACAATTATTATTTAAACCTGATCGACATTAATCTTCAGTTTCTTATCACGTTCGAAAACAGTGGAATACGCTAGGCGAGGTAAAACTATCTATCTGTAAACTTTGGTAAAAGTAATTTGATTTTCCGATTTTTCAGAAATTGTGACTCAAATTGGAGGGGAAATTTTAAACAACGTTTCGCACCGATTTAATTTATTTTTGGAGGGCTGATTAGACAATATGTGCTTACTAAAAAGACCGAGTTTGGCCAACAAATATTGGGCAGAACCGGATTTTTACTCAAGAATTTTACATGCAAAGATGGCTGAAGCGGCAACTTCTTTGCCCTGTTGAGGTTTCTACCCCTTTCAAATAAATTCACAGAGGGGTTATTATTCGGTGAGACGGTCAAATAGGCTGTTAGTAAAAAATAAAGGCTGTTAAAAAATAAAAGTAAGATGGCAAGTACAATTGGCGTAACCTTAAACTCACCACCCTACAAGCCATTTTCCTTCGCTTGTCCGTAATTATATCAAATTACGTTGTAGTTTCCGTGAAATCTACTCGTCAGAACGAAGTTTTTTAGAGTTCCTAAAAGAAATGTATTACTCAATCCTTATCTCTGCTACTCCTGTCGGTCATTCCGTTTATCGTGCTCGTTGGTCACGCACGTAGAAATAAAAATAGTGTGTAAAGTGTATTATAGTGCATGTGTAAGTGAATTATCAACGAAATGCCCAAAAGGAAAGTGACAGTCTGCTCAGGATAACGTAACAGGATAACGTGTGTTACTCCTGAGATATTATTAAATCGGGAAATCATAAAGGGCTGAACAGAATGTAATTCCACTCAACGGCGTCAAGTGTCAAATCTGTAATGCCGTAATGGCATTCGAATGAAACTCGCCAGGAACAATTAATAACGTTTATTCGGTATTGACATTGGATTAAATAATGACACAGCACAGACTGCAGACGTGCAGTATGTGCGAATGTCTTGGAATGAATTCTGTTGGGTGACCTAGTTACCGCCTTATATAATGTTGACTAGGTCGGTACTTAGGTATTTACACTAATTGTATGAAGTCGGCCTTGATCCGAAAAATGTCTTAGCTGGCAATTTTACTGGGTATGTTTACACCTCGTGAACTAGTTTTACTTTATATACAATAACAAATAATAAATATAACAAATAAGATATTGAGAGCACGTGTGGCCGTTATGGCAATACAAATCTGTGTAAAAGTCCATGGACACAAATATCAATGTCAATTAGCAAAAAGTTGGGATATCGTGCGATATTCCCTGACAGACGTTTTAAGTTCGTACCTAATCGAATCCGAATCCTCAATCCGAATCCTAACCTCAAACGTTTGTTTTCTACATATTTTACATAAATTGGACATTTTGCGCGGTCTATTTTATCCACTTGAGAAACCGCGTGATGACTGAAATCGTGTGATATCATTAAAACATTGCAATGAAATCGTTAAAAAGCTACTAACAGATTGACGATTGACGGGTGTAAATCTTAAAAACCAAGTGAAATCGTGTGATTTCATTAAAATGTAGCAATAAAATTCTTAATAAGCTACTAATAGATTGACGGACGTTAATCTTAAAAACTAACTGAAATCGTGTGATATCATTAAAACATTGCAATGAAATCGTTAAAAAGCTACTAACAGATTGACGATTGACGAGTGTAAATCTTAAAAACCAAGTGAAATCGTGTGATTTCATTAAAATGTAGCAATAAAATTCTTAATAAGCTACTAATAGATTGACGGACGTTAATCTTAAAAACTAACTGAAATCGTGTGATATCATTAAAACATTGCAATGAAATCGTTAAAAAGCTACTAAGAGATTGACGATTGACGGGTGTAAATCTTAAAAACCAACTGAAATCGTGTGATTTCATTAAAATGTAGCAATAAAATTCTTAATAAGCTACTAATAGATTGACGGACGTTAATCTTAAAAACTAACTGAAATCGTGTCATTTCATTAAAACATTGCAATTAAATTGTTAAAAAGCTACTAAGAGATTGACGGGTGTTAATTTTAAAAATCAACTGTAATCGTGTGATTTAATTAAAATGTAACAGTAAAATTCTTACGAAGCTATACTAATAGATTGACGGACGTTAATCTTAACACTAACTGAAATCATGTGATTAAAATATTGCAATTAAATCGTTAAAAAGCTACGGGTGTTAATTTTAAAAAGCTACGGGTGTTTGTGACGGGTGTTAAATACATAGGGAGAGGGAGAGAGCGACATCTTTGCAACAATTTTTAAAATAAAGAAATGGCGACGTTTAAGCGGAACTTTTTATCCGCTTAAAAATAATATGGGGTTGGTTTTTACCTCCTCGTAACATTATATCAGTGTCATAAAAACTGTCACAGACTATTTCATGGTTTCATATCAAAATGTCATAATTCTCGAATCTTCCATTGTGGATAAAATAAATAAAAATATTGTTTTACCCCAACTTTAGAGGGCTGTCCGTAACTTGAAATGACACTTATAAATTTTTGCTATTGGATCATGTTGAGATTTATTAATTTATTTTATTATTTTATTGTAATACCAACGCTAGGCATACTTACATATCTGTACGTCCTATGCTTTTTTAAATAAATATCGGATACTTATTATCAATTGTTCTTGCCCATGGTTCATACATAACTATTCTATTCGACCCCACTGTTCCAAATTCCTGCAAAGTAATTTACCAGAACCTGTTCCAATGATTTCACCTTAAGTTTCAATGGAGCACTGTCGATATAAATATTAATCTTGCCGTGAAATTAATAGACACTATCCTCGTTTACTAATAGGCGGTTATCATCAAACTATAACACAAGGTCATATTGTCATTTAGGTAATAAGTGTTGTTTGTGTAATTTACTGTAATGCATTAATATTATTATTACCTATTGATATTAAGTAAACTAAATACCTAGTTAAATAATTACAAAGCTTTAAAGAAAGACCCACACCTACCAAGTTTACACGAGATTTCAAAATTGACGACTACAAATTTAACAAAACTACAATGTAATTATAATCGGACAAGCGAAGGAAAATACAGGAATAACGATAGTGGTAGCCAAGTCTGGAACAGAAAATAGCGTCTACATAGATGCCCATGTAGAAGACGCCTGGGAACTAATAAATTACAGCGAGCATCCCTTAAAATGTTATCTTACAGGGTGTGTGCAGGTATGACTACTACTACCAGCGTTCGTATTATCTTTCTAGCGCTCTTGATTGCGTGAAAATGTGTTGGTGATACTCGTATCTATGCAAATTTTTCATGCATTACGTTTAATGTTTTTTGCGCGTAAGTAGCAGTTATGCTCATTATATATTTTGCTACACACACAGGTTATTTCAAACTCGATGGTCTATTAGTACTGGATTTTTTTTAGATTCCCTATTAGATTAACTACCCACAGCTACACGTGTGATGTTGCTGATATTCCTTATAGTATGGTCCTCGAAGCTTCAAATCGTGATTTTCGTTTGCACTTTGAGATTAAAAACTAAAACCAAATTTAGATGATTCCCCATCATTAGAACTATGAAAAACCCGAAGGCGTCAAAAAAAGTCCTGTACGGGGTGGCTGTAGGGGATGAAATGTGAAAATTACCCTAAAAATGATTTTTGGATATTTGGATCTAAAAAAAAACAGCTGAATAGTTACATATAAGTACCATTTACCTCAGAGCATTAGAAATATTTTTAAAAAATTATTGAATATGCCATACCACACGTTGTTAAATGGCAAACCTTAATACTCAAAACGCTCTAGTGAAAAGTGTCTAAACATTTTACGCCCCAAGTAACATTAACGCTCTTATTCCGATCTTCAAGATCGCTTTAAAACTACAAAATAACATTTCGAATAAAATCAAAAGATTTTCAAGACAGCCCTGAGACCATCATAAAGCAGCTTCTAGCCAAAAAGGGCCCATCCTAAAAAGGCCTTCAAGACTAAATTTTAAAACTGTATTAAAACCGTTAAGTTTTAATTTTATATTCTTAAAGAGTTCTTCAAGGCAACTTTAAATACATAAATTAAAACTTACTATCTGACGTTTTGCTCTTAAACTGGATTTACAGCGGACTAAATTAACTTAAGAATAATTAATTAATCCTAAAACAGTTTTATTTTGTTTACTAACACTTAACTCGACAACTTTTAAGTCTGTATAATGGCCTGCAGAGTGGTAATATTTTAAACCGCATACGTATACCAAGCATACCATAAAATAATATTCGAAGGAAACTATTCTAGTGAAAACCAACTTAATGTATTTTTCTGTTATTTAAAAAAAATTAAAAAAATATGATCAAATTTTATTTAGCATCTAAGCATCTAAATACATTTTTTTTAAATTAAATGGCATATTTCGACACACCGTTCTTCAGTTTTTTAAGAAGATCCAAGACGCAATTATTGAATAATAATATCCTTTTCGTTTACTATTGAAAATGTCCAAAATGGCGGAGTCTTTATTGCAGTAAAACACGGCGTCATCTAGATTAAAACTAATTGTTCATTTTTATTTACCACTAAATCCAATGACTCTCGCAGGAGTCTGTTTACGCTTCCTTTTAAAACCAATATAAAATTGAAAAACTCTGAATCTGATTGTTGCGTTATATTTTTGGATTTCATGTGGTATTATATTGAATGTATAGTCTAAGGATAAAATAGTTTTCCTAATGGGTTTTAAAGAATACATCAAGACTCCATAAAACTACATTAACACTATTTTCTCAAAACGGATTGTTTTAAAACTAAGTTGCTATTTAATTCTTAATAATAGAAAATTAGTTTTAAAATAGCCAATGCTAAGAGTAACATAAAACCAGTATAAGATCAATAGGACATTAAGAGCAAATAGCATTTTTATTTTGATTTAAAGAGTGCATTAATTCTTTGTTTAAGAATAAGTGGTCTTTAAGAGTTTTTAGTTTATCTTAAGGTTACTTTAAATCCGATGTCGATTTATTGAACATATTAGAGCATTTTTAAAACATTAATTCTCTCTTAAAATTGTTACTAGGGGCATGCTCTACATCTAACCTGCTGTAACGTTTTTATATGTGGTGCAATTAAAAAATACCCTGGAATAACGTTGTAGAGCACAGTTTCCCGAGTCTGTAGGACATTTCACATTTTGATTTGGATAATTTGCAATTTTTTTACGAATTTTTATTCGAGCGCGCGCTCGGTGCTGACTAAGGTCGAATATCGCTTGCGGTATCCAGATCAGCAGTTCATTGTCGTCGAATATCGTATATTTCTCTCTTATGCGTAGATTATACCTGTGCTTGCAGTAGTTTCTGATGGTTGGAAACTGTTTTTATATGCGGACAGTGCAGTTTTTATCGTCTGTACGTCTGTCAGTGTAACGCTTTTTAACGGTCTTGTTGGGCCATTGTTGTTGACAGTTTCTGACTATTCCAGACAGCTTGTATTGCATAAATAATGCATAATGCTATGCATAAATAATGTCCTGACACATGCTGATTATATTGGTTTCTTTATCAATTAATTCAATCGACACAAGGACCAAAATGACTTTTAGTTTGCACAAAGTTTTAAGATTGAGGGACACTCGACTAGTGAACACATTATTGTAAAATTATTAAAGAGCACGTACGAAACTTAAATATTAACAGACAAATTAGGTTATAGACAAAGTAGGTTATGTGTTGTCTACTTTTTCATAGACGACGACGAGGCGTTTCAACACGCAATAATTTGATTAGTGCAGTACTGATTTGATTCGTATGATTTTTATCTATTGCGTAAGCGCCACCTTTAAATTTTTAGTGGATAGTGTGGGATAAAAACATGAATTTTAAAATATATACTGTAACCGTCCGCCCGTATTACCACAACCCGCAATACAGCGCACCCGTTAATACACGTTGACGGTACGCATCCGTGACACAGATACTTCAGGCAACCGGCGCTAGGTGCCGCCCCACTGTACGTCGCTCCAGAATACCTACTCATATTTAGCAAGTCCTGCGAAGGCAGTCGGTTTGATTCAATCCATTTCAATTTAATTCGATACAGAGCAGAAAACAATTGGACGGCAATGGACGGTAACCCGACCTAAAGAAGTTTTCACTTCGAAAGTTTTCTGGCATTAATTTTATTTTTTTTATTATAGTAATTGCCAGACATGTTATAGAGGCTAATGTAAATTGTTTTTTCGTTATATTAATTCTAGACAAAGGAACCAAGATATTTCCAGCGTGCCTAGTGTTGATGATGGCTATTAAGACACGGGCATGACAATTAGTACATGAGCCGTAGGCGAATGACAATGAATGCGAGTGTCATTAAATATGAATAGTATATATTAAAATATACACTCCCCGGCACAAAATTCCGTCACCCTAAAATTTTGCCCAATTTTGATGTTTTATAACTTTTTTATTTTTCATCTGATTTTCATAAATTTTTTACCAGTCTGTAGATCAGTTCATTGTGTGTCTTTTTAATTATTGTAATAAGTCATATTTTTCGTCCAGGCAATATTATACAGGGGTAAATCAAAGTGTTGTTTTTTGTCGTAAACTCAAAACACCCTGTGGAAAAATTGAGGCGAATAATTTTGTTTACAAACTGTTTGCTGCCATCTTAGACGTATTGTAAACATTTTGTTTTTTGATTCATCCCATTATCTCATTTCTTCTGCGAGCAGCAAAATTTTAAATGAAACGCTGATTTCAAGCTTATTTATATTAACAAAAACATCCACTAGGTATATCACAAAATTAATTAACAAAGACAAATTTTAATAACGTGTATGTCCTCCTCTCGCAGCAATGACAGCTTGCATTCTTCGTGGCATCGAATTAATAAGATTACTCATTCTGTCTTGAGGAATAGCCTGATATTCTTCTGTCAGCGCCAGCCGTTAGTTCTTGCAAGGTTAGTGGTTGCACAGGACGGCGACGGAGTGCTCTTTTAAGAACGTCCCAAAGATGTTCGATTGGGTTGAGATCCGGGCTACATGCGGGCCAGTCCAATCTTGGAAGTCCAACCTCATCCAGATATTCGCTCACTACCCGTGCAACGTGAGGTCTAGCATTATCATGCATTAATGTAAATTGGTTCCCAATGAAAGGAGCAAATGGAACAACAATTTCTTGGAGGATTTCCTCAATGTAACGGTGGGCGGTTAGTGCTCCATTTTCAACAAATACAAGGTCAGTACGTGCATCGGTAGAAATACCCGCCCAAACCATGACTGAACCACCGTAATATTGCAGTCGCTCAGATATGGTGCAGTCTGCATATCTTTCATTTCTACGTCTGTATACCCGTTCACGACCATCCGGCGACCTTAAACAAACCCTGGATTCATCTGTGAATAGTACGTTTCCCCACTGTTCTACAGTCCAGTCAGCATGCGCTCTTGCAAATCTCAGTCGGTGTTGTCGATGCCGAGGAAGCAATTTTGGACATGCTGCTGGCCTTCGTGAATGCAATCCTGCTTCTAACAATCTTCTACGTATCGTTCTTTCACTTACACTTACTCGACGTACCATTTGCAAGTCATTTTTTAGATACACAGCAGTAGCTCTTCGATCTCTTAAAGAACTCATAATGACAAAGTGATCATCGGCTTGAGTGGTCATTCTCCTTCTGCCAGAGCCTTGCCGCCTAATAAAGTTTCCCGTCTGTAGATACCTATTCCAAACATCACAAACTGTAGACCGCGCAATTCCCAGTACGGGAGTACGGGAGACATAACTCTTATTGCGGCCATCCTCTATTAAGGCAACAATTCTACCTACGTCTGCTGTAGTTACCATGATGACAACACACTAAATTAACTGTACTGTCAAATATTCTGTCACAATAACCGCGTATTTAGCCAACGTCGATGTTTTTTAATTAAAAATGATAAAATTAACAGCGTTTCATTTAAAATTTTGCTGCTCGCAGAAGAAATGAGATAATGGGATGAATCAAAAAACAAAATGTTTACAATACGTCTAAGATGGCAGCAAACAGTTTGTAAACAAAATTATTCGCCTCAATTTTTCCACAGGGTGTTTTGAGTTTACGACAAAAAACAACACTTTGATTTACCCCTGTATAATATTGCCTGGACGAAAAATATGACTTATTACAATAATTAAAAAGACACACAATGAACTGATCTACAGACTGGTAAAAAATTTATGAAAATCAGATGAAAAATAAAAAAGTTATAAAACATCAAAATTGGGCAAAATTTTAGGGTGACGGAATTTTGTGCCGGGGAGTGTAGTATGATAGTATATATTATACTATGATACTATCATATATTATATACTATCTATTCTACTCGAAATATATGTACAGACAGTTAGATTGATTTTGATGAATCAAACTTTGCACTTTTTTTGCAAAAGTTATAGCGAATTGTTTTTCTCATTTTTTTATAATGATCCGCTCCTTCAAATGGGCTGCAGAATCAGATTAAGTAAGTTTTAATAATGTATCTCCAACCTTAAAATTATGTCAAAGCTTGAAAACTTTTGGAATTTTGTTAAAACAATTGACCTCAAGCTTTAGTTCGCGAGAAAATCAACTAAAATTGTGGCTAATTTTTATTGGTGCGTTCCTTTTGATGTGTGTGTCCCAAAGTGCAAAAAGTAATAGTTTCTATCATGTGTACTTACTGTATTTTCATGATGGATCTCCTACAACATCAACACAAGCACACGAATAAATCAAATTCGAAACGGCAGCGAATTAACACGCGGTGGTTTTCACAATGTCATAGCCTTCCTAGCACTAAACGGTTCCTTATTGTCAGTCTATTAAAGCATAAAGTAACTAATTTTCCAAGTTGCGAGCGGTCAGTAATTTGTATCTATAGAAAATATAAGCAGCGCCGCTGATATTTACCTATTTTTGCGATCACAAATACCAGATATACGCAGAATTAAGTACGTTACTATCGAGAGGGACCATCAAATATGTTCTGCGGTGCCTGATAGACACATGGCGCTCAATATCATTACTATTATACACTGTTTAACGTAACAGACCTTCCTAAGTGGCAATAGGTTATCATTCGAATACTAATACGAAAAGCACCCAGTGCGAACTTTCACTTTAGGCAGGTGGTTATCGGTTATATGGGGAGTACCTACCACCGGGATCGCGCAAGCATACAAGTTGGAGGAAGTTTTAGGAAGGATGAACCTACTCCACCTACACATTTTGTTTATTCATTATGAGCTTACAGTATTATGCGATTTTATGATTGTTTGTTTATTTTATAACAGCAATAAATCAGTGTTATCAAAGTGTTGGTCAAACCGAACTGATTATTTCCAGTTCCAACATATAGAACGTAGTTTTTAAGGGGTCTAGGGTCAGCATGACTCGAATTACTTATTTCAAGATTAAATATAACCAATGTATAACTAGCTATATACCCAGCTGGTAAGTCCACGATTACAGATAGCATGTATAATGCATTGGACGCGGAACAATACTTATGGATCACGGCTGAGGCCTTTGAAGATGGTAAAAAGTGAAAAAAAATAATAGTAAGATGAAACCCATTGGAAAAGGGAGAGAATATAATAAAAATGAAGGAAAAATAGTTTACGGGCAATCTGAGGTCGGGAAGTGGAAGGGGGTGAGTTTTTAAGGGTAAAAAACGGTTTATCTCGATTTCCGGCGAAACTACAAGTCCTATGGAAAAAAGTTAAATGGCAAAGTTGTAGGTAATAAAAAGATCTATAACTTTTGTATTTACACTTTTTCACGTAACCTCAAAATTTATGTGAGAAATTCAAATAACCAAGTTCTTGGTTTTTTATTTTTCTGTTACAAAAAATTTTTTTTAAAGAAATGAAAACTTACCTTTCTATGTCCCAAACGCAATGTAATTTTTTTGATTTAAAATATTTATTTTTTCACCTTATTTTGAATTAATATCGAAAAAGCACCCTAATTTTCAATCGAAAATTCTCGCGTCAAATATCTGTTTTTTTTTAAAAAGTCAGTGGCCTTTTTGTTCGTTGAAATATCTGCTTTCTGATGGTGTAAAAAAATATACATTACTATGGTAAATGTTCTCAGAAAATGCAAAGAAACGAAAAAAACTCGAATCCTCTGGAAAGTCTCATGACTAAAAAGTCTCATTCTCCGTTAATAAAAGAATATTATACAATTCTATACCTGTTTATTGTACCTCTAACTATATATTATTATAAAGGTTATTTTAATTTTTTATCAACAGAACAAACACTTTACACTAAGAAATATTTTGTAGTCAACTAAATCTAACAATTTAACGTGACTTATGACCTAAACATTTAGAAAATGCGAAACAGCCTGGTCACAAATCAGACAAAGACGTTGGAGCGTTACTATTTCTTCTTGTGTTGCAGTGCGAATACTCACGGCATTGAGCATATTCGGAGCGCTCATCGTACCGACACACCTAAACAAGAAAGAAAAACCTATATTCAACATACACTCTGTATAAAAAGTGTCACACCCGAAATTTTCCGGAAGTTTAATGTGCCATAATTTGGTAGGTGTATAGTGTTCCAGTGACAATACAAATTAATATTTTTTTTATTATAAAAAAAATAAAAATGGTGGATCCAAAATGGCGGACTTTCCTATTTACAAACCGATTTGTTTCAAACTTGAAACTTTGCGGTGTTTAATGTCACTCAATACAATTTTTGCCTTAAACTAAATAAAATCAAAATGGCGGATCCAAAATGGCGGACCATCCTATTTATGAACCGATTTGTCTCAAACTTGAAACATTGCGGTGTTTCAAGATCACTCAATAGAATTTTTGAGTCAAACTTAGAAACATCAAAATGGAAATCCAAAATGGCGGATTATCATATTTTTTAACCGATTTGTCTCAAACTTGAAGCTTTGCAGTGCTTAAGGCACTCTATACAATGTTTGACTCAAACTTAAAAAAATAAAAAAATAAATTAAAATGGAAAATCCAAAATGGCGGACTTTCTTAGTTATAAACCGATTTGTCGCAAACTTGAAACTTTGCGGTGTTTAATGTCACTCAATACAATTTTTTGACACTCAAACTAAATAAAATCAAAATGGCGGATCCAAAATGGCGGACCATCCTATTTATGAACCGATTTGTCTCAAACGTGAAACATTGCGGTGTTTAAGATCACTCAATAGAATTTTTGAGTCAAACTTAAAAAATCAAAATGCAGAATTTTTGACTAAAACTTAAAAAAATCAAAATGGCGGATCCAAAACGGCGGCCTATCCTATTTATGAACCGATTTGTCTCAAACTTGAAACTTTGCGGTGTTTAATGTCACTCAATACAATTTTTTGACACTCAAACTAAATAAAATCAAAATGGCGGATCCCAAATGGCGGACCATCCTATTTATGAACCGATTTGTCTCAAACGTGAAACATTGCGGTGTTTAAGATCACTCAATAGAATTTTTGAGTCAAACTTAAAAAATCAAAATGCAGAATTTTTGACTAAAACTTAAAAAAATCAAAATGGCGGATCCAAAACGGCGGCCTATCCTATTTATGAACCGATTTGTCTCAAACATGAAACTTTGCGGTGTTTAATGTCACTCAATACAATTTTTTGACACTCAAACTAAATAAAATCAAAATGGCGGATCCAAAATGGCGGACCATCCTATTTATGAACCGATTTGTCTCAAACGTGAAACATTGCGGTGTTTAAGATCACTCAATAGAATTTTTGAGTCAAACTTAAAAAATCAAAATGCAGAATTTTTGACTAAAACTTAAAAAAATCAAAATGGCGGATCCAAAACGGCGGCCTATCCTATTTATGAACCGATTTGTCTCAAACATGAAACTTTGCGGTGTTTAATGTCACTCAATACAATTTCTTGACTCTCAAACTAAATAAAATCAAAATGGCGGATCCACAATGGCGGACTATCCTATATATGAACCGATTTGTCTCAAACCTGAAACTTTGCGGTGTTTAAGGTCACTCAATACAATGTTTGACTCAAACTTAAAAAATCAAAATGGCGAACTAGTTATAAACCGATTTGTCTTAAACTTGGAACTTTGCGGTGTTTAAGGTCACTCGATGCAATCTCAGAAGGTCCAGATTTGTGTCCTAAATATTTTATAGTTTCTAGCACAACTGACTATTTCAAATGAAACCCATAAAACCCAGGTATTTTGAGCGTATCCCAAGAGTCGAATAAATCTACAGGGCGTTTTAAATTTCGTGAATATAACGGTCACTTTTAACGTCACTTGACTCTCATTCACCTTAATTTGTAGTGTAACCCGTCATTCGTCGATTGTCCCCCAAAAAGAGACGTGTTTTAAACGTTTTTTTTACACGTATTAGCGACGTCATCTAGGAAACGTCTAATGTACGTCATATATTCGGCTATTATGTAAAAAAACGGAAAAGTAGTATACAGACCTTTCATATAATGCAAAAAGTACACTATTATTGCATAAAATGTATTGTGGATTAATTTTTTCGAATCAAAACTGAAAAATGTAAATTATTGGTTTCGAACATTGAATATATATTTTGTAAGACTATTTATTATGTTTATACTTCTATACGTTTGGGAGTTTATAGAATCTGTTTAAACAAGTCGTCTATATATTTTCTAGATTGACGTGAAAATGACGCCTTTAGATGACGTCAATTCGTTGAGACATATTGTCGTCATTTTTACGTCGTTACAACGTTATTATATTGGTGATTTCGACGTAATGGGTCACGTAAATATCACGGGAAAATGACGTCATTGTGCTGCCGGGGTTTCCCTGTATCAATAATAAATATTTAAATAATAAAAATGTTAGGGGCTGTATGAGGATCCCAAAGTAACATTCCTCCAAATAAAAAAGGTTCGTAGCAATCACTCAGGTAGTTTAGAAATTATAACACATTAAATTCCAGTAAAATTTCGACTGCGCCACTTTTAATAACCAATAAAAACCAGAATCCTTATCAACAAAACAAAAACTAGACGAGAAAAAACGCAAATAGCGTCATTGAAACATTCCCTGAAAAAAACACCTGGGTACTACCAGGGGCAAAAGTAACGCCAAAAAAAAACTAACCTTAAAACCTGCCCGATTTCAAAATCCTCTATATCGAGATGCGTGGTCGTGTAGTAAACCACCTGCAGGATGGGCCCCTTTTTATCCCTCAAAAGCATGATTTGTTGGGTTTTCACGGAACCCTCCTGAAGAGAAACAATGGATGCTGAAATCATAAGCTACGTTTAAACGCACACCACAACTATCTCTACCGACTTACCCACAACTTCGAAATAGCAGAAGTGATTGCGGAATATTTTGTTCCACTTAATCACCCTTTCGACAGTACCGGTGAAAATAAAAATCTTATCGCTATCGTTATTCTACAAAACCATTTAATTAATGTCAACGCCACCATCGGTAATAAGTAACATGATAATATCCACGTGAAAGTAAAAACAAACTTACCCCAAACATCTTAACATTTAAATTATTGCTCGGTGCATTTCCTCCGCTCAACTTTGTGGCGGCATTAACAACAACGCCACTTTCAGCGTGAGATTTTTTTGGCACAGGAACGGAGATGCTTTCCTAAAAAATTTCAGCAATTTCAGTATATTGAAAATTAATTGAGTATCATATTAATACCTGTATATTAACATTGGGGCCCCCAAACGATTGCCTTATTCTTCGCCCAGTCTCCACGGAATGATATACGTCGTCTCCAACATGACTCTGATTATGAGAAGCCGATGTATTTGAGCGATAAACGGCCTAAACGTACACTGGTTAAAACAACGTACAAAACTGAAAAATACTTACAGCATGTGTAGTTGGTGATTGTTCCACTATCAGGCCACTTCTAGGCATTGGGACGTTTAGAGACCGTTGCTAAAATTATGCATATTTAAACTTTATGCAATGCACAAATTATGCATATTTAAACTTTTTGCAATGGTCAACTTACAGTTCTAGGGCGGATTGGTGGTGCAGACGTCCAATTTTGCTCGCTATACATCTGATTACTCGTCATAGTTGATGAACAGGTCTAAAGGGCAAGAAATTCTTAAAGAACTAACAACTAACCTGCAAATCTTACCTGAATTAGTGGTGGTATAAATCTACGATTTCTCATGTCATTATTAGTAATAGCTTGTGGTGTGCCATTACCCTGCTGCATATCTCCCAATACAGGCCTAAATGGCCAATGTGGCACGTCACTTTCTTTTTTTACAAAATTCATAACAATTATTTTAGATCTTTGTTAACTTACTTTTAGCAGTGAGGTTATAAAACAATTGAGTAGCTACACCAAAACAAACTGATTAGATTGTTGTATATTTATTAAATACTTAAAAAAATCTTTATTACTATTTATAAAAATACAGTCTACATATTATATGTTAATACCTATAAAAATTATTTTATAATTTTCCAGCTTCTTAAACAAAAACGATAAGTGATGTCACTAAAATTATTACTTAACCCAACTAATTTTCTGTGGCATTGCCACCTGCATTATCATCTTCTTCGTCATTTTCTTCAAGCATTTCCTACAAATAAATAATTAAAACTAATATGACAACAAAACTCAAATTTAGTACCTGTAGAACTTCTACTAAATGCCTGGACTCGTCCAACATTTCCTTGCAAATTTTATTTTCTTCTTGAAGAGCTTCGATATCTTCTTTCAGCTTCTCGTTCTCCTGCAAACTTCGGTTTAAAGCATCACCTCTTGTTTCGGCTAGTCGACGCCAATAATCTGAACTAGGATCATCCGAAGTGAGATCCTCAGCTGTTATAATACACTCGCCAGTTTGTACGCTCTTATGTTGCATAAGTAACTTCTTACGCTTTGTTTCGCTCTCACTAAAAGCAAAATAATCAGTTTCTACCATATTATAACTTATAAACAACTTACTTAGATGATTTAATATCTTTGAATACCTGCGGCCTACCCGCTAAGTTCTCCTTATCTGTAGCAGTTTGCTGCAACACTTTTAGAGTCCTTCGATTTTTAACATTTTCCTTAAAGAGTATAAAACTTTAAAAAAATATTCATAACCCTACTTTTCAAAACTTACTTGTTGTTCATCGCCTTCAACTTTAATGATGACTTTCCTTTCGGTTTTCATCATGATTTGCTTCAAGTACTTTAGAAACTTGTAAACGCTAGCATCTAGCAGTCTATTAATATATTTAACTAAATAAGAATAATAAGATCATAGACTTTTGGCGGCTTTATGTTGGCGACAGTGTTGCCAGATGAAGTGCAGACTGCAGAGAGAATCGTGTAACTCGGCTACCGAAAATCATGTAAAGTTGTAAAAATGTTAAATATCTTTTTGGGAATACATAAATACATCAAGTAATACAATATATAATACCGTATTATCTATTAAAAAAATAACATAATTCATTTAAAACAACAAATAAAATAATGATAAACACGTGACCATGTACATATTATACCTTAAAACTACCTAGCTATCTTACGAAGATGACTCGGAATCCTACTAGCCTACTATTACTGAGTTTTTTGTCACATTTTTATTTAAAATAAAATCGTAGCATGTTTTATTTTCCATAAAACTTTTTGTATACAAAAGACCTTCTATTGTTTTTGTTTTTAATTTATTGCGAAATTGTGTTTTAATCAGATTGAGTTGGGAAAAAAGTCTCTCTACAGCCGCACTTGAACGAGGTAAACAAAGAATTTGAAAACAAACTTAATTAAATTTGGAAATTTCAGTGAATCTCCAATCTTCACATTAGAAATTTCCCTCCAAAATGTTAAAATATCATTTTCAGTATCATCCAGGGGATTATTTTTTAGCAATCTCCATTCGTTACCAAGATCCTGAGGTTTTTCAGGATGAACTAACTTTGGAAAAAACGATGCTACATCAGAAATTGTGTTTTTTTCTTTGGATTTTACACACATGGGATCCAAAAATTTCAATTTTTCTGTGGCAAAGTTTTACATTTTTATTAAAAGTGGCCAATTTTGTTACCAAACGCCAAAAATCGTGAGATTGTCCCTTTATTCGTGTAAAAAAAAGACCGAAATCGTGTAATTACACGATTAATCGTATAATCTGGCAACACTGGTTGGCGATTTCAATGTACGCGACCCAATGAGGTTGACGCGACCGCACATGTCACTAATCTGTTACATGAACATGACTGGAAATTGAAAAAAGAAAATTTATTTATTTATACGATTTCTCCTGGCGAGAAACCATTAGTAAATGGTATAAGTACCCGAATGTATTGTAAAATCATTTGAAAATATAAACTGTTAACGCAGAAATATTTTGATTATAAATTATAAAAATTAGTCAAAAGCATCTGACGACATCTAGTGTTGGATTTCTGAATTCAGTAGGAAAAAATTTAAATTATGCAGCACTTTATACACTACAATATTATTGCTGCTTGGTTATATTTTCAAATTTTCATAATGTAAGAGTAACTGAGTACCTACCTGCCTGCAGTGCGTTAGCTAATTAATTGATTATCCGCTTTAGTTTCTTGAAAATAATCTTAAAACTCTGAGGAAATCAGCAGGCTGTGTGAGAGCAAACTGTGGAAACACTGGAAACAATCGAGGTTGAAGATTTAAATAAATTTCCATGTCCATCCATTTAAAAATTTGGCTTCCATTTAAAATTATGGACGCTTTTCGCAGTATAGAGGAAATTCCCGTGGCATATCGGGCCATTTTCGCGGATTATCCTTGTTTTAACGCAATACAGTCGAAAGTTCTAGATGATGTGTTATATACGGGTAAGTTATAGTGTAAATTTATCAGTAGCTTTTGTAAGTACATACTAGAGAGAAAGATATTGAATTTTAGATAAGTCTATGGTGGTTTCCTCACCAACTGGGTCAGGAAAAACAGCAATCTTTGAGCTGGCTATTACCAGGCTCTTAATACAATGTGAAAACCTAGATATTTCCCAAAAATTTAAAATAGTTTACAGTAAGTAAAAGTGTGAAAATAAGTTTTAATTGTCTAATGAGTCATCGTTTTTTAGTTTCCCCGGTAAAGTCTCTATGTCAAGAGCGGGTTTCAGACTGGCATAAGAAATTCTCGCCCTTTGGGCTAAACTGTGTTTCGGTAACAGGTGATTCTGACAATCGGATGGATTTTCAACAACTTATCAACCACAATTGTATAATTTCAACTCCAGAAAAGTGGGATTCCTTGACTAGGAAATGGAGGGAAAACGAAAAGATTGTAAAGATTATCAAGTTATTTATGATTGACGAGGTGCACTTACTGAATGAGGAAAACAGAGGGTCGACTCTCGAGGTTATCGTAAGTAATTTTTAAAGGCGCTAGAGTATATTTAAATAGTGTGAAATAGGTTAGTAGAATGAAAACTGTTGAGAATTCAGTATCTAGTACTGCAGAAGGGGGTATTTATAGTCAAAAGATTCGTTTTGTGGCGTTGTCTGCAACGGTGCCGAATGTCGAGGATATAGCGGAGTGGATAGGAAAGCCACCAAATATGACTTTCTACAGGTAAATACCCAATAGTGATGATACAAACTTGTGTGACGGTTATGATATTGTAGATTTTCTGAAGAAATGAGACCAGTGAAGTTAAAAAGGATAGTTTTAGGTTATCATTACAATCCAAAAACCATGTCACCGTTTAAATTTGACATGTTCCTTAGTTATAAGCTCCAGCCGCTGATGATGCAGTATTCCGAAGGCAAACCAACACTAGTAAGTCCATAATAGTTTACTAAAGCTTGAGAAAATCATATATTTCCCATCTAGATATTCTGTAGTACTCGGAAAAGCGTAGAAATGACCGCCAAACACATAGTTCAGACATTGCGTATTCACTTAACCGAGGAACAGAAGCAAAAATTGTTAGATGTTGCAAGCGTGATATCGGACGTGAAACCAAGAGACACCATACGACACGGCATAGGCTACCATCATGCGGGTAATGGAAAATTTCCGGTCATCACCCATGAAATTACTCGCCGTTTTTCCTCAGGTATGATTTCGGAAACTAGACACACCATTGAGAACTTATTTCGCAAAGGAGATCTGCCGGTTTTGGTGACTACGAGCACCTTGGCGATGGGGGTGAATCTTCCCGCGCACCTGGTGATAATCAAGTCGACCAAATGCTACGATGCGGGGAGCTTCAGGGATTACACTGAGACCGCGATCCACCAGATGATCGGCAGGGCCGGGAGGCCCCAGTTCGATACCAGCGCTACGGCGTTGATTTTGACCACCAACGGAGACAGGGTGAGTGTTTTTATTAAGAATTTATGTGGCGTTTATGTTTCTAGATAAAACAAAAATATTCTTGTGGAAGATTCAATTATTCCCAGAATAATCTATAAATGCATTGGTTACTACCGGAATATTCCTACAATTTCTACTCCATTATAAATGACTAGAATATTACCGAGGAATATTCTGAAATATTCTAGAATAACGAAAGAATATTCAGAGGATATTAAAAACATCCTATGAACGTTCCTGGAATAAGCCCATGCATGCAATAGAATATTCTTGAATAACCAAAGAATAATATTAGATATTTTGACCACGAACGGAGACAGAGTGAGCGTCTTTATTAACAATTTATATGTGGTGTTTATGTTCCCACATAGCAGAAAATTATTCTTGTAATATCCCCTTAATAAACATTTGGAAGATTAAATTATTCCCAGAATAATCTATAAATGCATTGGTTATTACTGGAATATTCCTAGAATATTCCACTCCATTAAAAATTACTAGGAAATTCTCGATAAATATTCTGCAATATTCTAGAATAACGAAAGCATAATCAGGAGATATTAAAAACATCCTATGAACGTTCCTGGAATAAGCCCAGGCATGTAATAAGGAAAGGAATATTTCTTTTAGAACATTGACAGATTATTCTAAGAATGTTATGTGCTATCTGGGTTCATGTTTAGACAGTAACTAGGATTTACTTGGGGCTATTCGAAAAATAATTTATTGTACAAAACTCTGCGTATACAATGAGTGAGTATAAAAATATGTAGCTGCGGTTTCTTTTTGTGTTAGGCGCCTATATTTGAGGATTTTATCCTTGGAATGTCACGGGTTGATTGGAGAAGGTTATCTTCGGAACGTAACCGGAGTCTCCGTTCACAGAGTAGTCAACCGTCATAAGTCTTCCATCGGCTAGGTAGACGTAGTAAGATCCGGTGACTCTGCCCGCAGCATCGCCGGCTTCGTTTTTTCCAAAGTAGGTGTTGGTCGGGGGGTTCTCCACTTTGTACTGGTAGTCATACTGAAAAAAAAAATTAAAATTCTTTCAATTTTTAAGTTTACATTGCAATCTGCAGCCAATCATTTTGCCATCCCCGCTTGCTATTGCAGCGACTTTAAGTGGTGCCTACCATAGGCGTCGTCAGGGGGGGCTGCCCCTCCTAGAGCTAGCCCTGGACAAATTTATTGATTAGTTTACTGTCTTTTTTCTTCCCTCTGAGTTTACGCTGTCAGATCCCGGACCATTTCCAATTTTTATTTATACACTGAGTATCTTGTGAAGAAATATTATTTTTATTCCACAAAAATCCTCGTCACGATTTATTAAGAAATATCCCAGGTAGCAGAGTGACGTCATTTTCCCGTGATATTTACGTGACCCATTACGTCGAAATCACCAATATAATAACGTTGTAACGACGTAAAAATGACGACAATATATCTCATCGAAATGACGTCATCTAAAGACGTCATTTTCACGTCAATCTAGATAATGTGTAGAAAACGTGTAGATAATTTGTTTTTATTATTCTTTTCGTCGTATAATTCGTAATTGAGAGCATGATGATATTTTCTGGCTACTTACCGGTGCTGGTAATTCATTTGGAAAAGGCCTTTGCTGTGAAAACTGCGGCGCTGCTATTGTTGAACCAACAAATATTGCAAACACCACTACGGCAACAAGGGTTACGAATGAGGAAGACATTTTCTGTAAAACAGAAGTCGACGTTAATTACTATTATATATTCATATATAGCAGTATGAGTATAAAAACGAACGAACGAAATTTCGGAAAAAAAACTAACACAGATTTATATAATATCAAGCATACATAAACTATGTCTATATTAAAAAAATAATGCGGAAGCATAATGGTAGAAACGGAATTCGAGAGTCTGTATTCGCGAAGAAGACTACAATATATATATATATATGACGCCTATTTTAAATACTGAAGTTAGTCAACAAAAGGTGAATGTGATAATTGAATAAAGCATCACATATAGTTCAAATTATAGAAGTTAAACGTAAAATTAATTAAATAAAATAATAGCGATTAATCTGATGGGACAGATTATATAACAATAACAAAGAAAGAAGTGAGTAACCAGGAAGTGCAGCTGTTTTTATATGCAGCATATCCGTGGTTACAGATAACAATGCAAGAGGAGTTCAGCTATAGCGTTCAAAGAGTGAACAGCTCCGCTAATCATTTTTATATAATATTGTAAAATTTAATAGGTAAACTTAAAGTAAACTAATTAAAATAGTGAGACATAAGTGGAATACCAGAGGGAAAAGTTGTAAAGCGGAAATAACTGCGTGTTGTGTTTTCGTCGAAAGAGAAGTGGAGACCAGGTAGCGTACCCAGTCTGTAGATGACTTTGGTAAGCAGAGAAAGAAGAGTTAATTTACAAGAAGTTCAAATTGTAAAAAGGCAGTAAGAGTGTAGAATCTGACGGTTCACAGTTTGAGGAGTCCCAGATAAAATAATAGACGTGTAGCAGAAGGTATCAACGTTCCAGATAGTACGGAGGCGTTCCGGTAGATGGCAACACCAGAGTCCAGTATCATTGTCAACAAACCAGTGTCGTGGAGATAGTGCTCAGTGTTGTGCCTCGCAAAATAAAAAGGATTAATAATAGGATTAATAATAAATAAAAAGGAATAATTTCAGTTTTGAAATTCCAATATTGCAAAATCTACTTAGACCTAATTGAACCCCCCCCCCCCTAATTACCATAGGGTACTCATGCACTGAGAACCTTCTCCAATTATAAATTAGTGTTCATAGCCCATAGGAATGATTCAATAGGGAAGAAATAGTGTAAGTATCCTGAAAACTTATCAGACGTTTCTTCGCTATGCAATCACTGTTATTGTCTCAGTTTATCTAAATCTCAAAACAATGACTTTAGAATATTATATACATCATGTGTGTGTGTTTTTTTCTATTTTTATACTTTAATTTATTATTACCCAAGTAACATTAACGCTCTTATTCCGATCTTCAAGATCGCTTTAAAACTACACAATAAAATTTCGAATAAAATCAAAAGATCTTCAAGACAGCCCCGAGACCATCATAAAGCAGCTTCTAGCCAAAAAGGGCCCATCCTAAGGGCCCTCAAGGCTAAATTTTAAAACTGTATTAAAACCGTTAAGTTTTAATTTTATATTCTTAAAGAGTTCTTCAAGGCAACTTTAAATACATAAATTAAAACTTACTATCTGACGTTTTGCTCTTAAAATGTATTTACAGCGGACTAAATTAACTTAAGAATAATTAATTAATCCTAAAAGAGTTTTATTTTGTTTACTAACACTCGACAACTTTTAAGTCCGTATAATGGCCGGCACAGTGGTAATATTTTAAACCGCATGCGTCTATCAAGCATATCATAAAATAATATTCGAAAGCAAACTATTCTGGTGCAAAATTCACCAACGAATAGCACTTTTCTGATAAAATATCATAAAGTACTTCAACATAACTCAAGCGCCACTAATTTAATGTATTTTTCTGTTATCTAAAAAATATTAAAAAAATATGATCAAATTTTATTTTGCATCTAAATGCTTAAATGCATTTTTAAATTAAATGGCATATTTCGAGACACCGTTCTTCAGTTTTTAAGAAGATCCAAGACGCAATTATTGAATAATAATATTATTTTCATTTACTATTGGAAATGTCCAAAATGGCGGAGTCTTTATTGCAGTAAAACATGGCGTGATCTAGATTAAAACTAATTGTTCATTTATTAAATGTTTTAAATCTCACAAGATTTATAACAGCGTTTTATTTACCACTAAATCCAATGACTCTCGCAGGAGTCTGTTTACGAGCCCTTTTAAAACCAATATGCTTTAATATGTTCAAACTCGTGACCTTATTGATTCAAAGTGGTCTTGCGCTCGAACGGAATCTCAACCTCACAAATTTTGCCGGT